>CM063500.1:45668404-45803404 GCA_032207245.1 Pardosa pseudoannulata
TTATTTTCTTATTTTAATTTATTATTTTACCAAAAATATATTTAAAGTTTTAAGAAGTAGCTTTATTTAAAGACTTTGTAGGCGGTCACCTGAAAGAAGATTGCTTTTGCCTCTAATGAAGAATGAGCACATCAGATATCCGAACTGATTGCCAATAATCGCCACTGTTGAACTACTCAACTCTACCAGAAAAGTCAACGGCATGTTCCTGCTGATTCTTATTCATTGCGTGTTTCTACTACGATCACAAACTGCCTGATTAAATCTTAAGAAGCCTGTTATGAATAGAAATTAATATTATATAATCGGTATGAATCAAACAGTGACGTCACACATAGGTATGTGTAATTAATAATGTTTTTTATACATATTTAGTTGTACTGGCTAGTTGATAAAGAGATAGCATTTGTTTAAAAAAAGGCTTTAGAATAAAGAAGATTAATACGTAATAGAATAAACTTAATAGAAATAACGTAATAGAATAAAGAAGAAACTTTGACAGTAAACATATAGAGTTAAATAGTTTATGATATAAAAAATAACTATTAAAGAGTCAGGAATAGAACTGCAATAGAGGAAATCTCTAATTGTTAGTGTGGTTATTTAACATAAAACTTTCGGTATTGGTTTGACTAGTTAAAAATCCAAGCAATAGATTAGAATTCTGCAGAATACAGTTATATATTGATTCTCATAATAACTGTAAAACCATTAGACATTAAACTTATTAATGCCTATAACAGGGGTGGCCAACCTGCGATTCGAGAGCCACGTGCGGCTCTTTGAAGGATTATTTGTGGCTCTCGATAAATGTACCCGAATTCCCTTTTAATTTTTTTCTATTATATTTTAAAAAATTATTACAACTGATGGAGCTCTGGCAATGCTATGTAAAAAAATCGGTCTTACTGGACTTTTAAGAGATGATTCTCAAATTACACAATTCATACAGATTCGTTGCATAATTCACCGAAAACATCTCGTTACAAAATCAATAAAATATACTGATGTTATGAAAGCAGTATAACACATTGTAAATTACATTCGAACCAAAGCTAAAAATCATCGACAATTCAAAAATTACTTTAAAAAATTAAAGGACGAAGAACTTCCAAATGACATTCAATAAATATAATTTCTGTAAAAAAATTTTTAATACCTTTTTTGCATACGTTTTAAATGCGTATTGATATTGCGGCTCGCGAAAAATTTCAAATTTTGAAAAATGGCTCGGACTATTAAGGAGCTTGGCCACCCCTGGTCTATAAAATAGTACAACATATTTACGCCTTGACGCACCATCAGCAAGAAATAAAATAGAATATGTTCTAGTTGCCAGTCTGCAAAAAAGAAAAAAAAATTGAGTTTGAGTCTGTTGCCAACCCATGAAAAGTAAAAAGGAAAATAGTGCACCATAATAGAAGTATCATCGATAGGTACCAATAAAAAGTCTTTTAATTATATAAATTATTGTTTTTGTTATTATTACATGAATTTACTGTTATTTTAATAGCAATCCTTGCATACATAATATATGTGTACAGTAATCTTTATTGAAGGTAGGAATGATTATCACATCAAGGGTTATTTATACGGTGTTCGGAACGCTACACGGATTCTTTTCAATATATAAGATTTTTTTTAAACTTATTAAAATTTGTGTACATTACTACTTTCCAATACAAGTGTTGAAAGATCCTTTCCGACCAAGAAAAGTGTAAAAACAGTTCTCTGAATTAGAATTGATCACAGAAGTTTTACAAACTTAGCATTATTTTCGGTGTATATATTCATGACTATACATTCAAATAAAGTTTTGAACAAGTTGGCCTTAAAAGCTAGAAGTACTATACTTTAATATACGGTACTACTATAAAACAATAGTTTATAAATTACTGCTTATGCCTTACTATTATTGAATTTGTTTTCATTTTGTTTTAATTAGTTTTGTAAAAGAAAAAGACTGTCATAATTTCTTTCTAAGTATTTTTTAATTTTACTAGTTATTCATAAAATTAGCTTAAAATCGTCTGGTAAGTGCTGAAACTTAAATTAAATATGCTCCATTATTTACCAGGCAAATTTAAATCTGGTAAAAACTTGGAGCATAAATTAAAAGACGCATTATAGTTGCAAATATATTTTTAATCGCTTGAAATCAACTTTAATTGTGCGTCAGCTCAAATTTTGTAATCAATTGTTAAACATATTCCTGACTTGCTAGAGATCTGAAATTTTTCACATACTTTCATTTCCGGTGCCAAAGCAATATTCAATCATTAAAAAAAAATAGATTGGAAAGAAAAAAATGAACTTGGTAAATGCAAATGGTGTTCAGAGTACTTCGAATTTCAAATGTAGGGATATTAAACTAGTAACGCCATCAACTTATCAACATAACAAAGATTAAAGTAAAATTCGAAAGGGATTTTGGTTAAGTTAAAATAATGACTTCCAGTTCAGAAAAGAATACACATATTATATTTTTAAGACAATAAAATTCCTGGCAGCGTTGTCGTTCTGTTTTATGAAGTGTTAAACTAGTATCGCCATCTATTTGAAATCGTCATAGCTAAAAACTGAAATTAAAATTCAAAGAGAATTTGGATAAATTTAAAATAATGATTTCTAGTTCAGAATAACATATATTTTTAGGATACAATGAAATTACATACAGCGTTTCCGTTCTGTTTTATGAAGTGTTAAACTAGTATCGCCATCTATTTGAAATCGTCATAGCTAAAAACTGAAATTAAAATTCAAAGAGAATTTGGATAAATTTAAAATAATGATTTCTAGTTCAGAATAACATATATTTTTAGGATACAATGAAATTACATACAGCGTTTCCTATCCATCTGATGACGTGTTTATGTATACATGCAAAACTATGGAAGCGTGTATAACACTATGTTTGTATTAACACATTGTATGCGAGACACATACTAGTACGTTTTCTGACGACTGATGCTTGAGCGCGGGACACGTACTAGTACGTTTTCTGACGATTGATACTTGAGCGCGGGTCACGTACTAGTAAGGATTAGTGTAACAACATGGTTTGTTTGTAGATACAAAAATAACGGTATATACAGGAAAACGGAGCCGAATGTTCTTGTCTACTACATAGATTCTGGAAAAATTTAGACAAATAAAAACTAGTTTTTACATTATTAGTTTTATGATTGCTCTTTTCATTTTTTATAATGTAAAAATGTTTATATATAACATAATTCGAAAAAATTAAAACTATATACTGCTATTTCTATTTGATTTTTCATATTTACGATACTATTATAAATTTATCCACTAAAAAATATATTTTTTGTTTACAAAAATCTTATGGTTGTTATTTATATATTTTTATTTATATATTTGTTTATATATTTCAATATAAAATACGAAAAGTTGGTTAAAAAATTAAATAATTTTCGATCTATTGAGATTTAACTGAATAACTAAATTTAAGGTCAAAACGCCCGCTCCCGGTACAATTCCGCTGCGAAATGTACCCGCACACAATGTGTTAATGTATTACTTTAGGTGCGTGTATATTTTTTTCTTTTAAGATTGAAAATTTACTATACTTTGGACTCTCCCCGAAAAAGAATTCTGGCTACATCACTGTATCCCATCTATTCTGAGTCCCAATATGCCACTGGGTATGGACAAAATGATATCCGTTGAAATCTAAATACCGAAATTTTTCTTGGTTACAATGCTTCCTTCACTTTGTATAAGGAAGTATAAACTGTTACCATTCCGGATATCAAGATATATCTATTCAATAAAGAACTAATAATACACAATTTTATTCATAAAATTTTATTACATCTTTAATTATAGTTCATTAAGTCTCTTAATAGAGCTCTCTACTAAAGACAGACATAGCTATTACTTTGCCGAAGAAAAGGGTCACTAGGGTATCGATATATAACACAAGAAAAATCCTCCTTAGAATCGATATCATTAGGCGCTGCTTCACAATAGACGCTCCACCCAATTATGTTATGCCACTCGACACTTGTAAACTGGCTCGTCTCAGACTTCATTAAGAAAGGAAATCTTTTTACTCTGAAGGTCAGGTAATTCAGTGACAAAACAAACAAAAGAAACAGCCCTACAATTACGCGAAATAAGGCTTTTAGAAGTGCACGTTAATGGATTCGAGATGACGCTCTCTTCTATTTAGTTCATCCGATGCATGTTTTTTTATGCTAATTAAGCCATCGAGAAGCAGCTGCAGGGATTTTTATTGACACACCTGACATTTACGGGAATGCGAGTATTGGTTTTGTGTTCCGATCGCCTTTAAAAATTCGTATAATTTACGGTTTATAACTGGATACGGTGGTTTTACGAAGGGAATTTTTCTAGATCATCGTCTGCGATAGTAGCAATTACGGATCACATCAGCTCGGAGGCATCGCTTAAACTCGGATACATTTTGTGGTAAAAATAAATATAGATCAGTCGGTGGCAACGTACATTTTTTTACATCCGTCACAGTAAGCAGGCCGTTGACAGATGTATCAAGTGACGGGCAGCAGTAAAAATAAAACTATATTGTTTATTAACCCCTTAATGCATAGGTTTTTTTTTAAAGGTCGGCCAAAAAAAAAAATCAAATTTTTTAATGTAAAAAACACAATTTAAAACTTTGTCTTGCCAAAAAAAATTACAAAAATTCAAAAATAATCAAAATTTGTATTGCAATTTTGGATTTTGATAAGATTGCAGAGAATAGCCGAATATTGTAATATTACACAATTTGCTTTCACACTGTTATTTCCAATTCTCGATTGCATTCGAGTGTGAAAAATTATAGCAACATCAAGTACAAAGCAGCTCGAATTATCTCAAGTGTGCACAGTTTGGCCAGTTTAGTGCGCTCGAGTTAACTCGAACGTGCACGTTAAGGGGTTAAAAAAGGGAGTTTTTTAAGACTGGGGGTGGGGTGGCGTCAAATGTTTACACAAAAGGGGGGGGGGCGCAAAAGAAAATAGTTTGTACCCCGCTGGAGTAAGCTATAACGATAAATTATGTAAGGATTTTTTTAATTATTTACTAAAAAGTGGTAAACCACATTCTTCTTCTTCAGCACTACACCCTATAACAGGCCACTTTCATTGTTATAGATTGAAATCGAAAACAATACATTTTTAACATATATGTCATAAGACGGAGTATACGCTTGGTGGTTTTGTAGTCATGGCCAGAAACAAGAATCCGTTTTAGTCACGAAAGACCTATTACCAGAGAGTTGGTCGAAAGGGTTGCCACTTCATTATAGGAACGGTACAAACTGAGAAATCAACTAATATGAAAAATCTGAGTAAAAGTCTGTCTCCGATAGTGTGCAACTCCATTTTTTTTTTTTTCGAAAATTTTCTAAATTGGCAGCTAGGGCACTATAAAGTTTTAATTGGTTATACCCCTTCCCTGACAGTGTAAACTGTAGTCCCAATGGTAAGTTTAGATTAGTGACCCACTTCGTGACCAAAGTCTCGTTTACGCGACTCAGCGATTTCACTATTATCAGCCCAGCGTTGCCTCTACGCGATGATCTCCAGTTGATATTGAGAAACCAGCTTCGCGTATGTATATGTATGTATATGTGTGTATATATGTATGTGTGCATATATATGTATATATACATATATATACATACATATATATACATATATATATATATATATATAATATATATATATATATATATTATATATATATATATATATATACATATATATATATAAATATATATATATATATACTAGACGACCAGACAGACGTTGTCCTGTTTTAACACTGTAAATTCAAAAATTGTAAAATGTTTTTAAATAAATTATAAATTGGACCGTTTTGATGGAAGTAAGGGAGAAATTATTTTAAAAATACTTGACGCCACCACGCGTACAGTCATCGCAAACGTAATTAGGTTAAACTAAAACTCCCACATAGCCTGTACGGGGATTCGATCCTGGGACCTCTCGTACTGAAACTCGTTGCGTTGACCACTGCCGCACAGATACGTTGGCGGTGAGCGATTTCAAGCGGCATTATAATTATCTCAATAAGCACACAATCTGGATTTTTAATAAAAAAAGACATTTTCTATCGGATCAAATTGTGAACCTAAACCATTCTCGAATCAACTTAATTACATACACAAAATTTCATCAAAATCAGTTCAGCCGTTTAGAAGGGGTTATATTACAAACACACGGACAGAAGAATTTTAAATATAAAAATATGTGCGTCAGTGTAATGATATTTTAATCTTGAAAATTAACCAACTTAATTATATCTATCTCGAAATAATTTTCTGGTGATTCTATCCTCTTCTGGCATCCATTCTAGCAACCTTGTGAATATCTTTGTTTTCCCTGTTGATTTGGCGACTTCGTTCCGCCAAGCTTCCGGTTGCATAAGTAAATTAAAATATCTCCAGACGCTTAAACTAGTTATCGGCGTCAACCACGTGACTTGTAATTAAACTCTGATTGACTGGCCCAGATAACTATTTAACAGAGATGTATATGTTTTGTGGACAAAAATCCGTCAGAAAAGTTGGCTCAATAAAATCAGTGCTTTTTAAAAATCAATTGTTGTATTTATTGTTGATTTCGAGATGCAACTTAAATTAGCATAAAATGTAAAAATCAAAACAAATAACCTAAAGGATAGATTGTGGAAGTATTGTATGAAATAAATATATTAAGACTCTTATGTATCCAAAATCTTCACTGGAATATAAATTCCAGTCACCAATAATTCCAAAAGTAATATAACATTCCAATAATATAACAAACATTTTATAAATATATATATATATATATATATATATATATATATATATATATATATATATATATAAAATGAAGCTTTTTGCCTCATCTCGAAGTGGTAGTTCTGAGTGGACATTTTCGCCCTGCAGTCTTGCTGAGTGGTATAGAAGAGAAGGACAACGGAATAAAGACAAGGGAATCTCAAAACTATCGTAGTTTATTCATGTCAAAACTATCGAAACTTCCCGAACACTCGAAAAACCTTTTGCGGAAACTTTACCGAAATTTTTTTCAAATACTATACATCTGCTTTTATAGTTATTTGTTCTGTGACATATCCGGCCCCTGTTTCAGGTGACACGACGAAGAAGCAGGTGTTTCTTGATTAAATGATTTATTTACACCTTGCAGCTATATACACATTTCAATATACACAAAATACAATTTCGATTCACAAGTATGAGATACAATAGATGAACACTTAAATACACTGCCGAAAGGTTTGAGAACCGACTCAAGAAAACAATTTCGTGCTAGGTTTGCGTTAATAGTTCTCGGTAGTAAATTATGAAGACAACCCACTGAATTAGACGAGGGTGTTTGAAGTTGCAATTGGTATCTTCGAAGAAGATAAAAACAAAGTTAGAATTCCTAGGGGGAATATACGATCAACCCTGAAGAGGATCAGATTAAAAAGAAAACCCAAGGCCATGGGTATAGCTAAATCTCGTAAAGAGAGTGGTCCCAAGGTGGCATTTTCGCTAAGAAAATTCTCCGATGGAGAGACTGGTCAAGACGACCTCCGAATTAGCTGCTGTTAGCTAACTAACTTCTTAAAAAATCTCATCTCGTCTTTTTTTAGGGGAGGGGCCTCTAAGACACAATTTCATCATTGGATCATCTGGCGATGATCTCACCTTCAACCAACTTGATTGGTCTGGGATAGACAATCACCGGCCGCAAACACGGGAGTCTTCGGAATTTCGTGTCGGCGAAAGATCTAATGCTCCGGTGAAACCTTTGAAGGCTTGTGGTTCTGACGATCATCCTTCTGGCTGTCAGTCTGGGCGCCCGGTTGTCTGCTCTGTTGTTTCGCTACCTATAGGACACAAAAGTCTAGACATCGTGGTGCCGGGGAAAACAAAGCCTTTGTCTCCACATAAGCGAAGTCCATTTCTCAAACTCTTTCCAGAAACAAAGTCTTTGTGAGGGAAGCACGCCGTTACAGTGCCAACCAATTAGCGATCACTAGAAGTCACGTGGATGACTAACTTACGTGTCAGAACTCTAGTTTTAGATATGTAACCAGAAGGATTTTACTAGTGAACATTCGCTAGAGTTGCTAGAAAGGAGTTACTGGAAGAACAGAATCAGAAACGAAAGTGATAAAAATATCATTACAGACACACACACACACACACACACACACACACACACACACACACACATATATATATATATATATATATATATATATATATATATATATATATTCCACTAAAGCACCCGGTGTTAGAAATATTGGCAGGCTTACTTCTCTGACATCTAACTGCTACGTATTTTCTGTTTTACTACACAAGAATTTGTTTAGATTATGTGCATCCTCTACTTAAAAATTCAAATTACGCTTCATACAATAGAAAGCAGTTACGAATAGTTATCTACATCTGAGGAGTAGTGAAAATGTTATGAGAGTTAGAAGCTCCCCCCATATAAGAAATAGGGTAAAAATATATAGGTAATGATTACTGCACTAATTTTGCGATATGTATTGAAACTGGAGAATCTACCCCATGAAAAATTTCTCACTATGCCCCTATTCTACATCTATTAATCATAAATAACATGATGACTGGTGTTAATAAACATACAAATAATACAAATGTTTTCTAAGTATATTACAACACGTTTCACAATGAAACATTCAAAAAAGTATGTCATTATGATTACACATGTTAAACAAGGGGAAACAGTGGAGAAAAACAAAATAATCTAATGAAATGTCTGGAAGAAGATTTTAAAAATAAAACACGGTGTATTATTGTTATAGCAGCTAATAAGATTATCAACAATTATCGATTACAAGTTACTTCAGGTTATATTCATTAAGTTTTATTTTACGCTTTACTATATCCCAAAGATTGCTGGTATTTGTAATTTTTTTCTTTAGAGACTTAGCATGGTGTCGCTAGAAATTGCCGGTAGAATAGTTACTCTGTATAATAAGTCTTATGTAGCGATTAATATAATTCTTATCAGCATTGTGTATTCGCGCTTTATATAACAACCATCTGTACTAAGTTGTTGACTGGTTGGGTTAAGCTACGGTCTACTGCTTCGCTACACGAGAGCTGATGAGACCTGAACCTACTGTTTAAAGAAGATTTCACAAGGTAACGAACATCCATGCCAGCATTGGGATTCGAACTCACAAACTCCACAGCCGAAGAACAGTTGTTGACTACGAATTTCTTTTTCATTCCCAGAACTATTGCGAGGTTCCGGCGGATATTTTCTTACAAGCCGGGTCACGGGGGTTCCACACGTATGTCAACGACCCTTTGACTCTCGAGCGACGGTTCCGAAGCTCAGAGTTACGTCTGTCGCCTCACAAAATTTCCTTTTTTCTCTTTCAGCCCGCGTGGTTCGCGCAACCTTTACAAATTTTGACGGCATGGACAAGAGGCTGTGACGGCTTCACTATTCTCGAGTGAGAGGTAACGTGAAGAATGGATCACAGTCAAGATAAAATTGGAAATTACTTATATTCTTGATTAACCACGGCTATTTACAAGGGGGTGTTAATTCCCAAATCATGTAGAACTGCAAAGGATGGTTTCCTGTATAACTTCTTCCTCACGACGATCACAGTCGAAAGAAAAAGATATTGAATAATCTCATACAAGTGGGGAGGCTTTTCAGGGTGCAATCAAAACCCAATGTATCCCCCGTTCGGTATCAGAGACTCTGCCGCTCCCTATATGAGCGGACTTTACGAATCACCCGAACTAGAAAACTGGCTCCGGCCAAAAAAAAAAAAAAGAGCGAAAGCCTCTACGAGGTCAAAGCACCTCCGTAAAAAATATCGAAAAAGCCACGAGTCGCAGAATTGTAGGCTTTTTATACCTGGGGGTCAGTTACGGTCCCGCCAACTGTTTTTGGGGTCAGTTAAGATCCCAGTTACTTGAGAACTCCAGCTAAGGTTACAATTAGATTTTTAAGCTGAAGTTCTCATTCGCTAGCTGCGACGATTCCGGAATTCCCGAGGATTCATTAACGTGAACCGTCAGGGGCGTAACGTCTATTCAAACCGATTGTCAAGATCCCAGACTCTGCAACGCCACGCTATTGTCCTGGTAAACAGGTGGGATCTGATCAGCTGATTTGGCGCGTGCTCGGAACAAAGGGGAGTCTTCACAAAGCCTGCTGGAACATCCAATCTGTTTCTAAATTCTTTCCTATCAATCACAATCCTGCTGATGTCGCTCTCTCGGCGCACTTCGGCGGAAGGCTACCCAGTACTTGTGGTCTGCCTGGATTAACCTGGAGGACCTATGGTTCCAAACAAGCAGGGAATGGTGCATGAATAAATTGTTGACTTAGCAGCATTCTATTTTGGATACTGTCTTGCGGCGGAGTCTTTTGAATTTAAAGTAGGCTTTTTTGCACCTAAGGAATTAAAAACAATTCCATTAAAGCTGTGTTTGGGAACCTTAAATACCCATAAAAGGCTGCGCGTGAAGCGGCTAATTTACATTTATACAAAAGCTTATGTCCATTGTGTGTGTGCTTTATACAAATCCATATGGTTTGTCGTACAGATATTTTTTAACTGTTTAAGTCAAAGAGGGTTTTGAAAAAAACACTGTTGAAGAATCTCGAACAGCTCAACCGCGCATTATCTACATGGGTACGAAAAGACCCAAGCAGCGCTATAGCGCTTCTTTTATTTTATGTCGACAAATCCCAAATGGCGCGATAGCACTTCTTCTGTTTTATGTTCTAAACATATATGCTTCAATATTACACTATTATTATAGTATTGTGCCTATTATAAAATGTATTATTTACATAAAGAGAAGACCTGTGTGATGTATTACTACATCTGAGCAAGAGTGAATTCGACAGTCTATGGAGCACCATCAGCGGTCCACAACACTCGGAATATGCTGGGTTTTCTCGACATAAAAACTGAACAGCACGATCGCACCGTTTGGGACTGAAGCGGTTAGTACCACCAGATGGTCAATGTCAATATTAAACTCTTGTCGCCACCAAGGCCGTATGCGAGGGGAGGGATTCAGCGGACCAGTCCCCCTCCGAAATTCTAAAAGACCATTTCGTGGGAAAAGTAATGGATCATGTGTGTGTGTGTCATCTGCCTAGCTGTGCATAGACAAAAGTGGACTTAGAAGAATGACATAGAGTTAAGGAGTGGGAGAAAATTGGATACGACATGTAAGAACAGATTGACTGGCAATTTTGGTTTGGTTTTGAAGCGCTGTGGTCTACTTTTTGCAACACGAGGGCTATTGAGACCGGGACCTACAGTTTAAAACCGATTCCGAACGGCTACGAACAACCAGGCCATAATGGGATTCGAACCCACGAACTCCTGTTCCGAAGACCAGCACCCTAACCATTCAGCCATCGTTTGGCGACTAGCACTTTTGACAATTTTCACAATATTGTTGCACAATCGGAAGAAATTGTGAAAAATTTTTGGGGAAATTTTCAAAAAGAGCATATTTTATAATATACAGGTAAAATTTTGAACATTTACTTTTTTTTCAAAATTATTCTCTTTCTTTAGTTATACTTCTGTTTCAAAAATTAGAATTTAATACTATAGTTTATATGTTTTCAGTGTTAATTTTACTATAAAATTGATTGTGTAGTTCCTACATTATTCATTCAAGAGTATAAATTTGTTCATTATATCATTTTTTAATTATTTTGATATTTTAAAATCCCATTATATTATGATACTCATTGGGAGTATACATGCATAAGAGAAAACCTGTAGTTTTACTGAAGTATCATTCACAAAAAACAATGTCCCCCTCTGATTCTCCCTCTATATAATTTCTAGCTACGACCCTGGCCGCCACCCAATCAAGTGATATAACACTATAACGACATGGAAGCTATCTGAGGTCTTTAAAAATTTGAGAAAAGTGACCAAAAACGACAAGAAAAATATCCCCTTTACATAAATAAAGATTTAAAAATTATGTAATACTGAAAGTTGATGTGTGTCGACAGCTCCCAAACTTTTCTGAGACCTATTTTTAATTAAATCTATCGTTTTTTGAGTGATCAAACTAAAAATAAATTGCGAATAAAATACAATATTATAGACAGTACTTTCTGAGGGTTTAAAAATGACTATATATATATATGTATTTATATACCAGCTGATTATACCTGACGTTGCCTGGGAAAGAAGAAAGTTTTAGTCTTTTTTTTTACATTCAATGCAAGGAAAATTAAACTTCCGTAAGTAATTGAAATATCTATAACCCCCCCCCCTCCATGCTTTGTTTAATTAAAATCTGGATGACTGTTAGCTATTAGAAAAGGGCAGCTGACTATATGCTTTAAATGTTTTCAGTATGCGAAAATTATTTATTTGTGAAATAATTTTCTAGCTCATGACCATAAAATGTACTAATAAACTGAAAGTATTTTCTTAATTTTTTAAGGATATCAATGAAAGGTATTTTGAATTACTACAGTAATATACTGACAACCTATATGTATTCGAGGATTTTCTTTATTATTAATAACTGCACTTTTGGCTATAAAATGTAATAGAATGTTAGGAATATTAACAAATATTTATTTACTATTTACAAAAAAAATTCCAATAGTGCAAGTTCACATACATAAATAATTCCATTTGAAAGTGCAATAGATTTCTTTCCTTGTTTTAGAAATTTTTTTTCTCAAGTTCTGTAACTCAGTTACTTCTCATTTTATACCTTTCCATGAAAGAAATTGATTACATTCCAATTTAAAAATTAAGGATTATTTTAAGGAGCTTCGACAAAAATTAAGTAGTTTTAAGGGCCTTTAAAAATGAAAGATAAATTAAGGAATTCTTAAGGACTTTTAAGGACAGTGGGAACCCTGTTATTGAACAAACTTAAGTATTTATTCATCAAATTAAAAAAGAAAAATGAAAAAATGTTCATATCTAATCTAATGTTCAAGTCTAATTTTTAGGGTCTGTGATAAAAAAAATTAGCTCAAGCTAAGAAAAGGGACTTTTAGTGTACTTTAACCTCATAAAAGTCACAAAAGTAATAAAAAAATGGCACTAAAAGTGATTAAATTTGAAAAATGTGACTAAAAGTAGAAAAAGTAACTCACTGACATGTCTGTAAAGATTAACGTTGCTGGTCAATGACAGAATATATGATATGATACTATTGCACTTTACCATATAAAAAAAGAAATGGTTAGCTAATTCACAACCTAGAAACTAGTTACTTATATCAAGAAAAAAAAAATTAATCCAATACTTGCCTTTACTTTGGCCTCTACAGTGCCACAGATTTTGTTGCCCACTTATTATGGGAGCACAATATAGACAGTCAACATTACTCCTTATGAGGGAACAATACAAATGTATACAAGCCTTACTCCGGAATTGAATAACAATACACTAACTACTATATAATTCAAGTGGCTAAAAAAAGGTAAAATTGTTTACTATGTATTTTGTAATTTATTTTTATTTAAGAGATGAATACATTAAAAGAAAAATCTTATTTAAAAGTGTTGACTATGTTGATAAAAGCATATATAAAAACTATATCAAGCCAACTGTGTAAATGGAAGTTCAGTTTGTATTCTAGGTTTATAATTATTGCCTTATTCTGGTATTCTTATTTCATAAACACTTTCACATCTTCTTGTGGCTTAAAACTGGTTTGTGCTGTACTTTTAGTTTTGTTTAATAAAAACGTATGAGAATTGAATGTGATTATAATATACATGACACTGGAACTTTTCCGTTAGCAGAGTACAAGGATAAATTGCCAAATATAGCTCTTTTATGTCTCATAACATTTTGTGAAATTAAATAGACCACAAAAGTGTTTTCAATAAACTAAGTGAATCTCTAACTTTGAATACCCAGATTGAAGGCTGGGCAAAGGGACTATAACAAAATAAAACAATTTATTATTTCAATTTTATGACATGCATAAAAACTTAAAATTCTATATATCAAGCTTTATGTATGTATGTATGTATGTATATATATATATATATATATATATATATATGAAATATAGGAAGGGAATAATATTGTAGGTGTAATATAGGAATAACAGATCTAAGAATAAGCCCCCCAAAACAAAAAGTAATAAGGGAAAAAACCCTACAAAGACCCTAAGTATGGGAAACAAACAAGACCTCCAGCAAGCAAACATATGTAAACCACCTATGGGCCATGAAGACGTAATTTTAATCCTCTTTGACGTTACAGAAGTCGTAAAATCCAAAGGGTAAATCCCCCATGACACTATAGTCACATAACTTGGAGTATTTCCCACATCAGCCACTTGCACCCCACGCTATCTGTTCGACTAGACTAAAAACAAAAAAGGAAAAGTGCAAGTTCCAATGAAGAGGTCCAAGAACGCCCCAAACACATCCTCACAAATTCTAAATGGTCGCCCAGCCCCCCCCCCCCAAAAAAAAAAAAAAAAACACCCCACAGTGTAAGATTTTATATTTTCGATAAAGAGTTCATATATTCTCTATAGTTCATTATTATTATTCAGTTAGAATAATTCATATTCTGTATCCAGCCGTTAGTTAGAAAAGGAGATATTCTCTCCCTAGCTGTCAGCTAGCTAGTTAGGCTATTGTCTCCCCAGCTGTCAGCTTGTTAGTAGATTCTCGCCCCAGCCGTGAGTTAAACTAGTCATGTCAGTAGCTCTTATATCAGACTGTGTATCAACAAGTGCTTTGTCTGCATATCTCCTATGAGCTCATGTCTTGGAATATCAAGGATGAATAAAGAATTAATCTCGATGAAAACCAGTGCCTCAACTGCATAATTAAAGATGGACAATCCAGACATGACATATATATATATATATATATATATATATATAGATAGATAGATATAGATAGATAGATATAAAGCCTTTACAGCTCTTAATTGTATTATTTCATTACATGTTGTATTTACAGGTTTTTAATATTTTTCACATACCTAATATACCATATCTAATTCGGAGAATAAATATTAAGGATATTTAACATTTTAGATAACCTAGTTATCATCAGATATTTTAATTATTTATTTAAAAATTAGTATTTTGATGAATATGAATCATAAATATATCTGTATGTTTTATATAAAGAACAAATAATCTGATAAGGTACAGTAAGATATTTATTATATACTAAATGCCAAATACAAAAATGAATAGATTAAATTTCACATATTAATATAAAAAATGACTAGAAACAACATAATACACTAGTTTACATATCAATCAGGTGTTGAGTGAAATTATACATACAAGTATACAATCAGATACTTATGCATTCCATATAACAATTCCTTGTCAAAAAAGTAAAATGGCACGTAACAAATTTTAACCATTTTAATTAGATTTGTTAAAACTTTACAAGTAAAAAGATCACTGAAAGATATAAATCATTATTCATAATTTATAAAGGCTTTGTTAGAAATTGCACATAAAGAAAAACTTGATAGTTTGAAAACTAACTATTGTCAAGTTATACACAAGATGAAAATCTAAATAATCACTTCTAAAAAATCTTTAATTTCTCCTGAAAGTAAATTATTTTATTTCTGAGATGATTTCATAATTAAAAGAGGTATTAAAAGAACTGCATGATTTTTTACTAAAATAATTGCAGTTGTAGCTTTTCAAAAAATCTGCGAGATCATATTCTCATTTCCATGACCAAATCCGCTTCAGTTATTATATAAATTACTCTCAGGTTATACAAAAAAAATGATGAAATATAGTGAAGAAACATATATGGACTTTTTGCTCAAGATACAGTCCAACCACACTGTAAAGACCCTTAATTAAGATTGCCAAGAAGACTTATGTGGAGAACAGGTATGAAATAATAGTTCAAATGTAGCTCATTCACATCATAAGAGCCAACTAGAATGGGTACCCAGAATTCAAGGGTAGCCATATACGTTGCCCTTGCAGATTATATCAGTGGACTCCCCTCTGGGAGGTTACCTATTTTAGGTAAACACAAGTATCACACACCTTAATAGTTCAAATGTAGCTCATTCATGTCATAAGAGCCAACTAGAATGGGTACCCAGCATCTAAGGGAAGCCATATATGTTGCCCTTGCAGATTATATCAATGGACTCCCCTCTGGGAGGTTACCTATTTTAGGTAAACACAAGTATCACACTCCTTAATAATTCAAATGTAGCTCATTCACATCATAAGAGCCAACTAGAATGGCTACCCAGCATCCAAGGGTATAGATGGATACCTTACCCCTGCAGATTATATCAAGGGACTCCGCTCTGGGAGGTTACCTATTTTAGGTACACACAAGTGTCACACTCCTGAGGTAACAGAGATTTGTTTCTTCTTTCCCTTATTTTCTTTTCTTCTTTTCTTGGGTTTGGGTACACCTGTGTTCACAATACCCTGCTCTTGTAACCCCCCCCCCAGGAGCTACCCTAAAGGAAATTCTAATCTATTCTAATCTAATCTAATCTAAGATTGCCAAGATTGTTATAATTTGATTACTGGGGAATCATCAGATAGCCATCCTATAATCAAATAATTAAACTCCTCAGCCTAACAGCCCCTACGGGACCAGGGCCTACGGTGCCAATCTCCATTTCTTAGACCAAGGGCCCTGGAGTGCGAAGCATATGTTTCGGTTAGGTGGTCAATCTTATGCAGAACACCCAGTATTTAGTTCCCAAGCATGCTTGATCCTCAGTTCATCTACCCACTGAAGGGATGAAAGGCTGAGTCAACCTTGCCCAGCCTGGGGATCAAACCTCGGACCTGTGTCGTGGGAGCATGAAGTGCTACCCCAACGCCACTGGGCTTCAAATACTTACCACCTTATAATATAGGTACAGAAGCCAATCAGCAGGCCAAAGCCAGCTGAATGATTTTTACAGAAGTACGGTTTGGTAATATGTATCCTGAGAACCAAGGGTCTTCAAAATATGGATAGACTATACCTTACTGCATAAATATAAATGCTCTAACTCAAAATGTATTTTCTACAACAGAGGTTTCCAACTAGCAGCCTGCAGACAGATCAATTTTGCGGCTCAAAATAGCTTTTGGAAAATAATATTTCATAACTCCATGGTTTCTTTTCCAGTGAAATTCATTTTCAGACCAGATGTTTGCCATGGGCATCAAAGGACCTAGTCATGGCCCTGCCCTTTTTGGTATAAATATATTTGTCTGTATTGCCAACTGTATTGGATAAAGAAACTCTCATTTATATTCTTACATTTTTAAAGTGCACAAATAGTCGAGCCCCAGAAATGTATTTTATAACATAGAGATTTCAATCACCTAAAATGATAAAGCATTTGTTTTAATTAAACTATGTATGCTATTTCATACTAGTATCTCTGTCTTACTTTCAGAATTTTACAAAAAATGACCAGTTATGAAAGTGTAGTAAAACAATGAGTGAGTTTTCTGATGTGATCCTGAAGCCCGTACAAGTTGGAAAACCCTGCTCAGAGATTTATGATGATGGATACTAGTGTTTGAAATTTAATACAAAGCAATACTAGTAGTATAAAATAGTCATATGAATTTAGAGCTACGAAGAAGTTGTCAGAGATTAATAAGTGTTACAAATATGATGTTTTGTTTATATATAGCAATGCATAATATATGCATCACTAATCGTGAGAGGTTTAAATGCATTGATGAATGTAATAAATGACATAAAAAGGGGGTAGACTAACACTAAATATCTTTGCTACACTACACTTACAAAAATGAATACTAATTTTAAAAGTTGAAAAGCTTTTCTTATGTGGTATATTAAATTTCTAAATTTCATCTAATTTTAACATTATTTGAACTTCTGTATAATGTTTAACATTTAACTAAAATACATCATCAAAAATTAATAGAATCTAATTTGACTTTGGAATGACCTCACCCCTGCTTTTTGCATTTAACCAATCACTGAAGTGCCAGGTTTCATAAAATATTTTGATTATTAAATCTTATATCATAAACATTTTTTTCTTAATTATCTTATTTTTCGTTATTTTTCTTGTTTACAAAATATGCCATAAGAATACTTGTTTCAGTAATAAGCAAAGTAGTTAAAGGTTATGCACACTTCATCCAAACTGATATTTCACCTTTACTTTTAAAAGTAAGATAATTACTATAGTCAGCTAAAATACAAATTATGATTATTGTTAGTATGAGGATTTTAATTTTTATATTGTAATAAAAATAAAAACAGTTTGCTGATAAATATACATACCATAATTTCACATGTCTAGTCTGTGGGAGCGATTTTTTATTTAAAAAATTTCATAAATCATCAGATAATATGCACCACTAGATAATCCATGGACTGTAGGTGCAAAATTATGTATTTTAGTATGGCAATATTAAATTTTAGAATAAAATCCTAAGTAGAGTAGAGTGCCAAAAAGTCCAGATTAGACTCAATTAATTCCACATTTAAAATTTCAAATTATTTGTTTTGACAAGGCCTCGGAGAGGAATTTTAACAAAAGAAACAGATCTGTCTACATTTCTTTGTTCGAAAACCCAGCTATGTAAATCAACTTTGAATGCTGGCAATTGCATTTTTCCATGATGACTGGATCATTTTTATCTCATATTTTTAACGTTTCCTTTCGATTGTGCAAATTTCTTACTGCTTTCTTGTCGACCTTCTGAATTACTTTCAGCTTGAAATCAGCAGCAAAACTGCAACGATGTTTTAAAGACATAATGAATGACCAATCAAAACTTTGAAAACAAGACATTCTGTTACAAGTGATCCTCGTGGTGGAATAACCTTCAACTCTCAAACTTCGATCTTGAACTCATCCACTCGGTGTTGTCAATCGATGTTTTGAAGATATAATGAATGACCAATATTACTGCAAATCAAAACTCTGAAAACAAGACTCTGTTACGATTGATGAAATGATCTTGTGTGAAATGACCTTCAACCCTCAACCTTTGATCTTGAACCCATTTACTTGGTGTTGTCGATTGGAGCTGTAAATAGTGACTATCCATATTTTCCCGAACTTCAGGATACAATTTAAATTTGTGCTTCTTGCTACAATTGATTTGTTCTGCTTTATGGGTTGTATTTTTCTCATGGTTTATTACCAATACGATACGATGATTTCTTGACATCTCGTGAGTCATCCTTCAACCCTCAACTTTTGATCTTGAACCCATTTACTTGGTGTTGTCAAATGGAGCTGTAAATAGTGACTATCAATATTTTCCTGAACTCCAGGACACAATTTAAGTTTTTGCTACTTGCTATAACTGATTTGTTCTACTTTATGGGTTGTATTTTATCTCATGGTTTATTACCGATACGATACGATGATTTCTTGACAACTCGTGAGTCCTGCTTTTATTCCCCCTTCTCTCAATTTTGATGATTTGAGCAATGAACAACCAGCAGATCACTTTTTAAACACTAATAGTCCATAGACTATATGTGCGAAATTATGGTATTTAAATGGTAGACCAAATTGTTTTCTCAGACATATCAAATAAATGACTCATTTTAAATACAATCAATATAATATAGATGATTTCAACACCAATAACAGATATACAGGGTATCTGCCAAAATAAAATGTTTCAAATCCATGACTTTTCATGACTTTCCCTGATATAGCAGATCATTTTCCATGACTTTAAAAAGCTTTCGTTAAAGTATATGTGAATAAAACTTCTGATGTATATACAAATAAAATATATGCTTTTAGAGAAATTACAGGAATTTTATCATAAAAAAAGCTATGAACTTACTTTATAAGTATTAATAAACTCACATACATAAAAATACATTGTTGTATCTACATACCTAAGTTTAATCATATAGCAATTTTTCAATCAAAATGTTTCCAATTTGAATTCAGGGTACTTTGGTATTATCCAGTTGACCATGAATAATAGCCAAATATAACTCTATAATGTTTATATACACTATCCCCAGAGATAAACTTATATTTTGTGCAAAAATCTTAATTTTTATTAAAAAATATTAATTATTATATTAATAAAATTTTAATCTACAATTTAAGAAAAAAAAACAGAATAATATACATTTACCCACCCATTAAGCTTTCTTGCTTTGAGTTTCCTTGGTGAACAAATTTTACTTGGCAATATAGTCAATAGGATAATACATAAAAACCAAACTTAGTAAATTAAGCCAAATGACCAGTAAATATAGAATTAAACAATTCAATGCATTTTTTTTAATTGGTAGCTTAGCGGATCCATGACTTTTACTCTTTTTACTTGAAAAATCAAGACTTTCCATGACAAAATTAATCCATTGTCTAAATCCATGATTTTCCCTGACTTTCCAGGTGCGCGGAAACCATGAATATACTGATGTAGTAACATAAAGTATGTTATAATAACATCATGTAAAACATTTACAGCACACGTAAGAGATATATAACATAAAGAGATACATGGCACACATAGTAACACATATATTGCAAAAAGTAGACATATATATTAAATTCCATATATATATGAACTAGTTATATACACTAGAAGTACACATAGTAATTTATTTTGAGAACAATTTGCTCACTTCTTTTAAGGCTTTTTTATTTTCCCGAATACAGATAATGGAAAATAACAAGAGTATAACATTTATACATACAATAATAATCACAAATATAATATTTTACATTTAATAGGAATACTTTTCCTTTCCCTGCATTATTTTTTATGATTTTACTCCAGAGAGGTTGTACTTTTCAAATAGATTTCAATGGTTTAAGTTACAAAAATTAAAAACAAAGATTAAAAAAAATTGATTAAAATCACTGATTTAAATCATTTGATTTAAACTTGCTGACATTCTGTTAACAAACTGTTAACATTCTGTTTTTATTATAGGAAAATTGTTTTAATGCAAAAATGTTCGGTGATGCCATTTGACACTAAAACATTTAAGTTGTTTTTTAAATCTAAAATTTCTAGTGGACTATTTTAGTTTTCCTAGGCTTTAACTTGATACATAAGAAAAATAAACATTGGTTTTGAAGCATTAGCTTTATTCAAAATGAGTGCATGGGTGAATTTGCCTAGATCATCAGTTATGTATCAGTTTTAACAGACAAAAAATTGTAATTCTATTCTATATTTTACCACTGTAGTGATAAATTTAAGTTTATTTTGTTCAGGATTGATAATTTCTATTGTCATACTGAATACATGTTCGCACACACCCATCACACCCTAGCAAGAACTGACAAAAATAAAATTAATTTATTGCAAATTTTTTCTTAGTCATTATGAATTTAAACTTATTTAGTTTAGGACTGATAATTTCGATTTCTTCTCAGTATAAAGTTCATATTATATCAGTTACACAAATTTGGGACTTTACAAAGTTTCAAGGCTAAGAGTTGACAGTGTGTATATACATATACACTGTCTACCAATAAATATTTGGACACCTATGCAAATGATGATATCTGCAGTCCTGAGGTACGTCAAAGCCTCCGCCAGTATACATTGTGTAGGAAACAGCATCGGCATTAGTCGCATGCAAGATATTGCACAGTTTGGAGCTCTCTGATTTCGAGAAAGGTATAATTATTGGGTATCACAATGTGGCCGTTCCTTAAGAGACCTATCTAGAGATCTGAGGTACCCAAAATCGACAGTGGCCTATGTGATTAAGAAGTGGAAGGTGAGAGGTGATCGTTAGAATGTGCCCCGAATCGGCAAACCAAATAAACTGAGAGATAAAGACCAATAAGTGCTGTCCAGAGAAATTTGGAAGAACTGCACCCAACCGATGGTCTCATCTGCGAGGAGTTTCAACAGGCATCTGGGAGTATTATTGCCAATGGAGTTCATCGAATGAACTGGCCTGCCCAAAACCCATACCTGAACCCTATCGAGAACCTCTGGGACGAGTTGGATTGCCGAATTAAGGTGTGCACTACCCGTCCAAAATCAGTGAAGGAACTTGAATGTCTACTCCAAGCCAAGTGGAAGACAATACCATCAGCTGTAACACAAAGACTTGTGGAAAGTATGAACCGGAGGGTTCACGCTGTAATTGCCTCCCGTGGAGGCTCTACCAACTATTGATTTTGAATAAAGTTAGTTTTTCTTTTCTATCACAGGTGTCCAAATACTTATTGGTAGACAGTGTAGAAAAACATACAAAATGAGTAATTAATGCAGATTTTTTTTTTAAATATTATACTCATTATCTAGAGCTCATAAATAATAATAATGCTTACAATATTTTAATGTTAAATAATACCTAATATTTCATTAACAATAAAATTAAGGATAAAATAATACAAGCATATAGTTTATAAAAACACCATGAAAATAAAAAACAAAACAAAAACATGTGGTGGAAATTTTACAATAAAAAAATATTTGAAGATAAATATATTCACACAGTGATATAGATATCATTCAAAATGAACTGAAACAGTTTATAATGTTTTACATTAAAAGTTGGGTAGAAATATTATGTATGGATAGTAAGTGACAAATACAAAACTAAACAAAAGAAGATATGATTGTAAAGAAGCTCCATTAAAACAGAATTTTTTCACTAATATTTTTATGTAGTTAAAGGTTATACATTAATTAATAAAAATATCACAAGTACCAGATCTATAACATTTAATACATAAGATGAAAAAAAGAAGAAGAAATTAGAATAGTGACAGTCAAGCTTTACCAGATTATACAGCTTGTCCATTAGTATACACTAAAAAAAGAAAATGTGACCAATATGTCAGTATTAGTTTTTCTTTTCATGAAACATTATCCCATTAAGGCAACTGAGATGAGTGAAAACTTTAAAGTAGGAAATTTGGGTTGTAGCTATAATATGTATGCATCATTATAAAAGAATTTTTGAAACATCAATGAGTTTGGTTCACTGGAAATGCTAGAGTCTACTGTTTTACTACACAAGGGCTAATGAGAAAGGGACCTACTGCCTAAAGTCAATTCTGAAAGGCTATGAACATCCCTTCCATCAACAGGGCTTGAACAAATGGACTTTGGTACCAAAGAGCAGCACCCTACCCATTTGGCCATCATTCAAGGCATCAATAGAGCATTAAATATTAGTCTTATGCAAAATATTTCATTTTTTATAATGCATTTTGAATATGCATAATTTCTTATCGAAAAAAATTTTTTTTTTTTACTTTGATAAACTTATTTTATAAAAACAACTAATGAAAAATTTACATTGAAATCTTGCATGACGATAAAATTCACTTTGTTTTCTATACTGAGCTTATTTTATATATTTTTTTAATTCTTTCTCAACACTTATTTTTTAAAAATAGAAACTTTGTCTTGTGAGAAATCTGTATTTCTTTGTAACAATTATTTACTGTTTCAAAAATTTCTTCAGATTCTTTAACATTCTGTAGAATTAGAAACAGATATTTAACTTTCCTGTAAACTTTCATTGAAACAAACCTTACAAACAGCTTTTGCACAAAGTGTGTCAGTAGTTAAAAATATACATGTAATATACAATCTAATTTTTGTGAGTTTGAAAAACTCGCAAAAACAATTTTGAGCATATTGAAATTTAAATATTTTTTAAATTTTTTAAAATGATTATAGACATTAATAATGGGTCAAAAAGTAAATAAATTATATAGATATGTCAGATCTAAAAAAGGGGTAGTTGGAAATTACATGAGTTATAACGATTTTAAAAAAGGAACTCTTTTATAATAATAAAATAAATGAAAAAGACCCACGCTCGCGTAAGCTTTTAGGATAATCCGGTCAGGCAGAAGCATTTTGGAAGAATTTGATGAGTTTGCAAACAGATAAGAGTCAGTTAGCATGTGGACATGGAGCTGTCAACACAATCTACGTGTGTCTTCAATGAATAAATTAAAATGGTGCAAGTTTTGCTTAAATGATTTAATAAACTTATTACTACCAAGAAAGACTGTTTTCCACTCGCCTTAACACTGGATCACGATATATATATATATATATATATATATATATATGTAATCTGCAAGATTTGAAGTATTTTCTTTTAGCTACAATTTGTAAAATAGAATTATTAAAAGTATTTCATATCCCAGTCTCCTTAATCATATATCTACTTCTATGATGAAGTCTAGTTATAGCACCTCAAATTGAAGCATACACTCCATTTCCTTTTAAATAACAACAGAAAAATTTGGAACACTCATAACAAGAATTAAACAAAGAATCAAACAATATTTTTTTATATTAAACAAAGAACACCAAACAGTAGTGTTCTTTGCTTAATAACAATAAATAAATAAAAGTATATAACAGCAATTAAACTTTTCATACATGCAAAATTGGCTTTAATATATCTTGGTTTAGTTATCAAAACCTCTGTCAAATTATAACTACAACTTTCATAACTTATTTAATCAGAGGAATCACCAAATTAAATGAGATTCATAGGATTATTTATGCATACAAATTTATTTATTATTACAAATGATGGCATCAGTGACTGATAAAAAAAAAAATCTCTTAAAACTTCACAGAAGAAGTCACACTTTTTACATAGTACATATAGGATTTTAAAAAAGTTTTTTAACAAGAATTGCTTGCTGTGAAATTCACACATAAGGTAAATGTAAATGTATTTGAACACCAAAATCAATACAAAACATAACATACGAAATAAATTCAGTTCAATATTTAAAAGAATGAAATCTTACAACTTTACACTTATGAAAATGTACAATAACACAACTAGACTAGATAAGGGAAAAGGCGATTGTACTTTTATATGAATGTTATATCAGTTCACAATGAATATATAAGTGAAGCGGAAAAACATTATATCAAAGATCATACTTCCCAATGTGTCTTCACAAATCCATGGGCTGTAAAAAATCAAAATATTTGAGCTCATTAAAAACACCCCTGTACAAGGAAAATATCTTAATAGAGTCAAATGAACTCTCTCCTATTTACTCTATTTATAATGATAAATACACGTTTCACAGTATCAAATGGTCACAATATGAAATTTATCCCTAAATATAAGCAGAATTACTACCTTTGCTTGAAATGTCATCCTGAAAAACCAGAAGCACTGTCTTTAGATTTGTAATTTAAATTACAAGTAGTGTATGTATCAAAAGCGAAATGAAACTTGTGTGATTACAAAGCAGTGATGGCAAACCTTTATAAGTAGGTCACATTTTGTTTATATCTTTTAATATTAGATAGTGGGTCATAAAGTCAGTGGACTTAAGTTACTTGGAAAGGGTAGGATAAGAGAAGGTGGTAAAATGAGTACCAAAAATTTCTTGAGAGAAAAACTTGACATTTAGCCATCTGGAAGTTATATAATTTGCTTTATACCTTTTAATTGCTCCCACATTACAGGGCTACAACTAAAAATATTTATTTAGAGTATAATAAATCTAGAAAAAATTATATTACAGGAATTTTATCATAAAAAACTATAAACTTACTTTATAAGAGTTAATAAACTCACATACATAAAAATAAATTGTTGTATCTACATACCTAAGTTTAATCATATAGCAATTTTTCAATCAAAATGTTTCCAATTTGAATTCAGGGTACTTTGGTATTATCCAGGTGACCATGAATAATAGCCAAATATAACCCTATAATGTTCATATACAATATCCCTAGAGATACTTATATTTTGTGCAAAAATCTTAACTAATTTTTATTAAAAAATAATTATTATTATATTAATAAAATTTTAATCTACAATTTAAGAAAAAACCAGAATAATATACATTTACCCACCCATTATGCTTTCTTGCTTTCTTTTTGAGTTTCCTTGGTGAACAAATTTTACTTGGCAATATGGTCAATGGGATAATACATAAATACCAAACTTAGTAACTTCAGCCAAATGACAAGTAAAAATAGAATTAAACAATTCAATGCATTTTATTTAATCAGTAGTTTAGCAGATCCATGACTTTCCATGACTTTTACTCATTTTACTTGAAAAATCAAGACTTTCCATGACAAAATTAATCCATTGTCTAAACCCATGATTTTTCCATGACTTTCCAGGTGCGAAGAAACCATGAAAATACCAATAAATCATGATCTATTTGTAAATTCAAAATAAAATTATTAAAAGTACATAAAATTATAAAAAAATCTAAAAATACTCACCAACAGATGAAAGAATGGTACCAACCTAGAGAGGAGAATATTCAATTAAAGCTCTGTATCAGCAATGTAAAGGACTACACATCTTACATTATTATTATATTGTGTGCCAAAGGGTAATTATTCAAATATTTAAAAAGAGAAAAAAACATAATAAAGAACTGCATTTTAATGTGTATAAAAAAATTCCTATATTTTTTAAAATTGAAAAAATAAATTCATAAATGATTTTTTATTTTAAGGTTTCTAATTCATCATAGAAACCATTATATTCCTCATTCCTCTTTGTTTGAAACAGCTCAATTAGCTACATCAACTAGTTAATTATGATTATCATCATTGGAGTCATACTCATCATAAATTATAATATCTGTATGGTACCATTCGTATTGTTGGTTAGCTGCAGTTTTTAAAATGCCTACATTACAGTTTTTTGATGAATGTATGCCATTTTCCATGTAAGCATAAAATGCAGATGAATGTATGCCATTTTCCATGTTTAAAAATGCAGTGAAGCATGAACAATCCAGGCACTCATAGCACTTTCTATTTATTTGCTCTTTTATATTTATATTAAAAAGCATTTTGATAAAAGAAGTCTACTAACATGTTTCTGACGCTAATAACCTTTTTTTTCTTTTTTCCTTCTTTTTTTTTTAAAAAAAAAAAGATGAATGTATGCCATTTTCCATGTACAGGGTATTTCCGCCGTTTTTCTACGTTTCTTAGCATAAACACTGAAAACAGCTAAGTAATAAGCGAAAGTTAAATTTTTTTGGCGATTTAATATCTTCATAGATGTAGCTATCAGAATATAAACCGATGTTATCTTAAAACAAATATAAATAGTAAAAATTAGTGTCAAAATACTGCTGATCTAGAAATAGATCACTGGGCGTTCGGGCGTTTTTTTTTCCTGACCCTGGTAATATTACGTTTTTTCACCTTTAGATGAAAATATGAGTTGAAAACTATTTAATAGCTTTCAGGATGCAGTTGATTATCTGTTTTCTGAACAAATTAAAGAGGATATTATTGCCATATCCACTGATGTAGATGAACTGACAGATGAAGAGAAAATAGATGATAAGTTACATGCTCCATTTGTAAATGATATTGTTGGTAAAATAGAAGTAATATCAAAATATGAGTGTGATTAAATAGATTTACCTTCAACGTTTGAGAGGAAGCCTAAAATATTAAAAACAGAAAAGCCAAAAATTGTTTGAAAAAAAACCCCCGAATTATACCAAATGGTCGGAATTAGGGGAAAAGTATAAGAATAATATTTTGGCAATGGAAAATGATCTTGCAAATGCATCTTGCATCATTGCTTTGAAAAACTTTTTTCTGGTGAAGTATATAACGTAATTGTGGATGAGACTATTTTCTAAGTTAAAAATGTCAAAAATGACCATGATTTAATTATCACTAAAGAAGATATAAAGATATTTATAGGGTTTTTGATATATTTTGGCTATCTTACTCTTTCAAGTGAAAGATATTATTGGAGTGATGTAGAAGATTTAGTGATAGGTCTTGTACAGGACTCTTTTAATAAAAATGCTTACCTAAAAATAAAGTCATATATTCATTTCCAAGACATTTCAAAAGCAGATGAACGTAAGAATGACAAATCAAGATAAAACTAATTTTGGAGAGAATAAGAGGTAAAATATGGTACTGGTGTCTATTCACTCGAATAATTGATATGGCTGTAGTTAATGCAAGTATTCTGCACAGAAATATTCATAAAGGTGATTCTATGCCCATGTAAGATTTTCGAAGAGCTGTTGCTGTAAAATATCTAAAATTGGGAATCGGAAAAAAAAGTTTTGAAAGGTCGACCTTACAGTTTTCCTTCATCCTCAAAAGCTAATCTCAGTCATGATGTTCGCTTTTATAAAAGGGATAACAATATGGGACAAAGAAAGGGCAAAAGACGCTGTCGACTTGTAGGGTGCCAAGGAAGTCCCCTAACATATTGTGTGAAGTGCGATGAAACTTTATGCAAGAAGTGTTTCTTCAAATTCCACACTAAACTGTAGAAACATTGAAATTTTATTATTTTAAAATAATTAAACTTTACTAAGTACATTCTGTAATATTGTGAAATTCTGCATAAATAAACGTTTTTTAAAAGAAAATGCATTAGTTTTTATCTATTTGGTTCGATTTTACCACGTTATTGAAGTACTAATGATTGTTGTGTATTTGCTAAAATATATCCTCCGAACGCCCAGTGATCTATTTTTAGATCAGCATTTAAAAAAAAAACTAAGGTACGTATTGATAAAATTCGATAATAATATTCATGTTGATGGTAAAAGACACCCAATTTATGAATTATATGTCAGTGCATCAAAATAAAATAATTTGGGCGTTAATGGGTTAAGTAAAAAAGTAAAGAACAAAGAAAAATTAACTTCATTTTTGCTTATTAAATAATGAAAATATTTAAAACAGATTAAAAAAGCACTTAAAGTTACCAAAGGCTATTGGAGGCTGCTTAAAAATTTACAAATCTTCCAGACAAATTTGTCTCTGCAGCATTCCTCAATTTATATTTATAGTATTGTTGATTGCTACAGGTACAGATTTGGTGTGACATGTCATACTCAGTAAACAAACATTATTTTAAAATTCATTAATATTGAAATTCCAAGCATAGACACAAAACAATTCAGCTTTAAGCTCATATAACTTAAATATGCTAAGTATAGTAGACAATAACTTCTTGTTAGCAATTGCTATGAAATTGCTTTAACTCATAGTGAGATCACCATACCTGTTGCTGTTTGATCTCACCATATCTCTTAGTGACAGAGTTAACACATAGAAGTCTATTTATTAACTTTTAGAGAGTTTAGTTTGGTTTGGAGTGCTACGGTCTACTTTTTGCAACACAAGGGCTAATGAGACCGGGACCTACAGCTTAAAGCCGATTCCAAATGACTACGAACATCCCTGCCACAGTGGGATTCGAACCCACGAACTCCGGTACCAAAGGCCAGCACCCTAACCAATCGGCCATTGTTCGGCAACTTTTAGAGAGATCATATCTTTCTATAAAATATTCTTTCTATGAGGTTCTCAAGTTTTCTTTGGTAAAAGGATTTTGTTGCCTAATATTATTAATATAGCTAAGTGAAAAAACTCACCAGTCTTTCTTTTTCAAGTGAAACAGTTTATTTAGCTGCCAAAGTCATTAAATCATTAGTATTGAGGAAGTTACGCTTTTACAAATACACAATTTTAGCATTATTGCAGATTGTAGCATGATTATAGCATTATTGCAGATACAGCTGAAAGAAACACTTAGATTGAATTCTCTTTTGAAGAATATGATTTCTTTTTCACATGAAAATATGTATAGTACGAAGCCCAGTGGTGTTGGGATAGCCCTTCGTGCTCCCATGACATAGGTCTGAGGTTCGATCCCCAGACTGGGCAAGGTTGACTCAGCCTTTCATCCTTTCAGTGGGTAGACAAACTGAGGATCAAGCATGCTTGAAAACTAAACACTGGGGGTTCTGCATAAGGTTGACTACCTAACCCGAACATATGCTTTACACTCCAGGACCCTTGGCCTTGGAAACAGAGCACCTTAGGTCCTGGCCCCCTAGGGGCTGTTGCACTGAGGAGCTTTAGTTTTAATATGTATAATATAAAGTATGATTGGCTAAAGGATACTGTATCTAATTTCTCAAAATGCAACTGCCTCTCTGCCAGTATACACTTGTTCTCAATGAGAAGGCAATGATACCATGGAGAAAATGTTTCCTCCAAACAAAATATGGATACCTGAAGACCAGATGGTGTAACTCAGATTTCTCAAAGAGAAACTGAGTATGCGACAGAATAGAAAGTTCTATATGTCCCAGTTTTAGTTGCTGAGGCAATAATCAAGAAAAGGTTTAAAATTATAACATTGTTAAAGAATGCATAAAGATATCTAAAAGTTAAAATTTTAATTGTCTTTCTTTACAACAATGTCACTGTCAAAATGTGTTAAAAATTAACCTTTGATATACCTTATGGTGCAACTAATCCTCTACCTCCAAGATTCTCAAACTGGGTGCTGCAAGCACATATAAAAGGCTCTCGGAAAATGTTTGAGAACTACTTTTCTACAATACTGTGTGAAAGGCATTTTAAAACAAACAGTTTTCTGTGAAAGTGAAATAAAACTTGGATTCAAGCACTGTACGAAGGTTACTTTGAAATTTTTGAGATACTAGCAAACGAGAATTTACAAAATAAAAATAGTGGTTTAATTTTAAAATATGAAGTATTTTAACACAGCAGAAAATTTTTTACTGACTTACTTCAACTTGTTTAGCATAGAATAAATTTTAAACAGAAGAGAAAATAGAGTTGACTCAACATTTTCGCGTTATGGTTTTCTACAATTTTAAATCAGGATTAAATCAAGAAGGAAGCTTTTAACAGTTGCAATTGGCATTTGGTGATGAATCTCCAGCTCGTGCTACTATATTCAGATGGTTTAAAGAATTTAATAGATGTCGCAATTTTCTTTAGGATGAAGAACACACAGGAAGGCCGCCGTCGGAAGTAATCCCAGACAATGTGTCTGCCATACGAAAAATATTAATGGATGATAATCGCTGTACCTATCAAATTATAGAGAAGGAACTTAACATTGGGTCCACAGCCATACACAAAATTATTAATGAAGAATTGCATATGAAAAAAAGTAGTTTGCAGTTAGGTTCCCCATAATCTAACTGAGCATCAAAAAGGTGAGCGTGTTAGAATCAGTAAAAGAACTCTTAAATTGCTAAATGATAGTGGCCACCACATCCTTTCTAAAATTGTGATGGGTGATGAAATGCACATCCCATTTTTTTACGTTTCAGCACGTCAAGAACGTAAAGTATGGGTCTTTGAAGATGATCTCAAACCAACAATAGTGAAAAGATAATGTGCACTGAAAAAAGTGATGTATGCCATTTTCTTCAAAAGTATGGGATTGGTCAAAGCCATCAAGTTGGAAGGACAGAAGACAGTAACAGCAAACTGGTAAACCACTAAATGTCTTCCACAAATTCTACAAGAAATGAATGTTAGGGAACTAATGCTTCACCATGACAATGTATCTTCATATACAGCCGAATTAACAGTTGAGTTTCTTAAACAAAAACAAATGAAAGTGATAGAACATCCACCGCATTCACCTGATCTAACAATGTGTGACTTTTAGTTATTCTTTAATCTAAAAAAGAACTTACGTGTATGTTGTTTTCATTCAGAAGAAGAGATTAATGTGGCTATAAATGCCTTTTTTTCATCTATTACAAGAAATGAATGGCTTCAGGCATTTAATCTGTGGAAAATTCGTCTACAAAAGTGCATTGATGCTAGAGGAGACTACTTTAAACACACCTAAAATTTTGTAAGTATAACTTTAAAAACCTAGTTATATCTCAAAAATTTCAGAGTGCCCTCGTATTTCCTTTCAATAATGAAGCTAAGTTTTTTTAAATCAATATTCCATCGCATTTTAAAATATATATTATACAATACATGTATATAACATCATACCCAAAAATGAAAGCAAATATCTCAGGACAAGCTTTTTTCCTTCCACAAGCAGATATCTCAGAAAAATGCTTGTTCACAAGTTCCTATAATGAAAAATTCATCATAAACATAAAAACTGTGATAAGAAAATAATCAAAACTATTAATTAATATAAAAATGCAAAAGCTTCATATTTAATGCTAAATCTTCATAACTTTCTTAAGCATTTAATGTAACATACAACTGGATTTTAAAAAATGAAATGTATTATCAAATTATTAATAGCTTACAGTATGGTCATCCCTTGTAAACACTTTCATATCTCTTTCAGTTATTTCCATAAGGACCTCCTGCAGATTAAAAAAGATTTACACAAGTGTGTATGCATATATCAATATATATATATATATATATATATATATATATATATATATATATATATATATACATATATATCTGTGTTTATGCATATATATACAAAGTATTTAATGTATGTATATATTTGTATATATATATATATATATATATATATATATATATATATATATATAAACACATATTATACACATGGTATGATGTAGTTGTTTGGTTGGTGTGTGTATATACTTAATCAGATATTTATATCAACATATTTAATATCTATAAATCTTTCCTAATCAAAGGTTTTTAGATATTTATTATTTTAAAGTAACTCACACCATTTTAAACCCTGTGGCATTGGGGTAGCGCTTCGCACTTCCACAACACAGGTCCGAGGTTCGATCCCCAGGCTGGGCAAGGTTGATTCAGCCTTTCATCACTTCAATGGTTAGATGAACTGGGGACCAAGCGTGCTTGGGAACTAAACACTGGGGACTCCACGTACGATTGACCACCTAACCGGAACAAATGCTTCGCACCCCAGGGCCTTTGGTCACGTAAACAGAGGTTGGCACCATAGGCCATGGCCCCCTAGGAACTGTTGCACCGAGGAGTTTAGTTTTAGTTTTTACATCATTTTGCATAAGTTCAACTTAGTTAAAATACTATTAAAGGTTAGGATTACTGAATACAACAAAGAGCACAAACTCTCCACAAATTCTTGTGCCATCCTGAATGCATCATAACTATATTGTAGCATAACAAATATTGTAATTGCAAACATTGTAACAACATTGTAACCTAAACAAAACAAATAAACTTACCTAAAATAGTTTAGATGGATTAATTTTAGTTTTAGACTTTATATTATGAATGTGAATATTTCTTTAAATAAAACTAGTTCATTTCACATGGGATCCTAAACTAATTTGTTGAAACTGTATGATTTCAACAAACACCTGTTCAGGTATGCAGCCGTAAGTCACCAAAGCTTATTACTAAAAGCTCAACATCAAAGCTTATTAATGGTACGCATTTTCAGGAAATAGTGAGAAATAGAGAATTGCTTAAAAATGTGAGAAAAGTGTGGCAGCCCAATAAATTAGCAATTATTAGTCATGATAATATATGAATCATACCTTTGTAGGTAGCTTCAGTTCAAGAGCTTTATTAATTGCAAGTTCAATATGCTGTGCTCTGCCACCCTGAATGGGAAATGAAAAGAATTTTATAAAATACTTTATAAACAAGGTCAAATCCTGTTATAATAAACTTCAAGCACCAAAAAATTTTGTTCATTATATCTGTAGTAGTAGTTTGTTATATCTGAACCATTAAGAAAAATGTAAGACTTAGCAAAATGTATAACTCATTAATTGTTAAGGGTATTGAATAGTAGTGGTGGAATTAAAAAAAATGCATATAATCCAATAAAGTATCCGTCTACGTTTGGAGAACTTTTTTCTTTAAACGTAGAAACTAGTTCAGGTTTTTACATTTTTAGATTTATTTTTTATATTATCATAGAGAATTGCTCTAAAAAAATTTATTCCTGGAGAAGTTTTTATAAAATTTCTAATAAATGAAGAAAATTTAATAATAAAAAAAAAATCGAGGTTTTTTTAAAAGGTCTAATTTTTTAATAAATTAAATTATTTCAATATTTTTTGATGCAACACATTTCTTATACACTAGACTAGTGAATCATCTAAAATCTTTGCTTAATTTACATTTGGTAAAAATTTTAGTCCTTCAAAATCATACACATTGAATTTTTAACGAACTTTCATTACCTTTATATCTAACTATGAGTGTAACATCATTAAAAATTATCCAAATTTAAAGCTTTTAGGTCATTTACAAGTAAATACTATCAAAAGCACTTATAATAATTTTCAACAAAATATTTTACGAACTTTTTGAGAAATCACATTTCAAGTTTCAACATTTTATTAAAAATACCGTTCTGAGAAAAACACATTTGAAGTTTATGAAAGTAACTTTAATTATTAAAAAATTAAAATAGATGTTTAAAATTCCCCACACTTTCTTGCTTGAAAACTTTCTAATTGCCAAGTTGCTAATTATTAAAAATACTAGAAAAATGTTTAAACTAATCTTCATGAAAATTTAAAAAGTTTTGTCCAAAAAATTGCTTATTAAAAGGCTTTAAATTCACAACTTCCAGTTCCGAAGTCACTACTTCCATTTTGTTTTGACAGCTGTCACTGATGTTTAAACAGCTGTAACTTTTCTGCAAAATACCGTAGAGACAAAACAAAAACAGATTTAGAAGCCTAAAATTTGAAATTTTACAATAGAGAAATACAAAAAAATTATGATTTTTGGCAAAAAATGACTTTTTTAACGTAGACACAGATACTTTAAAAATGTTAAATTGACTGAACTTGATAAAATTTTTATCAATTTCCTATTAAATTGACTAAAAATGAAGGTAAATGAAAAATAATTAATTTTATCTTTAACCATTACTTATTGTTTTGATATAGAAATAATTATAATCATGCTGCAATTCCACGAAAATGTTATAAAACTGTTTTTCCAATAGAACAAAATATTCCAAAACATTTTCTTCCACTATTTATGTGCACAAAAACTTAATTTCATGCAATTTGTTATAAAGTTATAAATGAAATACTATTATTACAACTGCTTAAGAATTTCAAAACAAAATAATGAAAAAAACTCAGAGGACGAAATAAAAAGGTTATTATATCCAATTCAAGATTTCGGAGGTTTGCCACAAAAGGATAAATTAACAACAACAACAAAAAAACTATAGGAAAATAGTGGAACAAAAATTTTTGTTAATTACATCTAGAAGTTTGTTATATGCCATGTTTCTAATAACAGGGCTTGAATGTATATGGTTATATAGCATAAATAAAATGTAGATTTAAAAACTTCAAAATAATAATAAATAATAATAATAATCCTACAAATATATCTGAATAAAAAAAAATTTCAGGAAATTTTCTGGAAATTTCCCAATTATGTTATCTTATATATAACAACACATTTGTGCTTTTGATACTTGCCCATTATAATGTCCCGTAATTAGAAAAACTGAGCTTTATGAAAAACTCTTCTCCTATTGCTACTCTTGGAAGGTAACAGAACTCACTAGATTGTCAGTATTTTTCTGAAGCTTCACAATATTCATTTGGAATTTTTTTTTACCCAATAATATTTGGTGTAAAATCAAAAAATAATGACTCTTTTAGACAACCATATCAGATAACACTGTGAGATGTGATTTTTGACTGAATTTAGGTAACATTACCAAAGGCAAACTACAGCTATTTTATATCTAAATTATTAAAATTCTTGCTCATGGTACTGTATGCACTGACACTTATGTGCATACATACTGTACTGTGAACAAGAATTATACACACTTATGAGTATGAAATGTATGCACGTAAGTTTCAATATCACCTCAAAATGTACTTACATTCAAAGTTTATTTAGAGTTACTATTGCCTAATTATTATTAATATATTTAATAATGGTACACAGTTCATTCCTAAATCAACTAAAGGGTTATATAAGTGTTATATATAAGTGTTATAAATTGTTTGTCCAAGTTTTTTCACATCTCATGGTATTTGTATCAATATGATTGATGTCACGTGCAATACGATTGAATTGAAATGTTGATTGCATATATATGTTTTCTTTCCATCTCTGTTCATGTATTGAAAAATAAATCTGTGCTATGCCTGAAATATTACTTCAAGGAATTCTTTTTATTCAATTACTACAGCTAAAACAATTGGTGACGAGGTGAACAAAGTATTTTAATTTTTTTTTCCAACTAGTGTTCTGTATTTCAAAATTACATAAGTGAAAAAAATAAATGTGTGCTATGTACGAAATATTAGCTCAAGGAATTCTTTTTATTCAATTACAGTAGCTACAACAATTGGCGACAAGGTGAACAAAGTATTTTAATTTGTTTTTCAAACTAGTGTTCTGTATTTCAAAATTACATAAGTGAAAATTTCAACTCATTTTTGTTTTCATGCATGCCATATCTGTTAAAACTGACGTGTACTTCAAAAGATGTAAAATACTTTTCTTTTTATGTTGCTATATATTAAATTTGCTTCAGATTGATATACAATTAATGCTTTTAATCTAAACTTTTTCATCTGCCTTTCATTTTATTCCAATGGATGCAACTCAATGAAATGTGTGCATGTATGTTTCAATATCACCTCAAAATGTACTTACATTCAAAATTTATTTAGAGTTACTATTGCCTAATTATTATTAATATATTTAATAATGGTACACAGTTCATTCCTAAATCAACTAAAGCTTCCTCAAAATAGCCAAAAAGTAAAGAGAAACAAATACTATATACCTCAAAGAACCATGATTATGCCTTGGGACCAGTGTATTACAATAGTTAGTATTACAATAGTTATAATACCATAATTATCTCTTCTTGAATATATTTTAAATAGAATATAATCGACAAACAAATATAAAACAAGTCATACCAGTAAATCAAGAAAAATCTTATTCTAAAATAAAATTTATAGATTTAGAAGTTCACTTATCTAATAAAGAATATATGCAATCACACAATAAATAAAAGGAAGAAAAAAGTTGGTTATACCCAATAAAAATAAAAAAGGACATCACTATTTAAAAAAAAAATACCAAACTGTACAATATGGTTTGCCATTTGTCTTTAATATAAAACTATTTGTGGAAATAGGTTTAATTAAGTCTATTTCTATATCCTTAAATGTAAGAAAAGTAAAGCAGAGAGTTTTAGAGTAAAATTCTATTAAATGATTGAAAGTTGAACTATTAAGTATTATTTTTTAAAAAAAGTTAAAGTATAAGAGTTACTTACATTTTTTACCTGAAATCGACCAAGCAAAAGAAGATTGAAAGTCAAACTGCAAGAAAAAATTACTCTTGGTATGGAAATACATGGATGGAAATACATGGAAACAAAAATATTAAAAGATAAGCTAAATTTTAAAGAAAATAAAGGAAAGGTAAATAACATTGGAAATTTATATTTATAAAAATATTTCTCTCCCTTTTTTTTCAGAGGTAGAAATTGATTTTTAAATCAGAATTTGTTCATATAGTTTTGATATTGAATTAGAAGCTTTACAAATTTTTGTAGTTAAAAATTACTGTAATTTTGAATAGATAACTCATCCTGGTATTTATGCTGTGCATGTGATAACTGACTTAAAAAATTAATGTTCATCAGATAAGCTGCTCTGGAAGGAAATTCATCGTACAGCATCCAGTTGATACTACATGTGCAATATGAAAAATTCCTGATTAAATTGTGTAATTGAGACACATAAAAATTGTTTAGTTACAAATGCTTCTTAAAAATGTTTCAATGCATATAAAAAATTTGAGCAAAAATATTAAAATTAAAAAATAGATAAAAATTTGTAAAATTGAAATTTTTATTTAAAAATTAAATTTTAATTAAGTATGCACTGTTAAAAAATTATATTTGAAAATGTACTTTTATAGCAATGTTAAAATGCAATATATTAAGCTCGAGAATTTTAATTTTTTTTGGGGGGGGGGGAGAGGGGGCAGACTATGCCCTGATTGGGGTAAAAATTGAAATCAATATATTTCTTATTAAAAAATTGTGATATTTGTTTTAAAAAGAAGTTTTTAAATTTTGCCTCAATCCATAAAATTCTACCATTGGACTGAATGCAAGACATGAGTCTCCATTTAGCCACTGTTGTGTTAAATGATTAAAATTTCTCTCCCATTTTCATCAACTTTATAACCTTTACAGTAGATGGAATTTGCACTCTGTCAAAACCAGAGCTGTACAAAACATGGAAACTCTTTTGATGATTAGTAATATAGATAACTCATTTATTTATGATGTATTTTTTTATTGACTTGTGTATTGTCATTGAATCAGGATACTGAGCTAGCTGATTGCCCCTGTGTGAGCAGTAAGGTCTTGAAGCTTCGCAGGCTTCACTCTCCTTAAGTTCAGGGACATTTCTCCCAGCTTTTAAAGAGTCTCTAGGAAATATAGGAGTAGGAGTATCCAGCCTTTGGGTTTGGGTACAATAGACCTCTAGTCACATAGCCCAGATCTTGGGAAATCTCCAAAGAGTAGGTCCCTAATCCTTCCTAAATGCAATTTTATTCTTTCATTACTATGAGAAATTTCTAGCTCATTGGAAAATGGTTGAAAAATTAAGAAAAATATTTATGACAAACTGATACAATGCAAGCTAATAAAACTGTTGGTAAAATTGATTTAAATAGGCTAATGTCAGAAAATGCTTAAACATAAAAGCCAGGAAAACTAAAGGAAGATAAAGTACTACATGCACATATAAAGCTAGAATAAGTAATACAGATGTAAACTTACCTACCAGAAGTTGATTCACAACCTGGTTCTTCAGCAGAATCAGTACTCTTATTATGGATCCTTTCCAAAGTTTCTCTAAGACAAAGTTTGTCAATTATGTGCTTTAATGGGGGGTATATGGTTCCATCATTATAACAGGCCTAGAATAAAACAAAAAAATATTTAATGTAATACTTGCTCTTTTAAAATTATGACCTGTGTGTATTGTTGCTGTGAAAAATAAGCATTAAAATTAAGTAACATGATAGATACAATTTAAGCATTTAAACATTTTGTTTTAAACTATAAAATTTGTATATGATATTGATAAGTGAGAAGATCCAAAAAGTACAGGGTGATGTACTATAAAAAAAGATTTAAAATATGAAATTTGGTAACATAATTAGAATACAATTATAATTGTTAAATAAAAGTTAAGTTTACTTAGACAACTGTAATTGAAAGAAAAAGTAATTAATATTTATCTTTCTTTTAATGTCTCTTATTTTCCCCAGTCAATTGCAGACATACCAATTCCTTTATACACCTTCATTTAGAATAAGGTGGGAAAAAAATCCTTTATGCATAAACAGGATTTGAGTCATAAGTATTTATAACTAGGAGATTCATAATTTGACCATTAATTTAACTAGTTACTGTCTACTGCTTGCCAAATATTTTTATTACAATGTACTAGACTAAAGTTTCATTTCAGGTTATTTAATAGTTTCAGAGTCATTAAATTTTTATCAATGTATATAACATTTAGTAATTGTGTTGTTGTGGCTTATTCTCCAGCTGTCTGACGAAGTCAAAGAAGATCCATCAGACTGCTAACCCCAAGAAAGTCAAAGACAAGAAGGGGGAATGAATATATGTCCTGTCTGGAAAATCCCAAACAGTCCAGCATCTGCTCAACAGACGCTTACTAAGCTTGACATTTTGAGTAGACCACAAAGATCTTTCTGCCTTAAAAAAATAAGAGACACTTAGTATGATTACTTGCCAGTATGCAAATTGCTGTTTGAGAAGCTCTGTCATAATTGAGTGCAAAGGATGAGTCAAGCTCTTTGACGGAATACTAGAAATTGCTAACAGGGACACTCCACTCCTTCAAAAGTTCAACGTTGACAATAGACTTATGTTCCAAAAAGGTGAGGGTGGAAGAGGAAAAATTGGAGTGGCTGCAACCCTCTTTGGCTAAGCTATTTGCTTACTTGTTACCGAGTATGTCAATGTGTAATCGGATCCACTGAAAATGAATGTTGTGGGACTCTGCAATAAGTTTGAGTTTAAGAAGAATAGAAATACTTGTTTTGCTTCCAACTTAGTAATAGAATCTAGCTTACACCTAAAATTAATTAAAGAGTACTCCTTTGATACATAGCCGAACGATCACCATTTGGTTAGGGTGCTGGCCTTCGGTACCGGAGTTCGTGGGTTCGAATCCCACTGTGGTATGGATGTTCATGGCCATTCGGAATTGGCTTTAAGCTGTAGGTCCCAGTCTCATTAGCCCTCATGTTGCAAAAAGTAGACCGTAGCACTCCAAACCAAACCAAACCCTTGATACATAATCTGACTAAATAGTTGAGTAGTTACTTAACGTAACTTTACATTAATAAACATACAATTTTACAAGGTGGATCAATAACATGGATGACTGATGAAATAAGTCTTAATTAAATAGACCTCACATGCAAATTGTTTACCACCCTTCATAGTCCCCATTGGAAACTAAGCATCTGTGACGTGTACAAATCATCACAAGCTAAAAGCTCTTGAAAATTCCTCCACTGGTACTGCTCTCATTTCTCATGTCACTGCAGCTTGAATGTTAATAATAACTATAAATCTTAAACCATTTTACAGTCACTTTCTGTTTACATGAAAAGAAAATGTCCAGTGGTGACAGGTCTGGGGGATACAGTAGGTATGTCAGTTCAATCACCTGATACTGAGCCATAAACTGCTCGTCAAGCAGTTTCTGGAATTTTATATTGATTCTTTGCTCTGTGACTGAGTCAAAGACCACTTCATAGACAAAAGTCAATAAAAATTCATTATACTTACATGTGCATTAATCCATGCACTACAATTATCTTAATATTATAGAACATAACAAACGTGTAGCTGATAATTGGGTTTTACTTAATTTTGAATTCAAGGGTGACTTACCCAACTTATTGGTTACACTGAGTAAAACAATTCCATTTAAACTTATATTTTACAAATGGTAGATAATTTTTGTTACTTCTTTAAATATTATCTACATAAACTTAAATATTAAATCTTGGCAAAAAGAATCAAAGAACTATTCATGTATTTATTACCTTAACAACAGACAGGTAAACAGGCATGCCTCGGTACTTATTAGCTAAAGTTGATATCAAGCCACGGTTGCATCTGTATAAACTTTGCCCATAGAGTTCATCTAGGACATCACCAGGTTCTATTTGATTCTAGGCAAATAAACAAATCATATTTAAACCAAAATAAAACATTTTGGATTGAAAAGTGTCAGATCTATAACCATACCTTTAAAACATTAAGAGTAAGAATTTTTTCAAGAAAAATGCATAGTTTAACTCATCACAGTGTTGTACATATGAAATACACACAAATATTAATATAATTTTCACAGTGAGCTGTAAATTGTTTTTGATTGTTGCTGTCCTGCAATACTGCTATTAGCACAAGTTACTAAGAGAATCTGGATCCAATGGCAAAAAAATTATTTTTGCATCAAAGTTTCACTTATTCGATTGGATGCATATGATTTTTAATTGTTTTTATTTAACTTCACTTGTATGTCAACTAAAATTTCATAATCAATTTTTAACTACCTTCAGAAAAAAAATATACATTTATACTTTTTTATGCTCTTGTAAAATTTAAAATTTTTTGTTATATTTTTAAAACTATTTTAACATTTTTTGGTATATTTGTGAATTTTCATACATAGATTTAAATTAAGTAGTAATAAGTTGGTCATTTTTTTTTTATTTACTGTGTGATAATGAACAATTTTGTACTAATTGATTCAAATATTTCCCAATCTATATTTTTGAAAATGTAAAGTCTTGATGGTATAAAGGTCAACTATCCTAATATTTTGATGTTAGCATGTTTGAAGCCGTGAAATGTAGTCAATAAGAAAAAATTATCTATTTCAAACTAAAGAACAATTCCAAATATAAATAAAAAGAGTTATGGCAAAAGTACAGCTACATGCATTGTTCTGCCAATTACATCAGACTTAGTATGCAACATCAGCTGCAAATAATGACAAAAGAAAAAAAAACCATAGTGATTACTGGTAAATCTATACTTAATTAAAAAAAAATAATGCACAAAATTTCAAAAGTCTTATGATTGATTTGACAGAGGTTGTAAAAATTATATAGGAAAATTGATTACAAAATTTAGGACTAAAAAATTTGAAAATAACATAAATATGAAAAAAATATGTTTCAAAATAGCTTTTATTTAATAAGAGAAGCCTTAAAAAATGCACTAAAAATTGAAAAAAAAAATTTTAAAGGGTGCATTAAAAAGGAATTGTGTGAAAAGCTTCTATATGAAAATTGTAATGTGCTGCTATAGAGAAATTATGAGGAGCTTCTATACAATAAGGGCCAGTTGTAATGACAGGTTAAGTTACAAAAATAAAACCACAGGGCCCAATTAGAATCAGTGTCAAAGTAACATTTTTAATATAAATGTAACTGTATTAGGGAATATTTATATTTTAATACCAATGTAATATTTAGTTGTTATATGCTGAGCACCTTATTGATGTTTGAATTTGTTAAATTTTAAAAAAAGTAGAGACATCAAAAGTTTCTTACAAAAGCAGTTTCAAATTCTTTACGTATAGATAATTTTTGTGCATATTAATTTATAACATTTTTAAGAAATACATAATTCTTTTTGAATGTAGAAAATACACTTTTTAGCCAATATAATATGTTTGTTTTAAATTTTTAAACTACATTTTTGCATTTATGAAATAATCATATAATCCACAGATTGTAAGCCAATGCCGATTATCTGCTGTTTTGTTTTTCAGGAAATTTGAACTAAATATTACCACTGCAGATTATATGCTACTATGGATTATACACAGGAAAAATGCCAATACTATACTCAATTTTATATAAAAAGGGATAAACCAAATAATACATTCAAGATTTTGGAAAGAAGAATAAATAAACTTACATCTTCAGCAGCAACACTTCCCTCTTCAACCTTTACAACCACAATTCTGCCTTTAATATAGCTATTGAAAAATTCAAAATATTTATTTTTTATACAAACATCAACAATAATAGAATATTGCTAAATAAGGTTTTAAATAGAAAGAAAAAAATACTAGTGTCCTTTTTTTAAGTATATTGTCTACCTACAACAAGAAAATCTCCCACCAACTTATTTGTGCCTGTCTGTTACCATGGAAATCACTCACTCCATTTATGATAGGGGAGTCAGAAGAAAAGCATCCACTTTGGTTCATTGAATATGTTTTATTAGACCAATTTCTCATTTATTTAATTCCTATTAAAATGGATGGATCTAGTTATTGCAATTGTCATTAACCAAACTTCTTATTTGTGCTTGTCTGTTACTATGGAAATCATTCACTCCATTTATGACAGGGGAGTCAGAAGAAAGGCATCAACTTTGGTTCATTGAATATGTTTTATTAGACCAATTTCTCATATGTTTAACTCCTATTCAAAATGGATGGATCTAGTTATTGCAACTGTCATTAACCAAACTGTTTGGCAGGAGTTATCACGGCCATAACCACATGGAGATTTGGGAATCAAACACACCCCAAAATTTTCAGAAAAATATTACTGTGTGTAAAAAATATATGTATCTTCTTTTTTTTTTTTTAAAAAAAAAAAAAAAAAAAAAAAAAAAGAAGTTTTATACTTATTTATGACACGATATTTTATACTTGAAATTAAATTGTTGTTGTCATTGCTTCTCATGCCACTTGGACAAACCAAGCACAACTGAGCCTGCAGGCTTTCGTATTAAGGCCAAGGGGTGTGCCTTTCATTTTAATAAGCACCATTAAGGTGAAAGAACGACTTCGATTAAGTAGGTCCTCATAATTTTGAAGCAGGGACCAAGCAGAAGACCTATAGACTTGGCCTGCCACCTCAGACGTATTAATTAAAAACTTAAAGGACATTGTGACTACAAACATTTTAAGTGCCCCAGTCACCTTTGACGAACATGGCATATCTTAGTCCAGCTCGGGTTCCGAACCCGCAACCTCTCAATTACAAGATTGTTGCCTTTACCGACTGAGCTAAGCGTACCGCGGCATTTAAAAAATTTAAAAATTTTATAAAAGTAAAAATACATTTCAGAGGAAATATGTATAAAAAAACAAAAAACGAAAGAATTTTATGTATATATTTTTATCTTCAGCTGCATTTCTATTTGTTTCCCTCTTAGCAATTGTCTTTTTGCAGTCTGCTTTTGCAAATTGGTCTGGTATTTGTGTTCTAAATTATATAATTAAATTATTCAAACTTTAACTTGTTTTTATAACTAACATACATAAAAAATATACTGACTGATTTATAACATTTATTTTTTCCCTTTCCTTTACATCTTACTTTTTACTTTGTTTTTTTATTTGTTTATACCAAATGATGACAATCAGGCACTTCCTCTCTGAACTGCAGTTTAGGTTTGAATTCCTATTAGACATTTGATTTATGGAGTAGGTCTTGATTTCCTTTACCCTCATATAAAAAGACAGAAGAAAAAAGCAAAATAGAGTCTAAAATAGCAAAATAAAATTTTAAACCAAACTAATTGTTAATTTCTGTTCATTATACTTTGCTGTTAACTCTTTAAATATGATTAACACTTGGCATGCAGTATACTTCACCGCCAACTTATGCATGCAGCAGGCGTTTTTTGTGAATGGTACAAAAGTTTAGTTATTCAGAAAAATCACAGTAAATTGAAAACTACTTTGTTTATATGAACGAAACTTTTTTTATTTTACACTTTAATATATACTGTATGATAATTTAACCAAAAAAAAAAAACAATATTTTTATGAAATCACAAAATAAAAGATTTATAAAAGTAAAGACCAATAATCTGTCAGCACATATTTCTTCATCACTGTCTTTGTCTTAACAGCTCATTTTATCAATTTTTTATTCAACAATAAAAAAAACCAAGCTTCAATTTGACAAAACACGACTTGTATGTTCTGGAGCTAGGAATTCGATTCAAGACAAAATAACGCAACAAAAGACCAATTAACTCGACAATCATAACTTGTGGAAAGAAAAAATGCAAAGCGTTGCATAGAAATGCAACCAACATGCATATAATGTCACACATACATATAATTATACATATTTAGTAGATTTATGGTGCTTAGCAGGTATCCACCACAAATCTACTAAATACATATTTTATGTGACCTACACTCCAGTGACAGACTTCCAAAAACGTAAAAATACATTGCCCGCACACAAAGTGTTAATTGCACCTAAAGCATTTTTAAATTATGTAAATGAAGATATATCAAAAACTATAGTCATGCTCTAAATTAATTGAATGCAGAACATCATGTGTATACTTTTTAAACTATATTTAAGCATCAGTTACTTATTTATAGTTAATATTAATAGCCTCTATCTATACTTCATCACTGAATGGCTAAATATAATGATAATATGAAGATTTAAAAAAAAAGTATCTTATTCTAAACAAATTTAACGTAGAATGTCATAGATATCTCATACTTCATACAGTAAGAATTCAAATTTTAAAATTCTAAATTATTTTCTTGTTGCAATGCAAAGAAAATTATGAATTACAAAATATAATCATTAATTTCTAATCTAAGTAGCCATTAATCCTTAGACTGCTTTGATTTCCTCACCCCAGTTGGTTCTCAACTCATTATTGTCCCCACTATTAGAAAGTTTCACCTATTATTGGTGGTAATGTACACTTTTGAAACATGATATAGATGAAATTATATTGATTCCTTAAGGAAATAATGCATAAACATTTATATGCTACTCAGAAATTATTCTTAATTTACAAGCACAAATTGTCTTCACCTAATCAATATATGTAGTAATATATAAATAAAAAAATAAGTCAATAAATGACCAACTTACGCAAATGTAATACCCATTTCTTTGCATGGAACAAATTCAAACTTTTTGAACACCTAAAATAAAAAATAATCATATATAATAAATATTAAAAACATATAAGAGAATTTCAAAATAAGTTTAAACGTCTAAATTAACATAAAAGTGCATAACACCTCATGTTTGATTTTCTTACTTTTTAAAACAATACTTATTCTGAAATAAAATATATCTGAAATCATGTGAGTATGAAAAATAAATAATTATGCTGATGTTCAAAATTAAAGGAATTTTTAGATTTGAACTATTATCTCCAGAACCACTGGGCAGATTTTAATGAAATCTGGTGTGAACAAGGTTGATACAATGAGAAATACGACCATTGACAAGCTATAATACAGTATAAGCATGATCATGTATAACACTCATCAGAGTTAGAAGGTATGAAACAGTAATTATAGAATTGAACAAATCAATGAGTTTTTTTCAAATACGACATTCTCTAAAATCAGACTTTAACTATGCATTAATTTCAGATTGATAAATTTGTATATTTTCCCAAAATCAGAAGACTATTTTCTCAAATTCACATAAGACCCTTTCTAAAAGAACTAGATTTAATGCTAATTTCAGTTTCATAAAATGAGTAGATTTTTCACAATTTCACAAACACAGAATCTTGCCTGAAAAGTCTAGACCAAGGATGGGCAAACTTTTTTGGCCGTGGGCCAAAAATCAAAAGAAAAGAAATTTGGCGAGCTAAGATAAATTTTTCTAAAATTTTAAAAACAATATACAAGTACCTAACGGTTTAAATATGTTAATGAGATAAATGAAATTGCTATTTCATTTTTAAATGTTCCTTATACTGAGATTCGAAGTGAGATGTATTGATTTTAAGGAACGATACTAAATGCTCATCTGTCAGTCTACTTCTTAAATTATTATTTTAAGGGTTCAAAGTTGAAAGCACTTGTTCACATATAAGAAACAAATATACTTCTGATCTTCTTGACGTGAAACAATAAATTTGGGATATAATATTTAAGCAAAGTAGAAAAGGAGATGGATATATAAAGTATAAATATATATTTCTTTTAATTTGCCTCGGACTGGCAACTTAAAATTCTATCTGCGGGCCGGATAAAACCTTCTGGCAGGCCGGAGTTGGCCGATCCCTGGTCTAAACAAACTTCTGTAAATGATTTTTTTTTTTTTTTTGAAACATTAACACTAAAAATTTCTCAACTATTGTTTTAAAACCTGTGACAGATGAACTAAGTGGGCCATAGTTTGCCCATTACCATGCTAAGCTAAAATGTTAATTCCAATGTTTTTTATGTAGTGAAAATATTAGCTTATATTGCCTTTTTTTTCATTTTCAATTGGAAAGAATAGATTTTTATGGCTTAGTGATAAACAAGGTGAATTAAGGACATTGCTACTCACCCCTATAGCCCAAGTTTCATCCAAGAAACTTGCATTCTGTTAAAAAAAATGCAATTTAAGACAATGTAACACAATATAAAGATAAATGTATCAAAATTATTATAATTCCTGGAAGAAATAATGCAGCCTTTATGTGTCTGAAATTTTACCTTTTAGCAGGTGAAGTGTTTTTACCAATGCAGCACTTGCAATTAAAAATCATTAGTGCTTTTTACACCCTAAATGAGATCTTGGAAAAATTACATTGTTCCCTCATTCAAAACAGCATTCCCATCAATTTTAATTTCTGGCATTCTATCAGTTAGAGATACTTCAGAATTGCAATACTTTCTTCTGTAAATTTTGTTTTAGAGCACTATGGTCTACTTTTTGTTACTATTAGCATTTTCAGAATTTTAAGGTTAAAATAGTCCATTTACCTGCCAACTCAATTTTCTTAAATTCACTTATTTTCAGTTGGTTTGTTTTTAATTTCCCGCCAATCCCCGGAAACACCCCTTCCTACTATTGACGTTAATAGCCACAGCCAATCGGGGAATTTAGCGGCTGTGGCATATTTGGCTCCGAGGTGAGCTTTATGCAAATTAGCAAGTGTGTATATATAGCCTCGGAAGAGACTGGTGTTGGTGTATGTGTTATGTTATGTTTTTCTTACATAGGAGTTCAGTTGGAAGATGTGTTTAACAGGTTGTTCCCTCCCCCTAAAGTAAGAGTTCATTTCTGTTAAGTTTAGTTCAGTTTAGAGATGTGTTAGGAGATATGTTTAGAGTTGTAATTTAGGTGTTTTTATTGTTTTTGTTATGACAATAAATTTTATTGTTAACTGATTTCTCATGTTTTACTGTACGTTAATACAAAAGAATAGGCCAGTAAGCCTATCAATTACACAAACTAATGATAGCAAGACCTACTGCATAAAGCCAATTCCAGATGACTACAAACATCCATTCCAGAAGCATTATTAAAACCCATGGTTTCTAGAATCTAAAGACAGCGAGCACTCTTCCATTTGGTCATCATTTGGCTAAGTACTTGTTATATACTTTTTAAATAAAAAGAAAGCAGAAAAATTTTGGCTTCAATGGCATGGCTTCAATGTCATCTAAATGGCACTGAAGCCATGCTACTAGTTTTAACCTTAGTGTGATTTTCCATACTGAACAAATTGAAAATAGATAAACAGTATTAAATTATGTAAAGATTTTATGATGATGATTTTCCCAGAATTGCTCTGAACAATATATCTTAGTGTAGCACTTACACTGATGTGACATTTCTGCACAAGTCTTGAAAATTTTACAACATTTTCTTCAAGTGCAGCATTTATGTTGATGCAGTATTTCTTCAGGAAATTACATTACATTTAAAATGAGCATAAAAATATTTAGCATACTGAAATGAAATAAAATTTACAAAACTCCAATACAAAATCAGGGTTCCCGATCTTTTTCCAGAACAAAAATTAAGGACTTTTTGAGGACTTTCTATGAACCAAATCAACTTTTTATAAGGACCTACTTGAAATACACAACATAACCGCATAAACCCTATTTTCTGAAGAACATATTTTAATGATTTTGAACCAGACAAGGCATGTTCAATAAATGCCCTACAATATACAGAATTAAATTTCTAAAAATTAATATAAGATAAATCTATATGACTAAACCTAATTTTGAAAAATGCACATCTAAAGTTTTTTGAGTAATCAAACTAAAAATAAATTGTGAATAAAAACAATATTATAAACAGTACTTTCTGAGGGTGTATATATATATATATACGTATATATATATATATATATATATATATATATATATATATATATATATATATATATATATATATATATATATATATATATATATGAGTCATTTTATTTATATATATATATATACATATAGTTATATCAAAGTCATTTATATATGTATATACTAGCTAATTATACCCAATGTTGCCTGAGAAAGAAGAAAGTTTTAGACTTTTCAATTACATTCAATGAAAGGAAAATTAAAATTTCATAAGTAACTGAAATATCTACAAACCCCCAACCTCCATGCTTCATTTAATTAAAATCTGCATGACTGTTAGCTATTAGGAAAGAGCAGCTGACTTTATACTTTAAACCTTTTAAATATATGAAAGATTATTTATTTGTGAAATAAGTAACTAAGAAAAAACTGTCAAATAAGGAAATTCACGGGAAATCACATGACGACACCAGATCTCATCGATGGAGAAATTGATTACGTTCCAATTTAAAAATTAAGGAGTTTTTAAGGACCTTTGACAAAAATTAAGGGCCGTTAAAAATGATAGCAAAAATTAAGGAGTTCTTAAGGACTTTTAAGGACTGTGGAAACTCTGAAAAAATCTTCTTTCATTATGAAATTACAGTAATTAATAAATATAAAATGAATATTGTGATAAACCTTTCTTGGTTTTAAAATGGACTAAAAAAGGCATTTGCATGTTAACTCCTTGCCTGTGACACCTGAACTCAATTCAAGCGATGCAAATGTGCCAATTTTGGAATGCCGACCTGAGTTCAGGCAAGAGAAATAAAGAGTATTTCAATTTTGTGAAGCTCGAAATTGGTTTGTCCAATGTATAATATTTAACTTGCCATTTCCCTAGAGATATATTTTTCTGTGAAAATTTCGGCAGTTTTGTGCCATTTTTTTCTATTTCTTGGATACTGTAAAGGATTTGTGAAATTCAATGGATTCTGAGGGACAATGGAATTTGTGACAATTGATATAGATAATAATATTGTTGTATTAGTTTATTAAATTTATCTAAAAAATTATGTCATTTGATTTATTTTGATGTAATTTGAGCAAAAATTACTGTATAGTAGGCATTTAAATTTCTCTTTCAAAAATAATCTATTTCTAATATTTTGAGGATAACAACAAACAAAACTAAAGAGAAAAAATATTTTCATTTTTGGTACGTTTTTCTCAAACCACAGGCAAGGGGTTAATGATTATTCTTATTTAAATATAATGACATGCAGAAAAAGTAATATAAAAGGATTAGAGTGTGTGTATAGAATTTAGAAAAATGTTAAAATGTTAGAAGAAAGTCATCAAAATCTTAATGCCTGCATTCTTGAAAATAAAGCTGGACATGATTACACTTGGTACTATTGACATTAATCATCCATCATTTAACATTCTCATTTGTATATTTTTAGTTTGCAATTATATACATTATTACTAGATAGAAGTAACAAGATGTATGATTATTAAAAGACTTTAACCCTTTTATGGGCCATTTATTTCTCACTCCACGCTTCCAAACTTTCAAAACAGAGCTGCTAATTTTATTCAATCGATCGAACAATAGATGACAGCGCAAAACCAAAGCGAGAATCAGTCTTCCCGTCATTTCAATAACAAGACCAATATATTTTAATGGGTTTTGCATTTCCCACAGGTCTATTTTGTAAGATCGTGTAGGTGGGAAGTAATCTTCCCACAGCCCATGAAAGGGTTAAATAATAGTGACCTTAATTTAAAATAAAAAATATTTTTAGGTTAAATTTTTTAATTAATTAAAACATCTTTTAACAATTAAAAAATGCAAATTTACTTTAACCAAAGTAACAAAAAAAATTCTTTTAACAAAACAAAATCCATCTAAAAAAATTTTTTTTTTCAGTGTAAAAGTAAATGCTTTCAATACAGTAAATCCCATCTATCAGATAAGGTGTTTTTTTCCCAAAATGAAAAGATAAGATGAAAATCTGGGTATATGAATTAGATTTTTATCATTAAAAAATGTATCACTCTATACAAATAATCATTCAAGATTATTTTGTTTACTATAATGTTTCTATCTCATATTTAAACTCTGAAAAAATTTATTCTAGAAATTATTAAATAGTAACACATTTATTTGAATAATTATAGAAAAAATAAATTCTGTATTGTTTTAAATTTTATTTAAAATTAAAAAAACAAATTTATATTGAACCCATTGAATAAACGATAAAAAACCCCTTGAAAATAAAATGCTCACCTTTAGTTCTAACTTGAAATCAATTTTATTAAGCTCATGCAAAAGAGATGATAAAATTTCTAGAGAGAATAAAATATTAGTAAAAATTAGAGGAATGTTAAGGAAAATGTTATTAAAAGAAAAAAGCATACTACATAAAAATTTAATAAAAGTTTCACAAAAAGCAATAAAATAAGATGAAATATTAGATAGGGGAATCATGATACTTAAATTAATCATCATTTTCAAGAGAGGCAAAAATTAATTCATAATTGTTATTTTACACCAATATATACAAAGATATAGAATTCTCAATTGTGAAGTAATTATGTAAAATTTAGGGGGAGCTGACAGGCTTGACCCATGACTATAATTAATTGGTTTGGTTTGGAGTGCTACGGTCTCCTTTTTTTGCCACACGAAGGCTAGTGAGACCAAGGCCTATTGCTTAAAGCTGATTCTGAATGGCTACGAACATCCATACCACAGTGGGATTCAAACCCATGAACTCTGGTACCAAAGGCCAGTACCCTAACCAATCAGCTGTTGTTCATCTGACTGTAATTAAATATATATATAAACTAATGTACACTGATTTATGAAAGCTAAAACTCATTTTTCCCTAGATCAGGAGCAAATTTATTAAATACATGAAAAGATAATGCAAACTCACAGCAATCATAGATGGCCTGTTAGGTCTCACCCAGATATAGTTGTAAAATCATCACATTGACTATTTTAATTTATATAAGACCCCATGTGGAAATTTATTCCAAAAGTTATTCCATGCTAATGTAATGTTACATTAATTATAATTTTTAAAAGTAACTTTTTGACTTTTGAAACAACTTCATTTAAAAGTCTTCCATGGACTGAATAAAGATTTTCCGAATCTTATTAAGAGATCTGACATATCAAAACTAAAATTTCTTAATAACATACAAAACAAAATATTAAAAAAATGAGTTTTAAATACTAAGTTTAAAGAGGACTTCAATTAAATCTTAGATTTAAGTGAAGTCCTCTTGAAATAATAATTGTGATCTAAAAAAATTTAAATTTCTAAATAATCTGCAAAATGAGATATGAAAAAGATTTTTTTATACTTTATATTTATATTATTATTTTAAATAACAAAAAGGAAGAGTTGAATAAAATAGAAACAATGGGGGAGAATTTAGAATAGGCAAAATATTGAAAAAGTTTTTTATATTTTATATATGTAACAGATTTTTTTTATATAATTACGAAGAAATCTTAAATAACATAAAAACTGTGAAAGAAAACCAATCTAGAGAATAAGCAGACTACTATACATTTAGACTCCTAGACAATAAGAACACACTATAAACAGATTTAAAACAATTTACTACTTATTATACTTTTGTGACTATGATCACTGAATGTATAACATACCTGATAAAATTTCATTTCCAAGAATTGATGTATGTGGATCATAATTTGACTGAAAAAAAAATCAAATCATTAAAAAGCAATAAACAAAAACTATGTGAAATGTATTTTACAGGGGAAAAATGTTTGATAAATATACTTTAAATGTAGATCAAAAATGAAAAGAAAACTTTTAATTGAATATGCATAAATATGTACTGTATTGTTTTATTTTTTTCTAATGCAGTATTCAGAATAGACAAATATCCTAGTGCCATATGGAAATCAAGGGATTTTAGCTACTAAGCTGTTACTCATTTAGCACCAACTACAGAGCATGTGCAGCTTGAGGAATACGTTTTTTCTTTATTACAGGAGTACCATATAGACCTGTTAACTTTATATTGTCTATTTTTGTTTCCACCACACTCTGATTAACATTTATGTTAAAGTAACCATCCGTTTAGTTTCAATTTAACCAGCACTTTATAATTTTTTTTCCTTCTATTCTGTGAAGAAGCCCTCATGGCATGCTAATTTGTTTTGTGGACTGTATTTCACGGCCAGTTGAATATATATATATAAAGGCAAGTCGCTCGTTATGCTGGTGTGTGTTGAGTTTTTTTTTTTGTTTTTTTTTTTGACGGTGAATGAGCTGTCTCGTTTCTCAATATGTTTTATGTTTATTGAAGATGCCTGATTTTTTTTTGTTAAACTTAATGTGTTTTTAAGAGGTTTTTTTTTTTAATTAAGTGATTATATTTAAGAATAAAGTCAGTATCCATCACATGTGGATTCATCATCATTTATTTTTGCAAGATTTTTATCGTTGGGATGGTTCAAACGAAACCGAGAACTATATCAAGTAGCTTCCTCATTATAAAATATTTACAAGACCAGGGTTGGCCAAACTATTAGGATTCGTGGTCTACTCCACATTTAAAAAATTGAAGGTAGCCTACCAATGGCAGAGCTAAATTAATGTAATGTACATGTTTATATATAGTCTGTATTGGTTATATGGTCATCTCAGTGGTCCAGAAAAATTAGACCATATAAGCAGGGTGACCATATATGCAGAACAATACAACCTTATTGTACATATACCATGCATTTTTAATCCATAAAAGAAGAGTCTTATCCACATTCCCATAAGGTGACAAGCATTGAAGTTTTCTTTCTTGATCACCGATTTCAACACTTGAGGAGCAGCTTAAGTTTGGCAGCTAAAATGTTGTTTAATGTTGTCCGGGTAATCAAATTTGTTTTGGCTGAAGAAGCCCTTGAAAGATTAGATTTAAATTTTTCAATCAATTCATTTTTGGCAGCGAATGATCAATTCTTTCTTTTCGAAGCCATAATTAAAAAATGAACATTCTTATTCGTGACGTATGATCCAAATGCAACAAAAAACTTTTTTACTTGTTTTGTCTCAATTTTACCCTAAGCAGGGAGAGTTTACTTTAACCAACAAACAGACAGATGTCCACCTCTTGTCAGGGGGCAAAAGAACTCAGAGAGGTGAGAAATTTCGACGATGAGTCTACACAAACAAGAAAGGGGGAAAGGGAGAGAAATAAAGGCTTGAATTCAGGTCCTCTCCAATTTCGCACTAACTTCTTTATATATATATATATATATATATATATAAAATGAAACTCATTGAAAACATGAAACTGACCATATAAGTGGTAGCAAGAAAAAGAAAATGACTGAATAAGCAGCCTGCTTTAACACATGTTCCATATTAAGTTAGACAAGACTTTAGAAAACTGACCATATAAGCAGGGTGATCATATAGCGAGTACTGATTGTATTTATTTTCAATAACAAGAAAAATGGTAAATTACCTAATTTTTCTAAAAAAACTTAATATTAATATTTACAAAATAAAAATTTACTGACGAAAATAATCAAAGTATTCATATATCAAAAATTGACCATCCTATTTACTTTGTTTAGTTGAAATTTGGCACTTTATATCTGCGACAAATTTATCATATTGTGGCTGGCATGAGCTTATTTCAATGCGTAAACACGAAATTAAATGTTCATCTGTTAAACGCAACCAATGTTTGGTTTTTATGGCGTTAATGGTTGAAAAAGCAGATTCACAAAGATATGTCGATCCAAAGTATGATTTCAAATACAAAACCAATTTGTAAATATTTGGAAACGTTTGCTCAGAAATTAATTTCCAAAAATCAGTAGGTTTTATAGCGTAAACTGTAGTAAATTTTTATTTTAAATACTTCATTAATTCTATGTCATAAGTCAGGGCTGTCCAACTGGCGGCCCATGGGCCGCATACGGCCCGCCAACTTCTTATTCAGCATATTTTTTTGAAATTTTATGGTATCAATAAGCATCTGAGTTTACCATTCTTGGTCAAGCCGAGGTCCCCGAAGTTTCCTCTGGACCACTCTTTTACTCCTTTCATTGTATTGGCAGAAAAAGGTACAGGACATACACAGGTCAAGGTCAAGCAGTTCTATTCTGCACCCTAGTGTTCAAACAAATTCCTAGAAATAGTATTGCCTTGCGTTGGCAATACCAGGCGAGGGGAAAAGGCGGGGGAGACAGGGAGGGAAAAGAGAAACAGTTCAGATAAGCAATTTGCCCGCAATTGGTTAAAATAAAAGACCACCTTAACTGCCATTGCAGCCTTTGTTGATTTCGAAAAAAAAATTGGTTTATCAAGGTATTAATTGGAGCTCCCTCTCCAGCAGTTCATTGTTAAACTTTCTTCAGCTGGCAACGACAAACGTCGATGATGACATTCCTACCCCTGTAAAAAAGGCTGATCAGCCTCAGTTTTCCCATTAAAATGAAGCAAATTGTTTTATAATCCTTCTGTTCCATTGTTTTATAATTAATAGTTCAACTATTAATATTTATTGTATAAGAGGTGTGAGGTTATAAGAGATAAGAGGTTCAACTTTTCAAACTGCGGCCCACCAGGTGATAAGTGACCGGAATTCTGGCCTGTGGGCTCTTTGCAGTTGTACAGCCCTGTCATAAGTCATAAATTAAATTTTTAACATCCGAGGTCATTATCAAGAGGGTCACTACCTAAAATGTCTTCACGGTCGACGTCTTGGTTACCCCTGATATAGACAGACAACATTTTTTCCTATGAATAACACAAACAAAGTGGACCTTCATAATTTAAAAGCAGGGAACAAGTAAAAAACTCCCAGACTTGGCTTGCCAATAAGAAAAATATCATTTGAAGTTGGAGGATATTGCAACAGTGAACTCAAAATATCTTGAGTATGCACAGATTGGCCAGCTTAGTGTGCTCAAGTTAAATCGAGCATGCATGTTAAAGGGTTAAGATAGTTTTTATATACTCACAAATACAAAGACTTCATCTCTGACAAAAAGTTCTACAAGAGCTTGAAAAACTTGTTTTGTAAGAGCAGTTCTAATAAAATACCTCCCTCTTCCAATATTAGTATGAACCTGAAAAAGCATATAATAACAGAATGAAAACCGTAACTATTGTCAATTAAGTAGCATTATATTAGTAATTAAAATTACTCTTTGTTAGAAAATTATCAAAACTAACACATAAAGTTTAAAATATATGACCACCAAGAAAAATTGGATAATTCCACCTAATTTTCTATCCATATTACTTGTATCACTAAAAAATCTTTTGCATGCCAGTTAGTGGAATGTATGTCAGAGGTTGCTCGTACAAGTTGGGAAAACATACGAAAATGATAGACAATGCAAAAAAGAGTTAATTTATCACCTTTAAGAACTCAATCAAAAATAATAAAACAAATATCACATTTGAAACAGACACACATATATACCTTTTTGCAGTTTCTTGTGCTTTCAATGGCATCAATCAAAGCAAATGGAAGGCTAAAATAAAAGATATTTTCAAATTTAAACAAGTTTGAAGTAATTTTATTAATGTACTATGTGTTATATATATTAATACATTTTATACTACATATAAATATGAAATATATCAGAACATTTCTAGTATGTTTCTGTAATCTGTAATACAAAAAGATACATTAAAGTTTAGTATTGTTATCATTAAACTACATAGTAATATAGTGATACTATCATCTTAGAAAGCTTTAAAATTATTACTTTTACATTAACTCTCATTAAAATTACATTAATCAAATTTGTTTGTTGGAATTTTGATTTATAAATTGTTTATGTTGTTCCTTATATAATGTATAAGCAATACTTTACTATATATACAATAAACTTTCAAAAACATTATTAAAAATGAGAAGTTCAAATAAAAATGTGAAATTTTAATATATTTTCTAAAATTTTAATATAATTATATCTGTATTTTTTTCTACCAGGAGTGTAAATCCATGGTAACCAACTTTTCATCTTGACTTTCTCTCAAAATTAATATAATAGCTCATATTCTACATAAATTTCTCAGGTTTTTTTAATAAAAGAACTTTTAGGAGTAAATAATTACTATTAATACTACCACAGATAAGCTTGAATATGGAATTGTCCACAGCTCTGAGATTCCAAATTTTAGAATTTTCCAGATTTTAGACCTTTTTGCAAATTTTTCTTTTGTAATAAAAAGATAATAATTACAGCCCTCTTACACTCTGCAAACTAGGGCCCATGTTAAATCCACAACTCATTTACACAGACACATTTTAACTCTACAATCCGAAGAGAATGAAGATGTGAAATCATTATTTTGGGTATGGATTTGAAATTGCTAGTAATTTAATTCCCCATCATTTGGAATCCATCACCTAGCAGAAATGTGCTTAAATGTCTCCTTAGGCAGACCCTCTAATTTTTACTTTTAGTTTTACAGCTGATTTGGAGTTTGGGAATTTGAAATTTGAAATGAAATAAAGTAAAAAAAAATTTTGCCTAAAGTTATTTTATTTCAGACCTTTTATTTTTGCTACTTCTATCTTTGAAGGCTGGATTTAGAATTCCAGAAAAAAAATTATGCATTTTAATAATCTTCTCAATAATCTCCACTTCACTTTATTCCTCCTCCTTGCCCACTACCTTTCTTGCCTGTCCTCATTTTCATCGCAGCCAAATTTTGAGTAAAAAGGTCACCAGTGAAAACTGAACCAAGTTATGTTTTCCAATGCATTACTCCATCAGCTGCAAGCAAAAATCTGTCATAAGTTATAACACCCAATATGTTGGTCAATCAACTGCGAGCCTAACAGCAAAATGGTGATATCGACACGTTATCACGGCTGTAAGATATTCCCGCTAGCACTGGAAAGGCAACTCTAATGGAATCGACAAAATGAATGGAGGGAGGAGATGGAGACCCAGACTTAGTAGTTAATTGTTATCTTATGTAAAACACCACAGTACAATATAACCACAGTATATTATAAATAACTGCCAATCCAGTTTTAAAAAGTAGAAATTATAACAAATTTATATAATAAATATTTTGTAGATAAAATAAATAAGAAAAATCTAAATTTAAATCATAAATTTATTATTGATTTAAAAAACATATTGACAGTTGGAAAAAATCTCAGTTTTAGACCATTCTGAATTTCAGATTTCTGGATATGAGGCTCTTTACTGTATTACTAAATTTTTTGTTTCAGTTAATAAAGTTACACATATAAAGCCAGGTATTAAAATAAAACCTTTATAAAATCTAAACATTAATACAAGAGGAATATTTCTAAATTCAAATCAGTCAAAGATAAAAAAACTAAACATCAAAACTTTTTTTTTTCTCATGGAATCTAGTACAGTAAAACCTTTATAGATGTTTGGTTTGGAATGCTACGGTCTACTTTTTGCAACAAGAGGGATAATGAGATCGGGACCTACAGTTTAAAGCCGACTCCGAGCGGCTGTGAACATCCATGCCCCAGTGGGATACAAACTTATGAACTCCGATACCAAAGGCCAGCACCCTAACCATTCGGCCATCGTTCGGCTGATCGACCTTCATAGAGGGCATCTCCACTTAAAGGAAACTCTTCCTTTCCCTAGTCCTAATATTCAAATTTTCTATATATTAACCTCTAAATATGGAATGCTACAAATAGTGGACAGTAATTTTGGCTGACAAAGAGGAATAATGAATTACTTCATTAATTCAAAATTCTTTATACAAAATTTTCAAGATACAAAATAGTTGTGAAATTGTCATGTATAAAAGTGTGACTCTAAAATATTTGTGACTTATTTTAAAATTTACATATCAACCAATATAAAATAATGTCATAAAATAGAAATATTAAGTGTTCATCATGATTTCTAATAATAAAAAAATCTTAATTTTTAAATAATTTTTATTAACTTTATTAACTTATACAGTGAAACCCGCTTAAGAAGTTTTCCAAGGGTCTAACTCATTAAAATTTCTTAAGCAGGAAAACTTCTTAAACGGAAAATCAGGCAATGATCATTATTTATACGTATGTATATATATATATATATATATATATATATATATATATATATATATTTATTTATTTATTTATATTAATATTTGTATACATAAATATAAATATATATACGGTAAAACCCACTTAAGAAGTTTTCTAAGGGAATGGAAAGAGAAAACTTCTTAAACGAAATTTTTTTTTAAAACAAAATAATTACATAGATAATGAGGAGATATTCTTTTTTTTTATAAAATAATATATAAACAATAGGTTTGGTTTTTCTCAAAAATTTACATTTTTTGCACACTTAAAAAATTAGCTAATAAAGGAAAACAACATAATTACCTTAGAATATCTTTAATTCAGCTAAGAAATTTTGCTTTAAACACCACTGGAATCAATTTTACAGAAAAAATCGGTTATAGTTTTTGGTTTTTGTTTTTTATCGGAAATTTATAATTGATAACAGTCCAGCTGTCTTAAGCTTTTAAAATCTTCTTCAGGCACATTTTAAATAAAAATGTCAACAATCGTTTTCAGCCATTGACCTTTACAAACAAAAAGAGAGGGAAAAAAACAGTAATTGAAAGGCAGCTATAAACCCGTTCTGTAAGTAAACTTAGAAATGAAAGAAAACATTTTAAGCAGAAAAGAATTTGGAACGAAATTTTAAAAACGGGTTATTTTAACATTGTATGAATAGGGGGAAAAATGGGTATGGAAAATATAAATTTCTTAAGCGAGAACTTCTTCAATGGCTTTTACTGTAAATATGCATAAACATAAAAATTAAACATTTTTCCAACATCTTGCATCTAAATGTCCTAATAAGAGACATTTCCAAATAAGGAACAAATTTGTTGTTCCCCTCTATTCAGAGATTACAATGTAAATTGATATTTTTTAAAGCATTAAAACAAACTGAAAATTAAAATGATTTCAATGATCACAAAAAATTAAATTCACAATAATAAAAAATATTCATTTAAAAAATTAGAGTGAAATTTATCAGCAATAGTATTTTCAGTATGATTCTTAAAATTATTTTTAGTAATAATTAAACTATTCCATGCTTGAAAATATCTGAAAAGAAAATACTAAAATTTTGAAAAGAAAATTTATAAGTAGGCATTTTAAACATATTTACCTATAATGTTCTTTCTGTTCATACATATGATATATCCATGACCAATAATCCTTTTTAATATAACCAAAAGGTGTAGATGTGGTAGCTGAAAATATAATACTGCTTTTATATCCTCTAAATGAAGCAGTTTACAAGAAATGAATAATTGTGAAATAATATAGAAAATTATAACACAAAAAAAAAGAAAAAAAGTTTTTTTTTTTTTTTTTTTTTTTTTTAACGTGATAGAAGTCTATCTGTACTTACATAATTTATAAAACAGTACTAGTAATAGATTAACCATTAAATTTTTAACTCTTACAGAAAATATATATAAATTACAACTTTATTAAAAAACGATCAATTTAAATTTAGATAACTGATAAAAGTTTTTGCTAAAATTCCATGTAGGCTGAGATTTATTAAAAAATAAATATTAAATAAATAAACACTGCATTTTTTTAAAATCCTGCTTTTAAAATACTTATATCATTGACCATAACCAGTACTAAAAAGTAAAATAATTTTATACCATGCCAGAAGTCTATCTGTAGCTATATACTTTATGCAACAGTATTAATATTAAACTGGCTGTTCAACATTTAATTATTGCACTAGATATAAATGTGCTATTTTACTGAGATATTACCAATTTAAGTATAACATTTAGAAAGAAATTAAGATTTTAAAATTTCCCGGGGGGAAAAAAAAAAAAAAAAAAAAAAAAAAAAGCCTTAGGTTTTTCCAAAAACCACAAAACCCATATAGGCTGGGCTTTATATAGATATATATATATATATATATATATATATATATATATATATATATATATATGTATGTATATATATATATATATATACACACACACATTTTATATATATATATATACATTATATATATATATGTATATATATATATATACACACACATTTTATATATATATATATACATTATATATATATATATACATACGTACATATATAAATATTTATTTCCTAATTGGTTTGTCTCAGTTTATGGATCAACTAGGTTTTTTCTAAACCTTGTTTTTAAAGTACCTGTACCATTGACTGTAACCAATATTAGGAAAAAAATTATTTTCTTGTAAAATGTGGCTTTTAAATAACATAGTATAGTAGTATATTAAATATATAATTTATACTAAATCAAACATTGATTTATAAATAAAAAATATTCTTATTTGTTTCTTCAAAAATACAAACTGGCAAACTTATCAATACAAATAATCTTCTCAGTAAAATGACATTTAGTAGCTAGTAATTTAAATACTTGCATGCTTAACAATACTTGCCATAATAATGATATGGACATTTAATGAAGTTAAGGCAAAATATAATTAAAGAACCTTTCATTTTAAATCAGAAAAGTAAAAATTTATCAATCAGAACTCTACATAAATATTACACATTCTTCATTCAAGATTGACTTATTTTTTCTTTATATTTTTTAATGAAACTAAACACCCATAAAACTACTCATAAACATAAACTTTAACATAATATATTAAAATTAAATTGAATATTTTACAAAAAAGTATTTTTAGCAGATAAGTTTAACACTAGATTTACGGACCGAGCCAATTTGAATCATTGAAAATTTGATCACTATATATATATATATATATATATATATATATATATAAACTTTAATATCTCTTTTAAAAAATATATGTTGGTTTTTAATTAATTAATAAAATACATATAAACTTTCATTCCTCTTCCCTACAGACCCCTTCATTTCCCACTATCAAATGTGGTATACCTATTTTCACGGTTTTGAGCCAATTCGACTCATAGAATGTATATGACAATAAATATAGTAATAAATATAGTATAAAGTAAATATAAAGTATAAAGTAAATATAGAGAAGTCGTCGAGAACACTTCTATTCCAATGACAGAAATTCATGCTACTGACGCACGGAAGAATTGTCAAGTTCAACAATCATGCAAAAGAAACAGATGTAGAAATTATTGTGCTAAATGTAATAGAAATGTTTGTGGAAAATGCATTTCAAAAACAGATTTTATATGTAAAAAATGATTTCCATGAATATTTTGATAATAAACATTTTATTTAAATTAATGTGGAACTATTTTCTTTGCAAAAAACTTCAATTTTCTTGTATGAGTCAAATTGGCTCACTTCAGTAAAATTAGGTATGTGATCAACATCTGTAAATCTAGTGTTAACATGCTCTATCTATTTGAAAATTAAACTGAGTTAAAACCATTTATATAGATTCCAATTTTCTCTATATACAAATGCCGAACAATGGCCGAATGGTTAGGGTGCTGGCCTTCGGAACCGGAGTTCGTGGGTTCGAATCCCACAATGGCATGGATGTTCATAGCCGTTCGGAATCGGCTTTAAACAGTAGGTCCCGGTCTCATTAGCCCTCGTGTTGCAAAAAGTAGACCGTAGCGCTCCAAACCAAACCTAAACCTCTATATACAAATCTAATGGTTCATAAAAATTAAAATAATCTGTCCTGAAAATGCATGATTAATATTCAGAATATTAAGTACCTCCAAACAAAACAACTATTAGGTTTATTATCTACTAGCAAATACCCGGCTTTGCCCAGGTTTAAAATAAGGTTTTCTGTAGAAGCGTACAAAACTGTTTATTTGCATGCAATAAGATGGTACATTTATCTTAAAGCAATGTGATAGACAACATTTTTGGCAGTTCCATTTGGAGTGTGTACAAAAAGATTTTCCTCTTTGCCCACTCTGGAGCAGACCACATAGAACTGCCCATGAGAAAAGCATGGTGTCTGCAAGTCTTTACCAGCAATCCCAAGAGACTGGCCCTGTGACTTGTTGATTGTCATGGCAAAGCACAGTTTCAAAGGGAACTGTATTCTCTTGAATTGTATGGTGTTGTCTGAGGGAATGATAGGTATTCTTGGAATGAAGACATCCTAACCCTTACCATACTGTGAGTACTGTGGCTTGAATGACATGTTGCATCAGCTTTTTCACAATTAAACTTTTGCCATTGCACAACGTGGGGGCATCAATATTTCAGATCAGCATTTTTGGAGCACCAACTTTCAGAATCACATTGTGGGCTTGCAAATCAGAATTGTGTGTGTACCAAATTTCACGTTATTTGGTTGTCTGGATCTTGAGTTATAAGGGAACAGACAGACAGACAACAAATGCGTCTTATATAGAGAGAGATACATCTTTATCATCTCATCATCACCACAAAAACATACAAAATCACTCTCAATGACCAACTTGCATGGATTCCTTTTTTTTTTCTTTTTCTTGGTTCATTATCACACGGCTCAGAACAGGCACATGGAACACTATTATTGGCTGGAGGAGGCTAGAGTGAGGTTGGGATGGAACGCAACCTGTTTAAGAACCTTCCCCATATAATTTTGTATATGTGTACCAAATTTCACGTTATTTGGTTGTCTGGATAGTGAGTTATATGGGAACAGACAAACAGACAACAAATGCATCATATATAGAGATTTATAAGCACCCAAAGAAAAAAGTAGAATGATTTAAAGAAACATATTAAATTTATCCAAATTATACACATATTCCTACATTCATTGAAAACTTCTACAGCATTTACATTAATAGCAATTTCTCCTACTAAAACATGAAATATAAATCTCACCTTTTAGACCTTTTGAAAATATTTCTTCCAATGTTTGACATAATGAAGTAAGATTAGGATGGTTATCTTTAATTTCTATCTCATTACACTTTTTTCGGAGATCATAAATAATTCCTAAGAGAAGATATAATATCATGAATGGTAAATAAAAGTATTTTAAAGTCACAGAGTAGTATGCATTATATAACATCAAAAACTTCACCACAGCATATAGAGTTGCGTTATATATGATTTCACATTATTTTAGAAAGTTTTTGTATAAATTAATGTTGAAAAAATTTATAAAATAGTACAGACACATGTGCTATAAAATGCATTCTAATAAAATAATACATACAAAATTTCTAACCTGACATTCTGTTAACAGTACGGAGAATTTAATGTAAAATTCTTTGCATTTTAAGAAAAAATTAATATATTTTAGAGTTGTAAACAAATACTGTATCTTGGATGTAGCCTTCTGCTCTCCTTTTAATAAATAAAAAAAGAAGAAAATTAACTCTGGGATATGATCTTTGATGATGATAGCCCATTAATGTACGAAACTTTAATGTTTATACGGAAGAGAAAGGTTTTGATAACTGGAACTTTTAAGTGCACATAAATATGTGGTTAAATGTTTATGTATTGATAATTTGGTTATAGATAACTTTGTTATAATATGTACAGAACATATTATTATATATTTTAACGCCCAAAATGCAGCATTTGTAGTTAAAACGCTTAAATATGCCTTGAATCAGTAATTATAAGGAAAGTTTTAAATGAAATTTTAATGATTTCTCAATAACATATGAAGTTATGAACTATGCTTTGAAGTTTAGTAGCACTAGAAAAAAATATTCACTACTTCGAATATAACAAAATTACTATTATCATTAAAAATGTATAATAATTTTAAAAGAAACATGACACTATAAACATTGTAGGCATGAAAACTCTAATATAATTTGGAGGAAAGAGGTATTGTTTATTTCCTTAATGAACTTGATGACATAAAATTCACTTTACGTTTTACACATCTAATATGTACCTTTTAATTGTTTCAATAATGGGTGGCTAACAGACATTTTAAATTAGTGACAATCAAATCTTGGTACAGACTGTCAAACTACGACGATTGGTAAGATGGTATGATTGTTTACATTAATGAAAGGTCGAATTGCCATCACTAAGTATTTGTATGTGTATTTTAAAATAATTTAAATTTATTTTAAATCACTTGTGGAAAAATATTCCTTAATTAGTTTAAAATTGTATTTATTCATTTAATTATATTTATAAATATGTTAACTTTAATCAAACAACATTTCTAGTCAACGTTTCATGATTTTCTAGATTTGACTTTTCGTGGAAGTTTTACTTAATACATATTTATAACGTTTAATTTTTAAAATTTATACTGATAAAAAACATTTAGTTATTTATTTATACAACAGTTTTTAGTTAAAATATTATTAATTATTTTTAAGTTTCTTTGTAACATGAAACACGAAAGAAACTTCTACTAAGACTATTGTTTTCTATTTGACAACAGCGTGATTGTATATGTAAGTATGCGCTAATTTTCACCGTATGCGAGCCGTTACTGGGATTATGATTTTTAATAAGTGTTTAAGTATGTCATTTATGATATGTTCTACAGTTTTCATCTAAGAATATATGTGCTATAATATTTACCATGTATTTATAGTACGCATGCAGTATTATAGTACTTAAAATATGAAAAAATACATTGCGGGTCTTCTTATACTACTTTGTACCTCCTTTATGTTAACAGTTTTTTTGGCAGTATCATCAATGTCAAATTCATGTCCTGAATTTACTAATACTAACTATAACTCCGGTGATGACATTAGTTGGGGTGTTCATAAACTTGCTGTGATTGTACCATTTAGGGACAGATTTGAAGAACTTCTACAATTTGCACCTCATATTCATAAATTTTTGAATTCTCAGAAAATTCGACATATCATTTATGTAATTAATCAAGTCGATAACCTTCGATTTAATCGTGCATCGTTGATAAATGTTGGACATTTGCTTAGTCGCAATGATTGTGATTATTTGGCAATGCATGACGTTGATTTGTTGCCTTTAAATCCGCAGCTAAGCTACGCATATCCAAGAAATGGACCTTTTCACGTTGCCTCACCCGAGTTGCACCCAAAGTATCATTATTCGACATTTGTTGGTGGTATCCTTCTGCTTACGAAAGAACAATTTGAATTAGTTAATGGCTTGTCAAACAGATATTGGGGTTGGGGCTTAGAAGATGATGAGTTCTTCGCCCGAATGAAAGAAGCAAATTTGAATATAAGTCGACCTCGTAATATTAACAGTGGTGTACACAACACATTTAAGCATTTACATGATCGGTCTTTAAGACGAAGAGATACAGCTCGTTTATATAATCAAAAAGAGGCTACACGAAAAAGAGATCGAGTGACTGGATTGGCAGATGTGCAGTATTCATTAGTTTCTGTTCATCATTTATTGATAGATTCGACTCCTGTTATGTTATATAATGTGAAATTAATATGCAATCATACATTAACTCCATGGTGTGAAAATAAAATTATAAATCCCAAAAGAAACTAAACAAGAAAGACTGTGTATTATATAATTCTGTACTGTTTGGTGCATTTTAATTTAATATTTTGTCCTCAAATAATTAATCCTCAATTCTGAAGAAAGAAATTGTTTTCTACATTTTAACTGTATTGAATATATTTAGATTCTTTAATATATGTACTTTTTTTTAAGTTTTATTTTTATAAATTGTTTAATTTCTATAAAATATGTTTGTGCTTAAATTAATGTTTTCATTAGTAAAAGACGTAACACTAGCTTATATAAAAATTTAATTGTCTACTTGTGTTAAGTGATGAATGAGAATATTGTGTAATTAGTTTAATTTATTTTACTAACAAATGTAAGTATAAAATGTGCTATCAAACTATTAATTTATGCTTCATGTTGAGAACTAATTATTTAAATTTACATATAAATTATTTTTTATGAGTTTCTTTCAGTTGTATATTTATTTTTGAAATTACGAATGACATAAAATTAAAGAAAATTAACACATTTTTAAAAACTAAAAATGTCAGGTTAATAAGCTTTTTGTAATACTTAGGTATTTCTCTGCCAAATGTAATTTATTTTTTCTTCTTTTCTGTGTGCCTTAAAGTTTTTTGTCTTCAAATTCATTTTAGCTGTGTAGTTAAATAAATGTTAATTATGCATTTTGTATGAGGATCATTCCAATATGGTGATGGTTCTCAACCTCCCTAGTGCTGTGACCCTTTATTAGCCCTAGTGTGGTAAAATAGTAGACCATAGTACCCAAACCAAACCATGCTGCAACCCTCCAATATATAGTTCTTCATCTAATGATGAATCCCAAACATAAAATTATTTTCAATAGAAGAGCACTGTCTCTGCCTAAGACCATTAGAAATATATATTTTCTGAATGTATTAGGCAACCCCTGTCAAAGGAGTGTTTTATCCTTCCATCACCTTTTCAAAAGTGTCACAACTAGCAGGTTGAGAACTACCGTAAATAAAGGATGTTCAAGAGAAATTCCTGACCTCAGTAGCTGTAGATCTGCCATTGTACATTACTTTGAATACTGTATATTTCCGTGTATAAGATGATACTTAAGACCTAAAAATGACCCCCAAAATTCGAGGTCATCTTATACAACAAGTATGAAAAAAAAAATGTTTTCACTTTCATTGTTGAGTTTATCAAATGGGTCACATTCTGTACCTAATGAGTCGAATTCTGCGTCATCATCCCATAACATATCGTCCTCAATGCCATCCATAGCATTAGAAATCCCACACTTTTTAAACGATTTTATCACTGCTTCCACTTTTACTTTTTCCCATGATTTGATGACAATCCCAGTGTGGTGTTGCAAGGTGTTGAAAAATAAAATTTGTTAGTTCCATATATCTACACATAACAATATTGAGAATTTTTGGGTCGCCTTATATGGCAGATATATCCTAAAATTGTAAAAATTGGCTGAAAATTTATACATTATCTCAGCTGAAGGTTGCCTTATATGTAGAAATATACGGTATTCACTCATATGTAACAACTTTACAATAACTTATGCTTCTAAGATACTTTATAGTGTTTTTTATACATAATATTCTGCACAACCAAATGAAGCATTTGCATAGGCAATTTTGTTCAGTAGATTATATTTATTTGATGGCAGCAAATCTCATTTTTTTTAGGTTTAACTCAAAAAAGTAAAAAGATGGCATGAGGGAAAAGTGTTATGCTAAGTCATCACTATTCAATCTCCTGTTTAAGTCTAAGTTACTAAAACTATTAGATTGAAAATTCCTTTTTATCATTAAGTTTGTTATATTATCTAGTCATAAATTATATGTCTATGTCTGTTTTCGCATTTTATTTTTGTAGTGAATCAGCAAGTAAATATTTTTATACTTATTTTATTTTTTATTCAATATAAATCAATAAAAATGGAGATTTTCTTTTACATTTTAAGAAATTTTGAAGAGTTTTCTTTCTTATTAACTATTTATTATTTATAATTTATAAATGAATAAATATTTTCTTACCTTTTATTGTGCTACTTAATTATACATTGGTAATTCTTAATATAAAGTTCTTGGTATAACAAGTTTCTTATTTTTGTACAACTAAAAGTTATAGAAAATGTAAATAACATTCAAAATTAGTAAGTTAATTTTATTGGTTGTTTAGTAAAAAAAATATTAATTTTCTATGGGGCAAAAAAAAAATTATGAAATTCAGATGCTGATATTTCATTGACATTTTTAGAAAAGCTAATTGGTGATAATGCAAGTTCTTGCTAAAGATTTTAGAAGCCAAGATTTAATATTGTAATTATCACTGAAAGCTTTTAAATTACTTAAGTGAAAATATGATATAGGAAAAGAGTGTTATATATTAAAAAGAAAAAAGTGTAAACAGTTTATTAGATTGTTTCATAGCGTCATGATTTTATCTTTGTTATGTATGTGTATTGACATCTTATTTAATAATAAAAGCTTTTCTTTTTATATAAAATTTCATCTTTTTCTTTTAATATAAACATGCATAAAAATAATGAAAAATTTCCACTTATTTTGTATATACATTGATGTGAAAAATCAAATTTATAATTAAGAATATATCACAGTGCCATAGAAGAACACACATCTAATACTATAAAAAGTTTTGTACTAAATATTCATTAGTTCCTTTTACTATTATTTAAAAAATTGATTTGGTGTTTATTTCTTATTTTCCATGGGGATTTAATCAAAAATTACATTGTTAAACTATTACTATACTACATGGTTCTTCAAATTAAGTATTATCAAATGTTTTGTTTTATTCCAAGAGGAATTATAAATGCATGCACTGTAGAACCTTTTAAAGTACCATTATAATTTTTGATAATTTATCTACCATTGGAATTTTTTTAACCTCTCTTTTTGAAATATGAGGTGTGTCGAGGTTGAACTTTATGCTTCAGTATGACTTTTTAAGTTTTCACCTTATCACTCTACTTGATTTCAAAAGTATTTCATAAAGATATATCTTCATAAATTTCATATACCCCATATTCTCATATCCTGATTTCTGAAGGATTATCAGTCTACATTTATGTGTGTGTTTGTCAGGAATTTTGTTTGTCCTGAAAGTCATGAAATTATTGAATAGAGTAATAAGATTTGAAAAGTTCTAAAATTTAGTTATTTATCTGGAAATTTCATTGATTTCCACCCATTGAGATATATTCATGTTTCATCTTTTATGCATACTTCACAAAGAGTTACCAGTTTTCTTCAAGGTGATAAATCTGTAGTATTAAAAACTTTTATCTAAATATTTTGTTTATTCCCTTACAATTTTATTTTTTTAACTTAGACCAGGAATGGGCAAACTTTTTCAGCCGCAGGCCAAAAATCAAAAGAACATAAATTTGGTGAGCCAAAATAAATTTTTTTTTAATTTTAAAAACAATATACAAATACTTAACGATTTCAATACATTAATGAGATTAATGAAATTGCAGTTTCATTTTTAAAAGTTCCTTATATGAGGTTCGAAGTGAGATGTACTGATTTTAAGGAACGAGGCTAAATGCTCATTTGTCAGTCTACTTCTGAAATTATTCTTTCTAAGGTTCAAATTTGAAAACCCTTGTTCACATATAAGAAGCAAATATACTGCTGATCTTCTGGGTGTGAGATAATAAATTTGGGATATAATATTTAAGCAAAGTAGAAAAGGAGATGGATATATAATGTATAACTATATATTTCTTTTAATTTGCCTCGGACTGGCAACTTAAAATTCTATCCTCGGCCATATAAAACTTTCCAGTGGGCCGTAGTTTGCCCATCCCTGCACTAGACTATCATATTTATATTTAACAGCCCTGTTACAGTCACTCCATCAGTTTCATACCTCAATGAAACCACTTATCTTGTTCTTCCCCACATCACCATTGACTGGATAAATGATGACTGAACAGTTAAGGTGTTGCCTTTCAATACTAGAATTTGTGGGTTCTGGGCTGGAGATAATAAATTTAGGATATAATATTTAAGCAAAGTAGAGAAGGAGATGGATATATAATGTATAAATATATATTTCTTTTAATTTTGCCTCAGACCGGCAACTTAAAATTTTATCCGCTGGCTGGATAAAACCTTCCGGCAGACCAGAGTTAGCCCATGGTCCATAATTTGCCCATCCCTCCCATAGACATTAACATGTTTTTAAAATTTGTATTTATTTTTTATCATATATAAAACAATATATCCGTCAGAATGTTTTAAAATATTCAATCTTCCAGAGAGTGATTTATTATTTTACAATTTTTTTTAATGAAAATATTGTATATGTTAGTTATTAGAAATTTATCTTAACTAATTAATTGGGTTCAGTGTGTTTGCTATTTTTTTGTTAAAATGTTACTGAATTTCTTCATATAAAAATTGTTTTTTGATATCTATTTTTTGTTAATTATTAACTTTAGTTTTGTATATTTTAAACAATTTGGTATACAAATGTGTTTTTGTAAGATTGCTATAGAGGTAATGTCTGTATTTTAAAATTATCTTGAAATTTTTTTAAAACTGGGACCCAAAATTTGATTTATAGCTGTTACTACCCCTGATTTGTTTATTTCCATTAAAGTACTTAAAGCACTTCTAAAATTTTTTCATACTAAAGAAGAAAAATGGTAATAGGTTATATTATATACAAATGTGTTATAACCTATTTGCTTACGTTTGTGCTCTCTAAGTATGAATGCATATTTGGTGCAAAGTTTTAAGTATGTAGCCAATGTTAGCTGTGTTGATATATAAAAAAATTTAATATTTTTTTATTGTATAATATGTGAGATATGTAGAAAAAATATTTATTTTGTTTTTAGATTGTGCGTTTGAATGGTAAGAATTAATAAAATTAAGGCAAATTATAAATTGCATGTTTAATATTTTCTTGCACCATGCAGATATAATTTGAACTTAAGTATAATGCACTCAATGCATTAATGCACTCATAATGTACTCATTGTAGTTTTGTTTTGTCAATAAGTGTTGCTTTGGAAATAAGTATATAAAAAAGTATTTTTTCACTATTTATAAGGAAAGAATCAATTTATTATATATATATATATATATATTTCAATCAACATAATATTTATGCATTTTTAACTGTTAATGCTTATTTCTCAGCACAGGATTTAGTGATGTTGATAAATATTTACCTTTTACAGTAGACATATGAATAAGGCAAAGGGAAAACATCGTCAGCATAATAAGGTAAACAGGAGGAGCAAAACAAACTCAAGGAAAGGAAATGAACACCAAGAATATGAAGAGTCGAGCTTAGAGGATCAATTTGAACAATTAGATACTAATGATCCTGGTAAATTTTTTCTTTTATATTTGTAATTTATTAAATTGAAAATTGTATTTATTTTAAACCTTGATCATTTAACTTTGCAAGACCAAAGTTAGAATAGCTTAACTTAATTGTTTTAATTGTTAGCAATTTATATTTTTATATGTTCTATTTATTTAAATTGAAATAAAATATGTAGTAAAAATTTTATTGAAGTTGTTAGCAAGCCAATCTTTTGATCAGAAGTTGTTTATTTCATAAACTTGTAAAATTCTGTTCCATTAATAAATTTGACCAGTAAAGTCAATATTTTACATTTTAACTGAATATCTTTTTATCATTTGTGCTAAATAATGTAAAAATTTTATCATAATCTTGTTTATTTTCACAATAGTCTTAGTTGTTCTTTGTCAGTTTTTAAGAAAATATTTAGAATTATATGTAGACTATTATTTTTTATACATAGACTGTCCTTTTTCTTTAAAGGAGCATAATTATCTCTAAAGTGCCATGTGCAAGTGTGTAGTTTTTTTCCATCTCTGTATGTGTAGATTTGTTTAGAAAGCCAAAAGTTAGAATGTAATCTCATAACCTAAGATAATATTCTTATCAGTTACATGACTGGCTGAGAAGAGATAATAAGCAACATATGGTTATATCTTCTCAGTCATATGTTACAGCAGAATAGATAATAAACACATGTTGCTAATTATCTTTTCTCAGCCATATCATTAAAAAAATCGTATGAAATACAGACACATTTAATAACTCACATGGTCATCAGCAGTATTGCATGAGTTTATGTTTAGATATTAATATGTAGGCAGGCTTGCAATTCCGTTGCTTTTCTCACCTTTATTCACTTTTTTTTACAATTGATCACTTTTAGTCACTTTTTAAAGAAAATAGTCACTTTTTTCATGGTGTGTCACAGGGTCCGACAATGTAATGAATCGTATTTCGTTCTTAGTGCAAGCGACACAATGAAATCGAAACCGAAACAACGAATAAAATACCAAAAATGGGATGGTCTAATCTTATTTTTCTTATTAAAATGTAATTAGTCATATTGTTTCCAGAATTTAGGGATTTTAAAAAGTCGTAAAGAAGTTCCTGAAATCTACATTTAATATATCAAAGTAACTTACATCAGAGCACACATTTCTCTTTTTCTTTTACTTCATAATTTTTATTTTGATACTCTAATCTAGCTATGTACATATTTCAAAACATCATTAATATATGCAGAAAATTGTGATTATAAAATTAATGTATTGTATGTATTCAAATACAATTTACAGATTTTCTTGAATAAAAAGCAATGTTGAGTTATGTTAAACAAAATTTTTAACCTTTTTGTATTTGATGCTAAAATCATGTCTTGAAAAAATCATTTAAAATAAATAGAAAAATCTTAATAATAGCATCTGTACTCAAGAGGAGAAAAAAATTGCTTTTTTTTTTCAATGTTTAGTCACTTTTTAGTCACTTATTCTGTATTATTTGTCACTTTTTTCACTTTTTTTAAAGTACCTCAGCAGTTGCAAGCCTGTGTAGGTGACTGTTTTGTATGAACAAAGACAGTTACAAATTGACAAAAGTCCTGTTTAATATTTCTGGAAAAAATATTTTTACTGTCTCTTTAAAAAAAGTATGTATGTGTGTGTGTGTGTATATATATATATTGCTCTTAATATGAGACATACACACTCCCTGAAGCAGAATGTGCCAAAAAGTGTGACGCACATCGCAGAATAACTCGCTCGGCTGCAGAACAATCACGACTCGCTGAAAAACTTTTTTCCTTAATATATATATATATATATATATATATATATAATAGAATCGCGGAAGAAGGGGGTACAAGTTGAAGTGGCAGCTCTAAGCTTTATATAAGAAAGGCAAGAAAAATTAAATTTATGACAAAATATTTTTAAAGGAAACTATATATTTGAAAGTACTTAGGTTTACGTGGAATTTCCGGTGTCTTGCCAAATTTGCAGGCAATAACCCTTTGGGAGTGTTGTCATTTCTTTGTCTTCCCTACACCTTACCAGTGTGATAGATAGCTTGCGATCTGCCTATCCTAAAAACCTCACATTAATGTTTGGGTCAAATCATCAGTCCCATTTTTATCATCGTAGTGATATCTCAAAATATCTCACATCAAAAGTAATTGACAGGACAGTGAATTCTATGTTAATGCCTTGGTTTTAATACAAATATTTTTCTAAATTTGAAGTAGCACTATTTTATTAAATATTTTTAGTTATACATATTGATAAAGATGAAAATGTACCACAATAGAGATAATATTGTAGGAGAGTAAATATATGATAAAATAAATATTATATCTCCTGCAGAACATTTTTGATTATCTGAAAGCCTGTGGCAGAACATTGAAAAGTATTCTACTGTGGGGTACACATTCACATATATGTGTGTGTCTGTGCATGCATTCCTATCATTTGTAGAAACGCATATATTTATTTTACATCTGATGACTGACACAGGTAATATTCATTAGCAGGTACTATCACATGACAGGTTAAACAGTGGAGCTTTTAATATAAACTTTTCTTTTGCAATTTCAAAGAAGAGCCGTGGGAAATTGGGTTATTCTATGGCAAACTGTGAGGATTTGTTTAAAGAGCAAACACAGTCTTAAGCATATATAAGCAGGTTACAAATATGCTTATATATGCTTAAGATTGGGTGTATTTTTATACGTAACTATGTTCATGTGTAAATGCTTGTATGCGTATATAGATTATTTAAATAAACATTGAACTGATTGCATGACTTATTTCAGATCCAGAAGAACTTCATTTACAGTTACCAGAAGATTATAAACATGAAATTGATGTGCCTTTTCCAGTTGCAATGTGGGATCTAAACCATTGTGATCCCAAAAAATGCTCTGGGAGAAAACTCTCACGTCTAGGACTTATTAAAACTCTTAGACTAGGTCAAAGGTTCAATGGCATCATATTAAGTCCTGTAGCATCAGCTTGTGTTGGACCACAAGATATGTAAGCTAGTGGAAATCTTTTTTGAATGCATTTCATTGTTATCTTACTATAAAATATAACAGTGTGAAAATTAAATTTATGTAGATTGAAGAAAGATAACCATACAGGTTGAATATTCCTCAGCAAGTTTGCTGTTTGATAATAGGTTTGGGGTACATACTATCACAAAAGAATGCATATCTAGGATATGATCATGCTTAGATGGACCTTGAGGCAAAGGGCTTTTTTTAGGCCTGAACATTTTATCCCTATCACTAAGTTGACATTTACTTAATGTTTACTTGTAAAATTTGAGAAACAGCTGCAAGGAAATTTGCTTTTCATAAAAGAGATATTATAAGCTATGGGCAATTTTTATATAATTACATTATTCCTCTCATTGATTTTGTGCCTTTTAGCTGGTCAACTGTAATTTTTTTCATTCTGTTATATTTTGTCATGTATATATTAGCTAAAGTTTCATCTTACCTGCCAGCCCTAATAATTTCCTGGAAAGCAATTGATAATGGTTTATTTATATTAATGGACTTTTAAAAGTTACATAAAATGAAAGCCAAACTTAATAATAAGATATATTTATTATGTAATAACATCTGAAATATTTTTATAAAAAAGTTGAATTTTTGTTTGGACAATCAATATATATATATATATATATATATATATATATATATATATGTAATAAACTAATAAATCCTAGCTTAAAATAATATACCAGCACCTAAGAATAATTAATAAAGATAATACTAAACTGTTTATTTTAAATTGGTAATTAGTAAACTTACCTCAAGCAAGTTCTATCATTCTGACTAGCACTGGCATGGTTATAACTTAGATTTTTAGGCACTTAGAAACTATATAGTCTTAATTGCCTTGAGGCAAGATGAGGTTGACACTAAACAAGTTGTAAACTGGGTTCCCCTGGGGTAACTTAAAACCTAGAATTAAAGTTCTGATGGATTAGTTTTCAATCCCTCATGGTCAATAATGGCAAAGCTTGTAACAGCCCAGCCAATTAAAAAAAATGTTTAATAATAGTGACCACTGGCAACTGTATTGAGAATTTGTTCAAACTGTAAGCAACAATATTGTAAAAAGTTTTTTCTAGAAGTCAATTATTTGGCATAATTAACATTTTTTAAAGCTGAAATAACCCCACATAAAAAACACCTCTTTTTTGTTCCTGTACACAATTGCTACACATTTCAAGTTAGATAGAATAAGAAGAAAGAATGTCATTACATATTTATATTTGATCTGTAGATCTCTATTGTTTGGGGGACCTCAGGCTAGTATCATGATTGCCCATATGATAACCAGATTCTCTGCACATAGACCTTGAACTTACTTGTGGATACTGAATTATAGAAGTTCAGTTTATATTAGATATACAGATACTTTGTCAATTAAAAAAAAAATTGAAAGAAAACATTGAGAAAGAATTTTTGTAGTTCTACATTATATGAGGCTCATCCAGAAAGTAAGTTTCCCGATATTTTCCCCTTTAAAGTAAACGTAATTAGCCGTATCAATTGCATACACATAACAGATCTATGATGTATTAATCATATGCCAGATGGACAAGTCAATTCGTGCCAGTAGCGGGGTAGCAGTGGTCCAAAATGGAAACTCTGATTCCTTCTCCCGCCACCTGTAAGGTTCGGTTGGTGATCTTGAATGCACAATGCATTGCACCAATTGAAATTTATCGTCAGGTCTATGAGCCAGAACTGACACCCGAACACAAAATTCAATGCTTATGAGCAGCACTGACATTTGTGCTATGGTATCACGATGACGGCGATGAGTTCCTCTACAGGATCGTCACAGGCAATGAAATTTGCATTTTGCACTTTACCCTGGAAACCAAGCTTTGGTATGCATTGGTATCATAGTGGATCTTTGGTCAGTACCAAATGCAAACAGACGCTGTCGGTATGAAAGGAATGTGCACAGTGTTCTGGGACAGGAAAGCTGGTTCTATTCACAGGCGGCAAAGTTGTATGATAGAGGTATACAAAAGTTGATCCCACAATACAAATGTCTCAATTCTGGTGGTGGTTATATTGAAAAATAGCTGTAACATTGCTGTACTCATTACCAATAAATTTGTCCTTGAAAGTGTGTTCATTTTTTTTTTCTTTTAAATAGAGAAACTTACTTTCTGGATGTGTCTTGTATATATATTAAAATAAGACAGGATAAACACATGTTGAATCTTTCTGGTAACTTGTGTTTTTGGTAGAAGCATTTATGCTTAACTCTGCCATTATCTGATAAGTTTGCCACTCTTGGTGAAATAATGAAATAATCCACACTTATTTTTTTCCATTAAAATCAATTTTGGATTAGTTATGTAAGATATCTGTCTTTTGAAAAATTAAGAGGAATGCAAGCAATGTTAAGAAATTATTATAAATAAAAAATATAATGGTGGTTAAAAATACACAAAATTATTTGTAGTTTTTATATTTTGTTCTGTATTACATTTTATATATGCATGAAATTTATGATTATGTTTATAACATAAAATATTATATTTCTTATAAACTTTAAGAAAACAAAATATCAAAATTTTAAGTTTAAAATTTTCTGGGAAAATTATTCAGTAAAATATAATTAAATTATATTTATTATTACAGATTTAAAAATTGGAACAAAATTTTAAAAAATCTCTAAAGGTCTTTCAAATTTTTTAGGGTTTTTTTCTTGCTTGTAAGCTGATTGATATATAAGACAAATTATGTACGAAAGAACTGATAAATATGCTTTTAAGTTCATTATTTCAAAATCAAAAAATTTCCCCATTGGTGCTTTAATGATTTCTGGAAACTTTCTTATTATTGTTATCCTGAAATGTAATTCCTGTAATACAATATGAATAATAGAAATACATAAATAAATTTTAAACTATAGTATATTTTTATTTTCTGTATAAATGGGTAAGAAATTGCTTTATTAGCTTGTTTTCCAGTTAAATTCTTGAGCATATGCATTTGTATTTGTCATTTAAAATTTGTTACAGTTTCTATTTCTTGAAAACAAATTATTTTTACACTTAAATTATTATAATTGTATATGGTTCTGTATTTTTTTAAATATTAATATATTTTTAATTTACTATCAGAGAAATTATTAAGGAACATGGAGTAGCAGTTGTTGATTGCTCATGGGCTCGCATAAATGATACACCATTCAACAAAATGAAAGGTCAGAATCTCCGTTTGTTACCTTACCTTGTTGCTGCAAATCCTATCAATTATGGAAAACCTTGCCATTTATCTTGTGTCGAAGCATTGGCAGCCGTATTTTTTATCACAGGTAATATTACCTTTCAAGAAATTATCTGTAATAAGTTCAATAACATACATATAAATTAATGTTTTTGATATCTTCATTTAAGATAAAAATATTAAAAATTTTGAATTCGTGGTAAAAATTTGCAAAATATATGTAAATTTGCCAAATTCTAGTAGCCCATTCCATTTCTGTTCTAAAGTGATTGAAGTTGCTAAACTTATTATTTCTTATTAATTTCTAAAAATAAATAGAATTAAACAGTTTACAGTGTGAATGAATTTAGAAACTGTGAAAGTCATAAATTTACCATTTAGAATTCATTGTATTTTTGTTTTTGATGGTAGAGCATTTTTATATGGCTGCTGCTTATCCTTAAAGTGCCATATATTTGTCTTAATTCCTCAACTCTGTTCTTGATAGTATTTTTTATATACACATAGAAAAATTCCAGATGATTAAGCTATAAATAATTATTATATGTGGCATCTTGATTTAACTCAACTTGATTCCATATCATATATTTTTCCAATAATGCTAAAAGTAATTTTTTTTAAATTTAAGGCATTTAAATGAAAATTTATTTCTTTTAAATATAAATAGATAGATGAATACACAGGGCCAGGGCTAGGAGTTGTGTAGTGGGTACATGCATGTAGGCAGCTGATAGAATATCTACTACTTACACGCATTAATAGAAGGCAACCAAATATCATCTTATATGCAAGAATAGGGGAGCACAATTACTTCCTTGTATGCAGGCGACTAATTTTGTGGTCCCAGCTAGGTGTGTGTGTATGTGTATGTATATATATATATATATGTAGCGGGTATAATTACTCCCAGCTAGGTGTGTGTGTATGTATAGATATATATATACACATACTGGGAGTAATTATACCCGCTTCATATATATATATATGTGTGTGTGTGTGTGTAGCGGGTATAATTACTCCCAGCTAGGTGTGTATGTGTATATATATATATATATATACACATACTGGGAGTAATTATACCCGCTTCTTATATATATATATATATGTAGCGGGTGTAATTACTCCCAGCTAGGTGTGTGTGTATGTGTGTGTATATATATATATGTAGTGGGTATAATTACTCCCAGCTAGGTGTGTGTGTGTATCTGTATATATATATATATATATGTGTGTGTGTGTGTGTAACGGGTATAATTACTCCCCTCTCCTTTTATGATAGGTGGTGCTAAGAGAGCCATCTAGTTTGTTTTACATAGTGCTGGTCACCTCTCTCAGTGTGTGTGTTGTATATGTTGTTATTTTTGTACTGTGTTGTGGAACTTAGCGAACAAAATAAAAATGATTCCTAAAAATAGACTAATTACTTCACAACGCCTTTTCGAATAAATGAGTCTTGTCCTTCTACAGTGATGCTCAACGGTAAAATTTCGAAGGTATGGAAAAGTGTCATCCGGACACATGCTATGTTTTTTCCTTCCTGGGAAATGGTAAAATTCTTTCTGTTAAAGTATAGATTCATCTCGACATGTGTTGCCCTAACATGATGTGGAAATTTTTGTGTGTTTGTTCTCCAGTGATCTTTGCCTCTTTCACCGAGAATTGTGTGCTTGCAAGTGTGTGCGTTGTATATGTTGTTGTTTTTGTACTGTGTTGTGGAACATAGTGAACGAAATAAAAATAGTTCCTAAAAACTAACTAATTATTTCACAACGCCTTTTCAAATAAATGAGTCTTGTCCTTCTATGTATATATATATATATATATATATATGTGTGTGTGTGTGTGTGTGTGTGTGAATTTCTTATAAGTATTCTAAATTATTTTGCACAAAAATTATCCTTACATAAAAAATTCAAAATCATCTTTGTAAAGAACCCACTTCTGATTTCTCTGTATCCTTTTTCATAATTTAACAAATCCAAAGTTCATTACCATCATAATCAAATGCCCTCACACTAAATTATTCTTTTTAAAATTTCATTTTGAGAACGTTATTAATTTTAGTTAATTTTTTTTATCATTTGCAAATATTAACTCAAATAAACTGGTATGGTTGATGTATTGTCTTCTAAATTCAATTGTTTGAAGTATAATGTGTTTATTTTTGTAATTTTTAAGTAATTAATGTTATGAGAGCATTAGGTATTCTGCTTAAATTTTAAAAGAATATTCTTCTTTTTAGCTTTCCTACTTTATTCTTGCATATTCTTACATTTAAAAGGTACAAATGGGCTTGAGCATCAGAAATGTATTTCAGAACACAGTTAAAAATTAGTTATACAAGAAATTGTTTTGATTAAACTTTAAAAAAGCTTCTCCCTCATTTCCTACTTTCTAATGTTTATTCTTACTTTTAAAATATACAAATAATTACAAGTTTCAGGTATGTGTTTTATAATTTAGGGGTTTCTAACTTTTAAAGCAATTATAATGACTAGACATTTGTTTATAATTAAATTATGCATACTATTTTATACTCATATCTCTGTAGTACTCACATAATTTTACAAAAACTGTGTAATTTTGAAATGTGGCCTGAATCATGCTTAAAATTCCCAGTATAGTCCTCAACCCTTACAAGTTAGAAACCTCTGATTTGGGTTAAGTTAAGTATTTGGATCACCCATCTCTCTTTAAATAATCTTACAGCATAGAACATTTTCTGACTATCAGTTATATCTTTTCTTCGAAATGCTATTAATAATCACTGAACATGTCAAAGTGTTTTGTAATGCCAATAGCTTCACAAACAATAATTGTTATTTAACTACTATATTTTCTACCAAATTTTCATACTTAAGATGTTTCAATCTGTCTTTTTTCTTGTCACACTTAAGTAACCATGTTAAATAGACTATGTCTTTTGGTATAAATTCATCATAATATTAGTTCATTTATTTCACTTGTAATATCTTTGATTTTTAATTTTTAAAACATTTAATTCTGTATTTAGCCCTGAAGCTGAATGTGCCAAAAAGTGTGATGCACATCGCAGAACAATTGGCTCTGCTGCAGAACAATCATGGCTCACAAAAAAACTTTTTTTTTCCTTAATATATATATATATATATATATATATATCAATGGTTTTCCGTAAGTAGGAAAGAATCGCAGAAGAGGGGGGTTACAAGCAGCAGTTCCAATCTCTATAAGAACGATGAGAAAAAATTATGACAAAATATTTTTAAAGGAAACTACAAATTTGAAAGTACTAAGGTTTACTTGGAAATTCCGATTGTCTTGCCAAATTTGCAGGCAATAACCCTTTGGGAGTGTTGTCATTTCTTTGTCTTCCCTACACCCTACAAGTGTGATAGATAACTCGCGATCCGCCTATCCTAAAAACTTCCCCTGCATTAATGTTTGGGCCAAATTATCATTCCCATTTTTATCATTGTAGTGATATCTCAAAATATCTTTCATCAAAAGTAATTGACAGGACAGTAAATTCTATGTTAATGCCTTGGTTTTAATACAAATATTTTTCTACATTTCAGGTAGCACTGTTTTATTAAATATTTTTATTTATACATATTGGTAAAGATGAAAATGTACCACAATAGGAATAATATTGTGGGAGAGTAAATATATGATAAAATAAATATATCTCCTGCAGAACATTTTTCATTATCTAAAAGCCTGTTGCAGAACATTGAAAAGTATTCTGCTGTGGGGGTATTTAGTTTATAAAGCAAAAAATAATTATTCTATGTTTAAAAAAATTTTAAGTTAAATATCTATGTAATATAATTCTAACTTTAATGAAAAGTACAATGTTATTTACGAATATTTTATTTTCAGGTTTCAATGAACTTTCTGAATCATATCTTCATCAATTTAAGTGGGGTCATAGCTTTCTCAGCTTAAATAATGAACTCCTAACTTTATATTCTTCATGCACATCATCTGCCGAAATAGTAACTGTACAGGAAAATTATCTCAAAAAAATAAAAGAGGAGTACTTTTCAGCAAAAGGTAAATAAGACAAAATATTTTCTAGTAGGATTATTAATCAGTTAATTACTATTTCAGTTTTTTCCTAATTTCAATTGTGAACATTTAATGCAGAAGAAAAATTAGAACTGTATACACGCTTTCCACACATTTGGAAAATCATGGATTTAGACAATGGATTAATTTTGTCATGGAAAGTCTTGATTTTTCAAGTAAAATGAGTAAAAGTCATGGATCCAGTAAACTACCGATTAAAAAAATGCATTGAATTGTTTAATTCTCTTTTTATTTGTCATTTGGCTGAAGTTACTGAGTTTGGTACTTATGTATTATCCTATTGACCCTATTGCCAAGTAAAATTTGTTCACTAAGGAAACTCAAAGCAAAAAAGCTTAATGGGTGGGTAAATATATATTATTCTGGTTTTTTCTTAAATTGTAGATTAAAATTTTATTAATATAATATAAATTATTTTTTAATAAAAATTAGTTAAGATTTTTGTAAAAAATATAAATTTTTCTCTAGGGATATTGTACATAAGCATTATAGGGTTATCATGTTTGGCTATTATCCATGGTCACCTGGATAATACATAAGTACTCAGAATTTAAATTGGAAACATTTTGATTGAAAAATTGCTATATGATTAAACTTAGGTATGTAGATACAACAATTTATTTTTATGTATGTGAGTTTATTAACTTTTATAAAGTAAGTTTATAGTTTTTTTATGATAAAATTCCTGTAATTTCTCTAAAAGCATATACTTTATTTGTATGTTCATCAGAAGTTTTATTCATATATACTTTAACAAAAGCTTTTTAAAGTCATGGAAAATGATGTGCTAAAATCAGGGAAAGTCATGGATGTGAAAAATTTTATTTTGCCAGATACCCTGTGTATATCAAGTGAATATTTGATTAGTTTTTTAAAATATTGGTTTGTTTTAAGTACTGGTATCAATTTTGCAACACAAGGACTAATTTAGATTGGAACCTATTACAAAATATTGAATAAAAAAAGACTAACATATTGTAGCATATCTTATACTGTCTAATTCTTAAATTAAATCCCTTAATTCACTTTATCTTAATATTTAAAATTCTGTGAATATTTAAATACTTTATCATTTTTAAGTTGAATAAATCTGCTGGCATTTTTTCTAACAGTATTCTAACTTTCCAATTTTTTTCTTTTGAGAAAATTTTTAAATGTCTCTCATCAAATTAATTTTTTTCATACTGATAAATCTATATCACAGTTCAGAATATATACTGTAGCTAAAAAATTCTTTTTCATTTTCATGAATAAAGACATAAAAATTAATTTAGAGTTTAAGTTTAATTAAAAATATCTTTGTTAAAATAATAAAGTTAAAACACATGACAGCAAAAATTTAGATGTTACTGCTATGAATAATGAGCATGCCAAAACCAACAATTTGTAGGAAACAAAAGTAGTCACTTGAAAATTGCCAAAGTTTTGTTACTTTCAGGAGCCACTCCCTTTCTGTCCTTCAGGTGGAAAAAATACCCCAAAAATTATGTTAATCTTTGAATTTTTAATCCATTGTTAGTTGTCATGCTAACGTGGTTTTCATAAAAGCATACAAGGTTTATTCTCTGCAGGATAATTAGATTACCTATAATCTTAAATTACAGCCAAGTTATGGATTATTTGTAAAGTTCATTTTTATTAAATGTACATTTGTAATTTTTTTAAAAATGTATATGTGAATAAGCTGTGATAAAATTTCTCAAATTTTTGTTAATTTAATAAAATGTATCAAAACATAATTTTTTTCTTTTAATAACAGGTTACTTAGTCTTAACCCTCTGACTGCTCAATTTGTAAACCACAATGTCTTTAAAAATTGCGTTTTTTTTTTTTTTTTAAATATAGTTTAAGTATATATATAAATTGGAGAATTGAAATACTAATTTTTTTTTTTCTAGAAAAGATTTTTTATATTGACTTTTATCATGAGAAACTAACCTTTCAGAAAAATTAATTTCAGATGTTATCACTTTTTTTCTTTTTGTTTAATACATTTCAATTGAAATACAGTTAATTTCTATTTATAACATACTATCTATAATTATATTATCTAATATAACTATAGTTCTAGTCATATAATTCTATTTATTACCTAATTAAATGTCTAATACTGTACAATTTATTCCTCTTGTTAAATGGTGAAAAAGCAGAATGTGCTTCTTAATAAACGAAGAAAACTCATACCTGTGAAAATCACAGGATGAGCAAATTTTGCTACATATGAATTGCCCGTGGAAATTGTGGGATGAGCAGTCATAGGGTTAAAGGGAATTCTAAAGTTATTCTAAAATAAAACTAAGTACAAATTTTGAAAAAAATGTTACTTTTGATAAATTCTTCATCCATATAAATAAGTGGATAAATAATCATAATCATATTTATTAAATTTATATTAATGAGTAAGTCATACTCTCACATACACATACTCCTTTTCTCCTAGCTCATTAAAAATGAATGGTTTAAAGGTAAATCTTAATAATCTGCACTCACAAGGTTTAATTCTAGGATCAAAATCAACTAAAAACTCTGAAGGTTTTCTATGTTTATGTCAAACTTCTGACATATAATCCTCTCCTCTCCCCCCCCCTCTCCCTTTAATTCTATGAATTCTTTTGCCAAACGATGGCCAAATGGTTAGGGTGCTGGACTTCGAAACCAGAGTTCGTGGATTCAAGTCCTACTGTGGCATGGATGTTCATAGCCATTCGGAATCGACTTTAAGCAGTAGGTCCTGGTCTCATTAGCCCTTGTGTTGCAAAGAGTAGACCGTGGCACTCCAAACCAAACCATCTATGAATTCTTTAAAATGTCAATATTCCAGGCAGGGACTTTAAGACTGCAGATTTATCTTGAATAAGCTTTGCTTGGCATATTAATCATTAAATCATTTATAATCTGTTTTGTGATTATCTTGAATAAGACAATATGATTCATGCTTGTTTTCTATTGTTAATAATTTATTCATTTTCAGGTGATATAGATTTGCCACCATCAGAAGAGAGCAGTGATGATAGTGAGAATTATTCTAATCAACCTGAAGACAATTGAAGTTAAAAGATAATTAGACAGCTAATGGCAATGTACAAAACTATGCATCATATTAAATAACATTGACTTGTGTAATTATTAGCATTTGGCCTGTTTTTTTTTTTTTTTTTTTTTTTTTTTTTCAGAAAACATTAAACCAGGTGATTTTTTTTTAATTCAGTTGAATAACAGGTTATAAATTTTACAACTTTACTACAAAACCTGAAAAACAGAAAAAACTCAGAATATTTGAATAACCTTTAAAATATCAGGAAAACTTGAGGAAAAAAAGAAAATCACTGTTGTTGCCAATTATGCTTATAAAATTTTATAAGTAGTAATTTAAAACTTTTTTCTCTTGTAAAAAAAATGACAGTATTTTAGTTACTACATTTAGAGTATAAAGTTTTTATTTTTCACTTTTTTGTAAAAGATATAAACTTTATACAGTTTACAAATTCAAAATTTAATATTGTTGAGAGACATTGCTTGTTCTATCAAGCAGCTCCTGGGTATAGCAGATCTTGTATGGGAAGTTGTGCATTATGAATCTAAGTACTTTTCCGACAGTGCTGTAAGAATAGCCTGTTTGTAGAGAAACTCCATGTTACTGCCCCCAAACTCTGATGTATGACTGCGCTTCAACAGCTATCTTGACAGCATCAACTACCAGTGTGACACGTTTATGGCCTCTTTTAGGTTGAACTCCTAGTTTCCCCATCTCTTCAAATCTCTTAATCATGGCCCGGATAACTTTCGTAGAACTTAGGTTCTTTAAACGACAAAATTCACTAATTGCAAGAGAAGCATTCCCTTTGTCTTCGTAAATTTTTACCAATAACGCCTGTTCAACTAAAGAGACCGTCATTAGTACAGCCAGAAACATCAACTTAAACATGACAACATCTGCAAATGTTTATATCCTAACCTGTTTGCAAAAAGCTTCCTCTCCTTCCCAAGAATGCAAATTTTGACATTTTTCTCCTACAACGGACAGCTTTTCCCAGTTTAGTGTTTTATTACTCATAATTCTTGTTCTGTACTTCATTTTGGTCATTTATTGTGTTAAATTTCATGTTATATCCTGAAAAGGCACACTCTGGTGGAATTGAAACTTTTTTCGAAATTCCGTGCTCACATCTTGTGTATAGCCAACACCAGGAGGTGTTGGTATAGCCCAAATACAAACTTTCATTGCCTTCCGTCCACCCATTTGGAATGTAGGATGCCATTTATAGGGGATGTTTAATCATAACCACACAGTATATATTATAATACAGTCAAAGTATCTCCTGCTAGGAAGCTAGTATCCAAACTGTACTTTTAGTTGATGAGATCACTTCAACAACCTATAATTTATTGGTTATTGTACCTAAAGCTAGAAAATAGAAACTGGTACTTCATTTAACCACTGTCAGTTTCCAAGTTGCTCTTGGCAGGGGTTGTAAATTTACTTGCACATGGTTATGCAAAAGTTTTAAAAATCACATGATAAAGTGAAATACATACCACTGCAGTAATTGTAATAATCCCTACTTTAAATTGTTGTTTACTGTAGTATGTTAAGAGTAAAACACTGGATAGCATTACTAATCAAACTATTGGTTGCATGGCTTCGTCCAAGTCAACTTAAGGAACTTACTGACACCATAGTTAAGACATTTGTTACTTTTCCTGCTTAGTTTGAGAAAAAAGAATCTAGCATCACAAAAGATCATGTATCTGCACTCTATTAACAGGGCTATTAGTTATTCTAGTTTTTAAAAAATAAGTTTGCAAAAACACACATATCTTCTATTATTCTGTATTATAATATTATAAATTTTAAAAGTATAAAAAAGAAAGAAAAATATTAATTTCTAGGAGGGGCTTGAGTGCCTTTAGCTCCCATTACTGTATATGTATAGACAGAAAAAGAAATTTTAACATCAGTAAGGATACCCTCACCAACTTGGCAATAAAGAACTAACTATGACAACCTAACTTTTCTTCCTTATCTCATTGTGTGTATATTTTTATTTATATTATTTCTTCATGACTCTTCTTGTGCAACTCTTTTGTTACACATTACATGCATCTAATTGTTATTGGTTCTTAAATGTATGAACTTAAATTAAATGGCTTAGGTGAACCATAATGCTTTTACTGAAAATTCAAACTGTTTAATGTAGCATTCTTTCATTTCCAATTAGTATAAGCACAGTAATAAAACTAAGGGGTACCCTATTCTGATGGTAAACCATATATATATATATATGTACACGTATATATATATACGTATACACGTATATATATATATATATATATATATATATACTTTTACACGTTCATATATACGTATACCTATATATATACATATATACATATACATATATATACATATATATATGTGTATAATATATATATAGAGAGAGAGAGAGGGGGATATATCCACTAAAAAGCTAAATTTTGTTGGCAAACTCTTCTGGATGCACCAGTAAATATCTCTCATATTTTGCAATCTATAAAAAATAAATGTTGTATTCTTAACTGATAACAGTATACAAAATGTCTATCAATACACTCTAATATTAAAATGGTTAAGACTGTCTTCTTCATCTGTATGAAAAAGAAATAATCTAATTGCAAAACAGTCAATTTTTTTATCTCAATGAAAGCTACATCTTCATGTCTTATGTTATTAAAAACCCCATTTAAAATGTGATCAGTATAAACCTTAGGGTGTGTCCTAATAATTTAGAAACTAAATTTCATAAAACCAATATCGTGGAATAGAATTTGCTATGTTAATTTATGTTAACACATTACATGCGGGAATGGGTGATTATCCACTTGGCATGCCAATCGTCATCTGTTTGAGCGAGTAATCTCCCTTTTGGGCAGAGTGTATGTTATCAGCGGGAAAGGGAGATCACCACTATTTTTTCTTGGTATTCCCCCATTCGCCCAAGCCCGCATATAATGTGTTAATACTCATTATGTAGTATTCATCTACATGAAACTCAAAGTATAACCCAGTGATTTTATTTCTTTTAACCTGGTAAGAAATTCAACATATGATATACAAAGAAGCCAAGGCTTTTTACCATTACATATATTACAAAAACATATTGATAACACAGGTAGCACCATATAAAATTGTGAAACTTATTACTAAATTTTTGTATAATTTTCTATGTAAAATATAGTTTGTGTGGTTTATGTATGCAACAGCAGATTTGTTTTTCACTTTGATCTGAACATGATATTCAAAATGAAAACGTACTCTGCATACAAAAACACATAAGTAGAGCTGATCTACATCAATACATATTTAAATTTCCCCCTTCATTTAGTTTCATTATTAAAACTAATTAAAATGCTCAGTCCTCAATTTAAATTTTCGACATATCTTAGGTACGAAAATTTTTACTTCCTGTAACAAAATATTCATTTAAAATAATTGTAAAAAATAGCTAATTTTTAAGCAGTCATTTAAAAAATTGGCTATAATGAAAATTATGGTCTGATTTGCCTTTAATAAGCACCACAATTTGAAAATCTGTTGTTATTAAGTATTGCAATAAATTTACCTCTGTTTTATGTTAAGAATAATATATGGAAGTTTCAAAATATTTTAGCTTTATATATTTTAATTTCACTACTCTTCAGAGAATTTAATTGTATTTACTTTGTAATGTTTTATATTAAATAAGTTCTGCCGATTTGATAATGTTTCATACATATTTGACATTATATACAATTATTTATGATTCTTGTATGTAAATGTATATACAGATATGTTATATAGTTATATGCATTACCTATTTTTTATTTGTATATAATTTTTTAACTTTTGTCACTTTCTATTTTTTTCTTGTAGTTCTACCTTAGTATGAAAGAAATAAACTAATTCTGACTAATTGCACTGGAAACCGCTTTCTACATACTAGTAATAAAATAAAATATGTTAGATTAATAATTAACAAAAGAAATTGAATTCATAATTTATTATAACTCAGTAAAATCAAGCTTTAATTATCTTCCTTGATTATTTATAGATCTTAAAATTCTACTCCACTCTAAACCATTGAAAATAGATTCACGAATTTTAGAAAACTTTATAGGAAGTATTAAAAAGCTAATGACTACCAATATTACAGCATTTTTAAAAAGATATTGTCACTAATTAAGTCTGTAAAATGTAGAAAAATCTCTTGTTTATACTTGCTAAATCAGTAAAAAATAATCACATTAGATGCTCCCCATGTATACAAAAAGGCCTGTGTAAAATTCGAGTTACGTCCATACATAATAAAATAAATAGTAGTGTACCGAGGTAGTTTCCCACGATGGTCAGCATGTCCATGCACAGCTGTGGAAGAAATTTCCAAGAATTTAGATGCAATTGTTGACTTTGAGTTTGAGGGATACCCTGTGGAGAAGTTATAGATCACAGAATGGCACAAGCATAACAGTTAAGCTCACACAGAGATGTAACTATAAGTTATGGGGGCAGGGGCTAAAAATAATGTCAGCTTTCACAAAAAGGGCTATTTTAATGAGTCCACCTGCACTTCTGAAGGGGGTGCAGATGTGGGAAAATTTCACCAAACAAGCAGGGTTGGAAAAAAATCAAAAGAATCAGATTTATTTGAATTAAATCGGATTTTTTATATTTTTTTTTCTGAATATTAATTTTAATTGTTGTTTTTATGTTTTTTGCAATATACATAGAATAGTTTGCTATAAGATGTAACATCTTATCTATCTAGTATATTCTGCACACTGATTACTTAAACTTAAATATATAAATTTTAATCTAAATACATTCTATTATTTTGTAATTGGATAGTGCAAACCAAATAAGATGTAAATTAAAAGAACAAATTAAATATTCTTTTAATGCAAACTATTTATTTAAAAAAACAAATCACAATTATTTCAATATTTTTTAAGCACCAAATTATGGATTTAATTGTTTCAATGAAAACACTAGCGTTGATGCTTTATCCACTCCTAATTGGTTACGAAGACTAGAATGAACAATACCAAAAGAAGAAAACTGTCTTTCCATTCTGGCAGATGAAGCCACGGCTGTTGTTATTTGGAAGACAAACTAGATTCTAATACTCTCTTTACCTCCCATTACATAAAATGAATTCCACCAGTCATAGTCAATCATTGTACTACCCCTACTACATGCTTTCTGACAACACCACCCCTAAATTCTTAGAAAACACATGCTATCTATTTACACTTATTTACTTATTGGTATTATTATGCTGATTATTGTACTTATTGATATTCCCAATTCTCCTGTCTTTGGAATACAGGTTTTAAAAGAAGTGAAAAAAAATTATTCAAATCAATGACTTTTTCAAAAAAAATCAAGTGATTTAAATCCTGCCAACCCTGCAAACAAGCGATTGGCAAAGAAGAAAAAGGGGCATTAAAACCGAGGTTAAGAGCTGGGAAAGAGAGTTAAGAAAAAGGCATCGAAGTCAGGATTCAAGAGTAGCTGGACATCGAAATCCCAAGCCTTGCTTGCCAGCACTGGCGTCCAGTGCGCCCGAACCAATACACCACATGAGGAAAGCCCCTGCCTGCTCCCTTGTACTTTTACTGGAGGTAAAACAGATTTAACATATACATGACGGTTATTTAGGCCTCAGTTAGTAATTCAATATTTTTATTAAGGAATAACATATAACAAAAGAGAGAATTGTAATAATTATGGTGTAAATATGAATATAAAACATAAATAATTGTTGGTTATGTTATATTATGATCAAGTATATCAATTTGTAAATAGTATACAGAATAAAAGTCTTAATCTAAATATAAGGTATCACATTTTTTACTGTGTTTCCCCTTTGTAAACGAACACTGGTGTTAGTGTTGTAAGTACATTATAACACGCAGTAAAATTCTACTTGGACTCATTTTCTGATTAATATCTCATAAAAATCGCTCAACATACAAAAATCTTACACTATAAAAACAGCCTGTTATATAAATACATACAGTTTTAAATTAGATAATGCAAAAGACTGGAATTAATAATATAAATTATTCATATAAAAGTAAATATAAAACAAAAATGGAAAAATTTTAAAATTCAGGTACACAGAATATAATTTCTTAAACACACTACTCTAAGGTTCCTATGATCTACATCTTTTTTTCACTACAATGATCAATTATTTTACCACTGTCTTCAGTGGTATGTAAAATATTAAGTCTGAAATAAAAGTAACCGGTGTAAAGAATTTGGTAGATTTAGTTTTTTAATATGATTAGGTGTCAAATTCTTATATTTTACACTTAGAGTACTGCGTATAAGACAAGCTGATTGATTAAGTAATGATGTAGGATTTTTTTTCATGAAATCAATCCAGTCACAAAATTCTCCATCATGCTGCCATGTCGGTGGTAGCTTATCACGTAATAACCAATCTTCAGATCTCACTTTACACCCAGCTGCAACAAGTAAAGAAAATGTTTCTTTGTCACCATGTTCAACAGCCCATTTTAATGGAGATTCCTCACACACTGAATCTAGTAAACTTCCTCGACGTATTAACAGTTGTATAACCGCTGCTGCATTTCTTGTACTTCGCTGGAGGGCTGCATTCAATGGATGTTTTTTACGGCAATCATAATGTTTGTTCAATTTCGCACCGCGGTTAAGCAGCAATTCAACTATATTTGAAGAGCAATGTCTAGCTGCGGCCCAAAGAGGAGTTCGACCGAAAAAATCAGGGTGATCGACATCTAGACCAGGAGCATTCATTAAAATATTTATAGCCGTATGATCTCTAAGACGGCAGGCAGCAAAAAGTGGTGGTTCCATCTTGCTGTTACGGCTACATAGATTTACATTTGCGCCATTTCTTACTAATATTCGTAGAATACTGTACCGTTTATGATAAATAGCAGAACTTACTGGGGTGCAACCTCTCCAAAACGAATTTATAATTTCTCGATTTTTAACGCATTCATTCACGACTTCTATATTCCATGCATAAATAGCTACATGCAAGTCAGATGATGTGCATTGCATTTCCGACAACTGAAGTAACTGTCAAATATAAATTTATATAAAAAGGGAAGAATAAAAAAGTCTCAAAATACTGTTTATGAAATACGATCCGTGTTTATACTAGAGATATGGAGTTTAGTTGTTTATGTACTGTTTGTATTTGTATTGGTTTATTTAAACTCTCTCATTGGTTGCTTATTTGAAGTGTTGACACATGGCTGCGCGCGTATACGCGCATCTACGTATATCAGTGTTCAACGAAATTTCGCGCTCGGTAGGGATTATCAACCGTCGTCGATATCCGTTAGTTTATTCGCATAGAGGATATTTCGTGCTGAAAGGAATTTATCCAGGTTTCGCGTATTTTTGTGTTTGAAAAACCTGCTCTACTTTGGTAAGAATATACATTTCTTTTTAACTGTTATTAACTTAAATATGCTCGTTTTTTACGAATTTATACCTAGATTTTAACGAATGTACTTAATGGCGTCAGTTAGTACGAACTCTATAGAAAAGTTAGCAAGGCTTAATTCTGATTTTATATTTTTTGGTAATGAATGCATCTATAAATTTCCTTGCAAGTTTCGCCATTTTCAGGACGACATTAAAAAATGTGACATGAAAAGGTTGATCATAGCGAGCATGATCTGTGTAATTTTTGTTATAATTGAACTGTTGGTGGAATTATCTCAAACAGTATATCCATTGTATCAGAAGCTGTTTATTTGCTGACAAATTCCAGTGCTCTTATGATTAATCTAGCTGTAATATATTTTTCTTTTAAGTCGTAATCTGTATTAATGAGTTTTGGTTTCTATAGAATTGAAGTGATTGGCTCTCTGATATCAACTCTATTATTATGAGTGGTAACAGTGTTCTTGTTTATGTATCCATACAAAGAATTTTAAATCCTGATTTCAAAATTGAACCTTTCACTATGATGTACGTATCACTTTTTGGGATTTTTTGAAATCTAATCATGGGCATGGTTTTGTTATTCTTAAAAGTAAAACCTAAAAGTGAATACGGTGGTGATTTGGAGGTTATTAATAAAAGTATTAATTTCAAATCTGCAGTTATGCATGTGGTAGGTGATTTACTTCAAAGCACTGGAATGTTAATTGTCAGTCTTATACTTTTTTTCAAGCCAGAATGGAAAATAGTTCATTCTATATGTACATTTATCTTTTCAATATTAGTATTTGCTACAATTTTTTGTATCATGAGAGATATTTTACATGTTTTAATGGAAGGGTTTTCAATACATTTAAACATTTCAGTTCAAGATGTATTGGCTATACCTGGTGTGCTAAAAATTCACAATCTGCGAATATGGTGTCTAACTTTGGATAATAGCATTGTGTGCTCATATTGTTAACAAAAAAGAAAATCAGTCAGATTTGTTGTAAAATGCAGATAATTTGCAATGAACTTAAAATTCATGAAGTAACATTGCAAATTGAAGTTGGTAATTCAAGCAATGTCTCTTCATAATATTTATAATATATGCTGTATTTATTCGAAGTATTATTCCATATTTTCTTTTAGTTTTCTTGTAAATTAGCCGTCACTATTTGAAATTTTTATTCTTCTAATAAATGCTTAGAGGGAAATAAATTGAAGCTACTGAGTTTTGTGTTTTATGAAATTGGGTTGAGTAAACCTATAATTACCCTTGTATTTATCCTGTGTTAGTCTTATATGCCATTTTTTAATATAACGAATTCTTTCATAAAAATCACCCTATAAAATCATTTTTTTTTCACTTTCAAAACCTATATTCCAAAGACAGGAAAATTGGGAATCAGTCAGCACAGTAATACCAGTAAGTAAATAAGTGTAAATAGATATCATGTGCTTTCCAAGAATTTAGGGGTTATCAGAAAGTATGTAGTAGGGGTAGTGCAATGATTGATTATGACTGGTGGAATTGGTTTTATGTAATGGGAGGTAGAATATTACAGAACTTGAAATCTAGTTTGTCTACCAAGTAATAACAGCCGTGGCTTCATCTGCTGGAATGGAAAGAGTTTTCTTCTTTTGGTATCGTTCATTCTAGCCTTCATAACCAATTAGGAGTGGATAAAGCATCAAAGCTAGTTTTTTTTTATTGAAACAATTAAATCCATAATTCAGTGCTTTAAAAAAATAGAAAAAATAATAATTGGGTTTTTTTTTTTAAATAAATAGTTTGCATTAGAAGAATATTTAATTTGTTCTTTAAATTTACATCTTATCTAATTTGCATAGTCCAATTACAAAATAATGGAATGTATTTAGGTTAAAATTTATATATTTAATTTTAGGTAATCAGTGTGTAGAATATACTAGATAGATAAGATGTTACTTCTTATAACAAACTATTTTATGTATATTGCAAAAAACATAATTGAAATTGGTATTCAGAAAAAAAATCAAAGAAATTCAATTTCAATCGCATCTGATTTTTAAAAAAAAAATTATCGTTTTTTCCAACCCTGCCCAATTATATAAACTTTGCAAAATAAAAGGAACAGGGTATTTACTGTCAGGAAAATGATTATTTATTTATTTTTAATATATAAAATGAAAAATGTTTAAAAGAAAATGAATTTAAAATACTGTTAATATACTTCTATAGTTCATTTTTTGTAAATATTGATGTACAAATTTCAAAAGTAAAGATGTCGTGAAGTAAATTGAACGTCTTATATTTATTGTATTTATATTAAATATATTTATGAAATTTCATTTAAGAGTATAATTAAAATTATTACATTTTGTTTTTAACTTTGGATAGTATTTATGTGAAAGTTAAAAGTAGTTCATCGCTTATCTACAACGTGTATATATAGTAGTTATAAGTTTTTAATAAAATCTATCAAGTTTTCATCAAAATTGCAGGAAAAGAGCACATTGATTTGTAAGTAACCTGTAGAAGTAATAGAAAATTTATTAATATACAAAACTGTAACAACTTTTATTAGAATTTTGAAAATTCGATTGACAGGCATGGAATTCACACTAGAGAAACAATGTATAAAAGCGAGTAAAAAATAAGCTACTCTTTCTTTTGTACAGTGTATCTGCATATGTGATGCTGTGGTTTTACAGTGTCTTTTTTCAGCATAATCTCCTTCATTATCAGTTCAATCAGTCTTAAACTGTCCACTTAGAAAATTTGTCTTCCACAGCATGTATGTTAATTAAACCTTGGTTTTTAAAAAAAATTAACTAAAATGAAATCTAATGAAAATTATTTTAACTTTAGATATTAATTTTGCTGTCGCAAATTAAAAATGCTTTGAGAAATGTCTCAAAAATTTGCTACCTGAAATGCACTTAAAAGTGCATTTTCAGATAGCAAATTTTTTTAATTAGGATATTATAAAATTTATTTGAATCTGTTTCAAACATTTTTTGATAGAGAGACATGTATTTTTTTTATAATAAAAAAATTTTAGCTTATTGTATATTTCATGTCTAGGCTTCTTTTTTTATTTTTATTTATTTATTTTTAATTTTAAAAAATCAAAATATTTTAATAGGTCTTTCCTTGTTTTCCCTCTTTATTTTCCTCCCCTTTTTTTCTCTAATTTACTTCAATGGTAATAGCTTATTTTAGCACTTACTGTACCAGAAAACAGATTTATCATAAAATATATTTTATTATATTCAAGGTGTAAAAATCCAGTTGTAAGTAGGCTAATTTATTAAACATCTATAAGAGAGATTTATAAAAAGAAGTTTCGTAATTTTTTCACTTTAATTGTTAAAATTAAAGTTATTAGTATATATATGTAGTTATTTGTTACGTGAGATTAATTTTTTTAGTTTTGGGTTTTTGATTACGAATTTAATAATTTCTGGGTTTTTCCTCTTAGATATACAGAGAGAGTTCGTGCTGATATGGATCTATGTAAAGTATCCCACATGTGTTCTGTGATATTTAAATAGGGAGAGGGGGGGAGACACTGGTGAATAAGCCTTTTTCAACATCAAGAGCCTTTTGTAACCAAGTGTTGCCCTCTATAAAATGTCGAGACCATTGGCTTCCCTGAAAAAGATGCATGTAGGGGAAGAGATTCATTCATAATTATCCTTTTGTGTAAAATGATGAGATCAGTTCCAAACAGTGCTTTCCAAGACCACTGTAACTCTATATTTAAAGGCTTCATGATGTCATATATATATATTCATTCAAAATATCACTGTATACTATATCATTTAAAAATTCCAAATTATCATTAAATATTTGTTTGTGATGATTTCAAAACCAATAAATCACTGTCTAACCAACATGTTGAGCAGGGTTGGAAAATAATCAGATTTATTTGATTTAAATTGGATTTCTTTAATTTTTTCTGAATATTAATTTTAATTGTGATTTTTAAATTTTAATCTAAATACATTCCATTATTTTATAATTGGATAGTGCAAACTAAATAAGATGTAAATTTAAAGAACAAATTAAATATTCTTTTAATGCGAACTATTTATTTAAAAAAACAAATCACAATTATTTCAATATTTTTGAGCACCGAATTATGGATTTAATTTGTAGATAAAAACACTAGCTTTGATGCTTTATCCACTCCTAATGGGTTATATGGAGGAAACAATACCAAAAGAAAACTGTCTTTCCATTCTCTTTGTTATTTGATAGACAAACTGGATTTCAAGTTTAATACTCTTTACCTCCCATTACATAAAATGAATTCTACCAGTCATCATTGTACTATCCCTACTACATACTATCTGATAACAACCCCTAAATTCTTGGAAAGCACATGCTATCTATTTACACTTATATGCTTATTGGTATTACTGTGCTGACTGATTCCCAATTCTCCTGTTTTTAATATAGGTGTTAAAGAAGCCAAAAAAAAAAAAAAACTGATTTATATCATGCCAACCCTGATGTTGAGGATTTATTTTATCTGTAATCTAGACCAGCTGTTTTCTCCACACTAGAGAATTCTATTTTAGTCTGTACTTGTTACATACCCCCTACTAACAAACAACCCACCTAGAGAAGCTATTACAAAAATAAAATGTCTAATTTAAGCAAGCAATTTTATTTTTCTGTTTCAACAGCTGCACTTTAAAAGAATATTTTACTGTTGTCAATTTTAGAAGTTATTTAGTATTTAAATTGTTTTATTAGGATTTTTTGTTGTGACTGTTTTGCTTGTATTTAAAATAATTTTTGGGGTATATGTTCTAGTCTTATATTTGATTTCTGTCTGTATTAGAGCCAGGCTGTTAGATAATAAACACATAATAGACTGAGTTCAGCAATGAAGTATATTTAAGGGTCAGATTACAGTTTATAGACTCATCATTACAACACTTTATTAATAAATTAATGAACTTGGCCCTGTATTTTTAATGACGCCAAGGGCTTAACTTAGGCTCTTAAATAAGATTTTATTTAGACCTTTATAATTATTAAAATTAGATATTTAAAATTGTCGAATTTTAAAAAATATTTAAGAACACAGGACTGGTGAATATCACTTTATAGTAAAATCTTCTATAGTTTAAAACTGGAAGGACGCATTTAAGGAAAGTAAAAATAAAGCATTTATTTAGCTTTGTCATACAAGTTTTATTTTCCCAAGAAGAAATAAAAGAAATTTATTTAGGTCAATAAAAATTGGGGAGCCAGATAAGGGGTAGAAACATGGTTTCCGCACACCTGAAAAATCATGGATTTAGACAATGGATAATTTTTTTTTCATGGAAATTCTTAATTTTTCAAGCAAAATGAGTAAAAGTCATGGATCTGTTAAACTGCCGATTAAAAAAAATGCATTGAATTTTTTCAATTCTATTTTTACTTGTCATTTGACTGAAGTTACTGTGTTTGGTATATATGTATTATCCTATTGACCATATTAGTAAGACCAAGTAAAATTTGTTCACCAAGGAAACTCAAAGCAAGAAAACTTAATGGGTGGCTAAATGTGTTTTTTTTTTTTTTTTTTTAATATAATAATTATTTTTTAATAAAAATTAAGATTTTTGCACAAAATATAAGTTTATCTCTAGGGATATTGTATATAAACATTATAGGGTTATATTTGGCTATTATTCATGGTCACCTGGATAATACCAAAGTACCCTGAATTCAAATTGGAAACATTTTGATTGAAAAATTGCTATATGATTAAACTTAGGTATGTAGATACAACAATTTATTTTTATGTGAGTTTATTAACACTTATAAATTAAGTTTATAGTTTTTTATGATAAAATTCCTGTAATTTCTCTAAAAGCATATATTTTATTTCTATGTACATCAGAAGTTTTGTTCATATATACTTTTGACGAAAGCTTTTTAAAGTCATAGAAAATGATCTGCTAGATCAGGGAAAGTCATGGATTTTAAAAAAAATTTATTTTGGTAGATACCCTGTAAAACAAAGTTAAAATAGTATATAATACAATTAATGTTCATCAGATATCAAATAAGATATTATACATTATATAAAAAATTTTAAGTGTTTTTACTTAAAGTGTCAAGGTAAAATCTTTAGCAAATAACTATTATAAAATATTTTGTACAAAGTGGATAACTTTAGCATAATCAGATCGTATAATGACTAATTTTACAAATTTAAAATAAAATTTTAATAAAGTTTTACAAAAATGCAAATTAGCTTTTTCTGCTCTCGATTTTTTTTCTTCGGCTTTGTACAGGGGAAACTTTGCCATGTTGATTTGGAAAAGGTAGTATGCATCCACAATTCTGAATAAACCTTGAACAAGTTTAATGCTTATTATTTCAAATGGTAAGAATGTTAATAAAATATTTAAGCTGAAATTGATAACTGCTATAAATATTGTAAATCAGTATTGCATAGATTTTAAAAATATCCCTTATTAAAATTTGTGTACCCAAACATTTTATTTATATTAAGTAATATGTGCTCCTCCTATACCATAATATAGCAAATAAACATGTTCTCTTTAATGACACTAATTGATAAAATGTTGCATTGAAATTTTGGCACCATATGTTCATGTTATTAATATAATAAATTTTAATTCAATCATCCAAATGAAACAAAACATTTTTTTTACTTCCTGTAGTTACGTAAAATATAAATTATAAGAATATATATATATAGTATAAAACAATTATTAAAAAGTTTAATTCTATTCATATTACAAAAAAGAGCCTGTTTTTAGTAATTTTTAGTTTAAAAGTTCATAATGATTAGTTTGTTTTAAATAAATTGTCGCGAAGAATTGTACTAAATATAGTTATGTATTTCGTACCTCCAGTTAATTCCATACCCGTGTCTTAATTTGCAGTTAAAAGGAATTATGTGTTAGTATTGCTTTTATTATTTAATGCAAAAAGGGAGAAAAATAGGACGATTTAAAAAAAAATCTTAATTTCTACGAGGAAATTGTTTATTTATTCATTCATTTAGGTTCTTTTCAACAAGATATAATCTAATACATACGCACAAGTGAAAGAAATAGCATAATAAGTTATGTAGTGGATAGGATATGTAAATAAACATACCTTTGCCATGCTTTCTGTGCTAAAACGTGCATTTGTTGTGGATTGAAAAGTTCCTTGTTTTGGCCAATCGCGTTTCTGGAAAGCAGCCAATCACAGTGGTAGATAGTGCAGAATTTGACCAATAGGCGATGCTGATAAGAGAGCCAATGAAGAGTTGACAAAAATGACGTCTAACCAATGAAATAACGGGTCATGGTGACGTAATGTGCAAAGCTTCTGAGTCGTATGTGGTCAGTGCAGTATTTTGTTTTCTGCTGTGTTAGTAACGTAAAATTTTCGAGTTTGTTTATTCCTGATATTGCCGCGTTTTACAAAATTTTGGATTATGTAAGTATAATCACATCATTGTATATATTCATCTTTGCCTAAAATTAATTTTGATTATCCAAGTTTTTCATGTATATGCTAGTAAAGATGTTGTTTTAGTCCCTTGAACCCGGAAAGCGTTATCCGCCATTTTCTCTTTGTGTACCGTTACCTGCAGAGTAATCCAGATGTTCCTGTCTTTTGTAAATATCCGTTGATTATGGTATAATTTTTAAAATTTCTCACTTTATTGTGGTATGTTTGAACTTAAGAGTATATTTATATCTCATCCACGGTAAAGTGCAGTAAAAGAGAGGAAATACAATGTTGCGATCTCTCAGGTGATTTACCCATGAAGCCATTGCTTGACATACATTGTTTTCGAAGGTTATAGAGAGATAAACATCAGTTTGTACTTTATAAATTTGTTATAATTAATGTATGTTAATTTGTCTGTTTTACCTTTTACTACTCTTACGTAATATTTATATTCTTTATCAGTTCTCTACTTGATTTATTTTATTATTATTTACAAATTTATGAAGTGTTTATATTTGTGTGTTATAAATTGTATGTGATTTAGGACTTAATTTTTATGTAATTTGTCTCTAGTTCTGAGATATGGCTCGTACAAAACAGACTGCCCGTAAGTCTACTGGTGGCAAAGCGCCCCGTAAGCAACTTGCTACTAAAGCTGCAAGAAAAAGTGCACCATCCACCGGAGGTGTCAAAAAACCTCATAGATACAGGCCTGGTACCGTCGCTTTGCGTGAGATCCGTCGTTACCAGAAATCTACAGAGTTGTTGATCAGGAAATTGCCCTTCCAGCGACTTGTCAGAGAAATTGCTCAAGATTTCAAGACTGATCTCCGTTTTCAGAGTGCAGCAATCGGTGCATTGCAGGTGTGTGACTAATTTAATATTAAATTTTATCCCCTGTCTAGCAATTAAAATGTAAATAAGTTTATGTTGTGCAAAATAGAATATGCACATGCTGCCAAAAATAAACAAAATATTTCTAAAGCCCTCAGCGTGTATAATATTAAATTAATGTTTAAGTTATTTGATGGGAAAATATCATTTTTGCTGTAACATTTTTTTAATTAGTTATTGCATTAGTTAAATATGTTGTTGTGTAGTGTGTTTACTAAGTTATGGTATCTGGAGTGTTTTCATAACCCTTATAGAGCTGTTTAAAAAAAAAGATTCATATGTTTGCAATTTTCTATTACTGTTTCTTGCCAAAAGATATATAAATAGAGGCATATTGGTTCTATGATTCTAATCCTTTGTTATTAACCTTGTTAATAGATCATACCCGATTATTTTTAATTTACATTATACATTTTGTAAATTTGCATAAATTTATTCTGGTTGTATATTTATAGGAAGCCAGTGAGGCATACTTGGTTGGACTCTTTGAAGACACAAATCTGTGTGCCATCCATGCAAAACGTGTGACCATCATGCCCAAAGACATCCAGTTGGCTCGACGAATCAGAGGAGAACGTGCATAAACATGAGATGGACATTTTACAACTCCACTTTCATCTCAAGTGTAACATTCATGAACTATAGCCTTTTATATATACTGACTGGTTCTTGTTTTAAACGATCACAAAAATCATTTTTAAGATAATCTAAGTTATTTACTACTTGTCCAAGCAGCCGATTACTGGATCAATGTGTTAGTTTGGTCTTCAAAAATTGTTAGATTGTGTGTAGATTTGTGTCGCATATAATCTTCATTGATTTTAATGTGCATCTTTTCACTTCGTCATTGTGTGTGGCTTTTTCAAATTATCTTCTAAATCTCAGTGCTGCTTGTCTTTTTGTTATCATTTAATTTTTCTGGAGGAATGTGTGCCACAAAAAGAAAAATTTAAATTAACAGTCCATGTATACTACATTACACTGCCAGCATTAATTTGTGTTCATAGACCATTTTTTTTTTCCCTTTTCTCACTGGACGTACCTTAGTCACACCATCTCATGTCAACTATTGTTGTGGATTTTAAAAACAAAAAAAAACATGTTCTGGCAGTATTCTCTTGTAGAAACATTAGTTTATTTGTGGTCAAATAAATGATTACATTCCGATGTTTATGCCTCTTTTTTTTCTTCACTTTACTAAAAAAAATTTTTTTTAAAACAGTGGTTAATATTTATGTCCTCTCTGGTCATGTCTGGGTATTTTGGAAATGAACTTTTGGGGTGACTGCTAAGTTAGATGTAATTTTTCTGCATTTATCAATCTAAAACTAGCTAAAATTGATATCAATTCATTATAATTACTATTTCAAACAATATAGGTTTGAAGGTATCCAAAGTGTATGAGACCTAAAAATTTAAATTGCTATATTTATTTAATATAAAATATTTGGCATAAAGTCAATGTATATAAATTATATCAAAGGGGAGGTTTCTGTATAAATATTTTTAAATTCAAATGTGAAGGAATTACTTATTGTAATATTGGTTTTGGTCTATTGGTATTGAGTCCTTTAATTTTTTTTTCCCCAACAAATTTGTCTTATTAATAGTTGACATGTACACAAGTTCTTTTTATAACTTGTATATCATTTATATGCAAGTAAAACCATCTGCAGAATTTTGAATTAACTGAAAACTTATTAATTCCTTGTGTTTTAAATGTATTGTTTTTTCAACTAGTAACTTTCTAGTTTGGAACAGCAAAAATACTTTTATCTTAATAAAATCAGTACTTATCAGATTATAGTGAGATTCCTATCCAAAATATGTGCAAATTTTATCACTATCCCCTCCCCACAATGTTTATGTCCTAACAGAATAAAGTTGGGAATTTAAAAAAAATAACTAGAAGATGAAATGTTAATGGGGATGGTACTATCTATATTATTAATGGCAATTTATGAATTCATAATGCATAAGATCCTCCGGCCAATTTAAATTCAGTGTAGTTATCCCATTAAAAATATAGGTGTTTCTTAAGTTTTACTAGTTGTCATTATTAAGTACATGCATATATTATTAATTCCAATAATGTATGTACTCATAGATAAATTTGGTTGGTGACTTCATAAAACAAAAGTGTATTTATTTTGTTTGAAAACTACTTGGTTATGGGTTTAGAATTTACAGGCTGAAATAAATTAATGCCCTACTTTTGTAATATCTTTTTACATGACAGTTTAATCTTCTAACACCTCTCATAACATTGAAACAAGCTGAAAAAAATGTTAGCCATTGTGCTTATTTCTATATGTATATTGTACTGGCACATCTCCAGGTATATTTTATTGTTACTTAACTTAAAACAAACAGAAAGGCAAATATAAATTTAATTTGGGTATGTTGAGGATGGGTGTTTGTAAAAAGAAATTATTTCCACTTTTTAAACTTTAATAGCTTTGCAGTGATTCAGGTTTTTCATTTCCCATTGTACATTTATTGGCATAATTATGTTATTTCAAGGTTTTTGGTGTAGTTGTTTAAAAAGTATAATCTGGATGAAGCAATTATTTACCTCCATAAATTGTAGTTTGAAAAGTCTTGCCTACCTGCCTTTCATTAAAATCTTAATTCTTTTTGTTAATATTGTACCTAATTTGACTTTTAAGTAAAATACCACATTTGATATATTAAAGCAAAAATGTTCAATAACTATAAATGTTGAATAGGTAATAAAACTGCATTTAGCCTCCTTTCAAGCTATTACAAAATTTCTATTTAGTTAGATATTGCAGTTTATGAATTGCAAAATTTTTGTTTGAAATTATTAAAGCTTAATGCTAATTATTATACAAAAATGTCAGACTATAATGAATATAAACTTATGCTTAAAATTAAATAGTAGCACTGAAGGTTTATTAGAGACTAAAAAGATTAAGTAGGTATTTAAGTTGTTTTTTTTTAATGTTCAAGAAATTATCTGAAAGTGAAAGATTGTTCAAAAAATTATTAAACTTTAGTATTTGGAAATCATTTGTTAACGTTAAGAATTGTAGTAAATTCTGGTTATAGCCCATTCTGTTAAAAATATGTTACAGTTAGGTCTGTTAGTTTGTTTTTTTTTTTTTTTTTTTTTTTTTTTTTTTTTTTTTTTTGAGAAAATTTTATGAGGCCTTAAACGTTAAAATCTAATCTCTTTAAAATTAATATGCAGATCATATGAACTCTGTAATGATTCACAAACTTAAACAATGTTTTATACTTCACTGCCAATTATATTACCCATTAAATATTCTTGGAAAAAGCAGTCGTTTCATTTTTTATACCAGAATTTTATTTTATACTGTGAACGAAATTCAGTGTTTGAATAATTAAACTTTTACTTTCAATGCATTTTTATCAGTTTATTCACGCAGTCAGTTTTCAGTAGTGTAAAAATAATCTATTTCAAATTCCCCACTCCCAATCCTTTTTTCCTTCAGGTCAGGTATTGGTATATGTAAATCCTTGCCTTACAATGAGACATGTTTTGAAGTCATTTATGCTTAAATAGGTTGATTAAATTTTATAAGACAAATACCTGGATTTTCAGGGTGGGGGGATAGTTGCCAGGTGGACAGCTCAGGCTACATAATGATATTGCTTAAAACATAAGCTAGTATATGTGAAGATGACCCAATTGAAAAATGATTTGCTATCACAGCAATTTTCTAGGTTGGGTCACTTGTTCTCGCATTTTAGCTCATTTATTCCGTATTTCCTACAAACACATTTTAAAGTCCTTGAAGTTAATTATTTAATCATTAACATTGATTAAATTTTTAAGGTAATCTAAAAACCTCTTCCATGTGTTAAGCACATTTTCTATTCCATGTATCGCATTATTAATTATACTGTGGAAGAGCAATATTGTGTAGGTTGATTTGAATACTGTTGTTCGATTATGAAAAATATAAATTTTGTACTCAAAAGCATCCTTGAAAAATATAAATTTTGTACTCAAAAGCACTTCTCTCCTATAGTCCATGTAAAATCTATTGGCGCTTCAAGGTCACACTTTCTCGTTTCCCCAGTCAACGGTTACTATGGTAGTGACCAAGAAGCCTGTGCATTCACACTTATTTTCAGCACTTCAGTTGATTTGATTCCAATACATTCAGACGACTTGCTTTATTATTATAGGTAAAGTCAAAATTTTCAGTTGTGCATAAATGCGTTAACTATTTAAACAAAAAAAAAAGTTTAACAATATGTATAAAGTGGTTATAATAAAAGTGGTGATACTAGCAACTATTTAATAATCCTAACTTTTATCAACAATTTACAGATGTAAATTTTAACTTGGTATTAAAAAAAATTAAACCTAAATGTACTGAATACATTTAGGTTTATTATTTATTAGCATGAAAAGTGTTGGCAGAACTAATCCAATACTTATTTTAGAATTTTTCTTAAAATTCGTAAATGTACAGTAGTAATTATTTCTGATAACTTCTGCTCTCATAATGCTTAGATCTTCATTTTAATCCAAGAAATAAAATAAAGCACAAATTGTTTACTGACTAAGCATAAAGATAATACATATTCTACAAGTGAAAAAATAAAAGTACTGTAGTCACAATCAACATGCACCCACCTCACTGATTATCATGAGGGAAAAACACATACGCACTTAGAGCATTTTCCTTATATCTGGAAGAGAGAAAAAATTTGAAACAGTATTTTGTATGTTTTGTAAAGTACCTTTGCATTAAAGTAACTGTTTTTCAAAGATACACCATGCAAAATTACTAAATCTTATTTTTTAAAATTCAGTGAAAAACTAAACTTTTCAATCCTCCATGTAACTGTTGTAACAATAGCTTAATTTCTGTAATCTTTCTTCATGAAAAGGTATGTCCACACATTTCACCTAAAGTGCTGAAAACGCCCAATCTGAGTACTGCAACTACAGTACTTTTAACAGTAAGTAGTCTCTTAGGTCCCTATTGTCTCCTTAGCATTTGGTCCTTTTTTAATCAAATATTGATTGCACACATTTTTGTTCTTTTCACTCACAAATTTTACTGCAACAATCAATTTATTGCTACATGAGGGCAGTCAGGGAAGAAATACTTATGGACAATTTTGAATGACTATATTAATGCCAGTGGTGGGATTCAAATAATGAACTTTTGTTCAATAATCTGGCATATATATTAAGAAAACAAGGACACAAAAAGAATTTCAAAAATTGAATCTCAAATACAAGCTTAAAAAATCATTAAGAACTTTATGCTGATCCTAGAAATATGTAATCTATATAGTAACCATGTATCGAAGATTAAGAATTTTTCATTATTACTTTTAAACAATTACCACATTTAATAGAACATGTTTTTAAAAACAATTTCTCAAAATATCTTTGTAAATTTTCATTATTTTATCAAGTTAGACCTGCTTCTACTGAATTTTTTATATATTTTGACAAAATAGTTTAATATAAAATGTAAACCACATTTTTAAAATTAAAAAAAGGCTTTTAGATTAGTCAAGAAATCTGAGTAATAGGAGCTTCAATTTCAAGCCTTCCTCTTTGGCCTTTGTGTGGTATTGACACTGGTGATCACCTCTATTCCTGTTTCAGACTTTGTGACAATGTTGTTTTTACAAATCTTGTTTTAGTTTGTGTTGTTATTTATTTATTATTTACATATATCAGTTTATTGTGCTGCCAGAATTAGTGTTATAACTGATGTCTGGCATTGGATGAAAAAAAAAAATGAAATAAAAATTTGAAAATATATACATTTATATGCCAATTAGAATAATTATATTCTATCCACAATTATTAGGTAAACATATATAATTGAGCAAATTTGAAAAGATCAGTAATTTTTAAGAAAACTGTACCGGAAATTTTTTTATTGTAAACTAAGCATGTCTTTTGCACTGTTATGCATACTGTTACGAATTTGCGAAAATTGCTTGAGTTTAGCATGGGACTCTATGGGTATCTCGCCAAATTGGCGAGATATAGGCTCGTTGGCGATGGATTTGGCAACCTATTTTTGTCGCCAAGTGTAGCGTCACGTGGCCACTTCCGGTTCCGGCTTCTGGAGTGTTCTGGCAGTTTCTGTGAGCCTATATAAGGCAGACGGAGTCCCATGCAGAGGAGAGTCGTTAAGAGAGAGAATATCTCGGTCTAAGAGGAGTACGTACGGTGTGTTGTGCTTGATGCGGAAAGTCTTGTGTGAGCCGACGGCATTGGGCTCAAAATTTAGTTTTGGAAGTTCGTAACAATTTGGTGTCAGAAGTGGGATTTTAATTGCAGACGATTAAAGTCCTTTAAACATTTTTCGCCGAAACGTAGCTCTAAGGCCTCTGTAAGTGTTACAAAATTTACTTGCTGTTCTTCCGGGATTGTTCTTAAGACATCTGCAGCCTCCGCTCGTAATGATGCAGCCAATTGGCAAGCTTTGGTAACCAGATCCCAGCCATTTCCATCGGCCACAATTGCGAACTGGGTTTTATATACCTGCCAAGATGTTTTCCCATCATATGTGGAGAGCTTGATATTCGGCTTGGCGAGAATGGGTTGATCTTGGCTGATTTCTGTTCCACGAATATTTTCTACTGCAAATTTGGATTTTTCCGAAGATAACCCAACATTCATTGCTTCTTTTAATTTATCAATTTCTCGCTCCATTTTCTTTTCAATTTCGCCAAATCTACCTTCATTCTTCTCGATTATTTTTTCCATTTCGCCAAGTCTTTCTTCATTTTTTTCCACTTTTTCTGAAATAATGTCTACTTTAGTGTTTAACACGCTTACGATGTTAGCCTTCATTTCTTCTAATCTTTCTTCTTGAATTCTCTGACCTGCCTTTATTTCTTCCTGTCCATTTTTTATGCTTTGCATAAGTTCAAAAAATTGTTTCATCTCCATCTCAGCCATCGCTTTTGTCTTCACCATTCAATCCCACTCTCTGACACCAAATTGTTACGAACTTCCAAAACTAAAACTGCTGGGTTCAGGGATTGAATGGACTTTACAAGCAAGCAAGACTGCAGCACGAAGACAAATTGTTGTAAATAAGAAAAATTGATTGTAAACTAAGCATGTCTTTTGCACTGTTATGCATACTTTAAATCAAAATTATCATAAAGACAGCCTTAATCTCTCATTAAAAAGTATGTTGATAGCACATAACACTAAAACTACATAAATAGATTAATTTCTGTAATTTCACTAGTCATACATGCAAGTGCCTTTAAGATTATGATTATTTTGAAAGAAATTTTTATAGATCTTTTAAAAACTTTAATATTTCTGCACTTAAAAAAAAAAAAAAACAGTATACACAGTATTTTAAAACCTACACTTCATACAAATGTGTGCATGAAAAAATTTATTCGTTTAGACTGAAATGAAATTTAAAACAAATAGTAAGTACCTGTCATAGGAAAGCCATTTGATATATTATTCAGTTGATATAAAAACCTTTTTGAATAAGTTTAAAAAATTATAAATTATGCAGTAAAAATCTTTTACAAGTACAAAATTTAGATTTTGAAGAAGCTGTTGGATATGATACAAACAGAAAACTCCTAAGAGCTCCTTATGTTAGCATTTAGTATTACAGTATTAACGTTAAATAGGATAGTAACATTATTGCTAATTTATTTCATGTAAATGACAAAATAGTTTGTAATGACAATCAAGATTGAAGTCATGATTTGTTATATAGCAAGTGCATTAAAATTATTCAAAATATTAATATTTTAAACATGAACTGTAAGCTAAATTCATGAAAAACCAATATCATATAATTTTCTGAACAACGGTTTTTAAATATACATTTTAATAGATTAACACACATAAATTTTTTTTATGCTACTATCAGTCTAAACAGAAAAATCTGTAAAACTCACATATTCAGGTACTGGGAAAATTTTAAATATGGACAAAATATACAACCAACCATAACAAACTTTAAAATTTGCATTTCTGTGTTCATAGTCTTCAACCATGTTAAATTTAAAGGTGCATTATTTGAAAAATTTGTTATGATCCCAATGCTAGGTAAGTACAGTGATATCCTAACTTATGAGTTTTTTAGTTATTAGTAGGGGCAAGTTTCAGTAGCTAAGAAGTCAAAAACCAGGCAAGAATTAAGAAAAAATGAAATTAAAAGGAATTTTTTTGGTTTACTTTAATTTTTTTCTATTACATTTTATTATACTAGTACAAAATATTCTTAAAAACCTTTTTTATGATAAATATATAGAAAATTATTTGGGATGGTTTTAAAGAACTGGCATCAATTAATTTAAGCTATGAAAATTCATTTAACATAGTTTTTCAAATTGCTTGATCTCCAAAGTAAATGAAGTGTCTAAACGCAGTTTCTTGCTGCTACTCATTATTTATAAATACTTTTCCTTTAAAAACATTTAACAAAACATTGCAGCAATCTATTGTTATTTATTTTTTCTTGTGAAAATTCCCGGGACAGATTAATGCCATTTTGATCAATTGCAATGGGGGGAAAAAAGAGATCCAACCTACAAATAATTTGAGTTACTAACTCAAGAAATTATACTCTCAAGTAAAGATACCACTGTACAGCAAAATTACACATTAGATTAGATGTCTATGTAACTAAATAAAAGTCTAAAACACAAATACATTAAAGATTTAGAAAAATATAAAAAGGGGGTGTGAAAGAAAGCATATTTTAAAAAGAAATGTTTTGATTGAGATTTGGGATATTAAAATAAATATTTTACTACTTAAACAGATACTTATTAAAATATTTTCATGCACAAATAACAGTGTTTACAATAGATAAAAAATTAAATACATTTTAAATGTAAAATACTTATCTGCTTAGAAAAATTTTACATGCTGGATAAGATAATTTTATCCAAATTAATAAATTAGCTTTGCATTAAGAATTGTAACCACAAAATTTTCTCAAATATACTATCCATATTCTCAATGTTAAGTAAAACCAGAAAATGAACATTTTGAAAATGCCTAAATTGTTTAATAAAATTGAATTAAATACTGTTTCATTACTAGACTACACACAAAAACTAAAATTATAAACAAGCACTTGAATGTTAAAAAAATTTTTCAAAACCTTAAAAAACTACATTTTAAACTTTTATTTTTCTATGAAACATTTTAAAATATTAAAAAGAAATAAGCACTTAATTCATAAAAATGTTATCAGATATGAACTTCAAAACTCTTCAGATTTATTATCAATATGATTTTATAGATTTTTTTTCCCTTTAAAAAAAAAAGAAAAAAAAATAGTACAAGAGCAAAATAAAACAAAATTTTCACAACAGTTCTAGCTTACACACAATCATACATTATGAAGGAAGAATACAGAAGTTCTGTTTACTTTGCAAATAGATGAAGATAAAATTTTGAGTTATAAGTTCCTTCTCACAAATAAGAAATTTTAACAAAACTGTTCTTCATATAAAACAAAACATCTATTCACAATAAATAAATTTGTGGGGCCAACAGAATGAAGAACAAACAAGTGCAGAATGAATATTTATTTGCAACACTTTAAAGCAAGTTTAGTGAAAGGTGTCATGTTTTCTTTCCAAGAGCTCTTTTAGTAAGGTTTGCTTTAGATTTCTCTGCTTCTTGCTTAGCTGGAAAGGAAAAAAATATATGTAAATAATGAGGCAATTTTATTGGTAAACAAAAGATCTTCAAATTAAAATTTTGTACAGTAAATTCTACAAAGTGAATTTTCACATAATGAAATTATCTAAATGAATATTTTGACAGAACTTAGAAACCAGAGCAGTTTTATATCAGGTATGTCTACTGAATTGCTAGAAGTCCATTTCCTGACATTTTGGGGATACTTTTGTAAAATTTCCTAGTATATTTTAATTTAAAATCTTTAAAAAAAATATGTGTTACAATAAGAAAGACTTGTTTTTATTATAGCTTAAGAGAAAGTGAAAATTCAATTAATTAAAAAATAATAAAATTATAATAATTTAAATGATATTAACATGTCCTACCTTGTTGAAATTACTATTAGTATTAAGGATATAAAAAGTGAAAGCTGTTAATTATCAATACTTAATTAAACATTTTCTTTTATGTTTCATTTTGGTTATTGAATAAATTTAATTTGCAAAATTTAGAAGTTATATAGCCTTAAAAAATGATTTACAGAACGCTTATGGAGAGGATATATATATATAGATATAAAAAAAAACCATTGTATACAACAAATTTACAGATACATTTGTCATTTTCCAGACTACTCATCCTGTAAATCTTCCATATCAGACTTAACTTTTGGTTTGGAATATTACAATCAATATTTTTGCAACATAACTGGCATAAAGACTAGAACCTAATACTTAAGCCAATTATAACACTTAATTTCTGTTTAGCTTTTTCTTTCTTTCATTAAAGAAATATTGCTAATTAGAAATTCTTTGTTCAGGAGAATTTTAAAAAAATTTACCTTCTTACTCAGCTCGCAAATTACTTTTTCTACTTATTTGTGCCTTTATAAGTTTGGATACAAAAGTTTAAGATGTGCTGTAACTAACACAGCTGATGATTTTTAATTTTTTTAAATCATAGTCTTTCATGCATTTTGTTCTAAAATCATTCAGCAGAATAACTGTCATAGTTTTATCTAGCATTTTTAAAATTAAGGTTTTTTATAAATGACAAAATTTGGAATATTAATTATTATCAAAATTTGGACAGTATGTGATCTTGTGATATAAATAAAAAAATTATACATAATAAAATAAATTGAAGATCTGCAATGTTTGCCTTGAGTCTATTTCCAAAATTTTCCTTCGTGTATATATATATATATATATATATATATATTTTTTTTTTTTTTTAATGGTATGAGAAATTAGAAAAATAACAAACAGTGCAATTTGATGTCCTCCAAACTTAAATAATGGTGTAATCTTGTATCATAAATGCCATTTTGTGGTAATGTTTACTATAAACAGTATATATAATGCAGTAAAATTTAACGCACCTCATTAAATATCTTGATTTCAAAGTTGCTGCATGTTAAAAAAGTTTGAGAACCTCTGCTCAGCATCCAAAATTAAATATTGTGTGAATCCACAAAGTAACTTAAACAATTATTTATAAAATCAACTATGTTTTCCGAATGATGGATTCAGCTTAAAATTTTATACAAATTTACAACTTAATTTTTGAAATGAATGCAAAATTTTATGCACCTTTCAATTACTGCATTCAGAGAAAGAGGTAACCAATTTTATCTAGTTAGTCACACTTAATCATGTATGTCTTTCAATTGATAGATTCAGCCTATACAACTCGATACAAATTTACAATTTTCTTTTAAAAAATGAATGCAAAATTTCATACTCAATTTCAAAAACTCATTGCACTTCTAAATTATTACATTCAGAGAAGAGGTAGCCAAATTTTATCCAGTTTGTTACATTTATGTACCATGATACATATGGGTAAACAGAAAGACAAACAATGAACTCAAACATCAGTTTCAAAAATGCTTTTCAGTCTTAGGTGTATGTGTGTGCATGGTTCCACTCTTTTGCTTCTGAAAATTTTAAGCTTTTCAATACTTTTATATATAATATATTTTTTTAAGCTCTTTGATATGTTCATAATTGAAAAAAAAAAATTAAATAACTCCCAAAACAGTAGAACTATATATATAATGTTCACTCCAAAAAAAAATATTTTGAAATGGTGTAAAAAAAAAAGGGCTATAAGCACACATATAATGGTTTAAAAATACAGTTTCTTTTTAAAGTATTCGCAGTATATATCCCTTTTTAAATTATTTTTATCAAAGCGACAGTAGCTAGTGCATTTGTGTACCTGAAAGATGAGTCACGTGACACGCAATTAATAACGATCCTCTCAATTTTCAGTGCAGCAAATGATTAAAGCAATATGGTTTATGCACAAATCACCATTAATATTTTTTTCAGCAAACGATAAAATGCTTGACAATTCTTCGGATGTTTTTCTCCAAAGGTCAAAGATGCGATACTAAAGTCAGTAGACCAAATGAATCCATGAGCTCGCTCATTTCAATGTGGATGCAACCAGCCTGAACCATCGTTCAATCTATTAAAAGTGGTGAACAATTGGCCAATTTAACTACATAACATCTTGCACTTAAAAAAGAAAAATCAAGCAAGGACCTCAAATTCAATGACCTCAAAGAAAATTCAAAAATAAGGCCTAAAAAGCAAACAACGAAAATCTCAAACACTTTTCAAAAATGCTTTTCAGTCTTAGGTGTATGTGTGTGAGTGGGGGGTTGCGATAAATAACTGGAATTAACGCAAATCTTATAGTCAATTTTTGTTAGGTTTGTAGGACTTTCACTGTACTTTGCCTATAAGAAAGTGGAGGAAAATGCTTACAAATTTAAATTTAAGTTAAGCTACATTAACAAATTATATACTGCAAGTCAAAGGATATTTAAAGTATTTAATTTAGATATAATAGCTTCTGCTTGATAGAGAACCCCCTCCCCCCCCCTAGAACTTTTGAAAATCTTTCACCTATTACATTAAATTAAAGATCTAAACTTCATTAGGAAAACAAAGTAATAAATTTGCCTCCCCCTCCCCACTACTTTTATATTTTATTTGAAAACATTTTATAACAGGAAAATAACACGTAATTAATTAATACAAAGTATAAATAGGAGAAAACATTTCAACTTATATGGCCACATGTTAAATAACTTGTTAACCCTCTGACTGCTCAATTTGTAAGCCGAGATCGCTTTAAAAATTGCATATTTTTTTTGTTGCATAGTTTAAGTATATATATAAAATGGAGAATTGAAATAGTAATTTTTTTCTAGAAAAGATTTTTTATATTGAATTTTAACATGAGAAACTAAGCTTTCAGATGTTATCACATAAAAATTTATTTAATAAATTTCAATTGAAATACAGTTAATTTCTATTTATAACATATTATCTGTAATTCTATTACCTAATATAACTATAGTTCTAGTCATATAATTCTATTTATTACCTAATTAAATGTCTAATATTGTATATAATGTATTCCACAGGTTAAACAATGAAAAAGTCAAATGTGCTTCTTAATTAAGGAACAAAAGCACATGCCTGTGAAAATCGCTGGATGAGCAGTCGGAGGGTTAATAAATAATAAAATAGCCTTAACTAATTCTTTAAAAAAGTATAAGAATTGTATTCAACATATGAATTTTAACTTTGTAGATTTGTTTTATAAAACAGTTAATAAATAAAAAATTTAAAAAATTAAACTATCACTTTTCTTTTACTTAATGTTAAACTTTAAATCCTAGATGTTTAATGAAACTTTTTAAAACAAAGTTTTTAGAAAATTATATTTAATATATTTAATGGTAATAAAATTAAAACTTTATCATTGAAACACAGTGTACTTTAATTTTATCAGATAATTTCAAACTTAATAGGAAATAAATATAAAGAATAACTCTGCATTTGTTTTCTTAATTTTATTACTTGATTTTGGTTTAATTACCTTTCATTTCTTCTTCTCTGCGTTTAGCTGCTTCCTCACGCTGTTTCCTAATGATAGCAAGTCTAGCCAAATCTGCTTTAGCTTCATTAGTTTTGCCAGCAGCATGAAGTCTTTGATAATGCATTTTGGCTTTTTGTTTCTCTAATTCTTCCCTAAAATAGAACAACACATTATTAATATATTGGATTAGAATATTGCTAAAACAGGAAAAAGTTTGCTTGATTATAACAATAAAAGTTTACACAATCTTCCTTGGGGAATATGATTATCTATATATAAAATCCTTTATATGCATGTGTGTATATTTGCTATGTATTCCAAATTGGCCTAATATATAGCCTTTATATATAGGAATATGATTATCTATATATAAAATCCTTTATATGCATGCATGTATGTTTGCTATGTATTCCAAATTGACCTGATACATAGCCTTTATATATAGGAATATGATTATATATAAAATCCTTTATATGCAAGTGTGTATGTTTGCTATATATTCCAAACTGGCCTGATATATAGCCTTTATATATAGGAAAATGATTATCTATATATAAAATCCTTTATATGCATGTATGTTTGCTATGTATTCCAAATTGGCCTGATATATAGCCTTTATATATAGGAATATGATTACCTATATATAAAATCCTTTATATGCATGTGTGTATGTTTGCTATGTATTCCAAATTGACCTGATACAAAGCCTTTATATATTATAGGAATATGATTATCTATATATAAAATCCTTTATATGCATGCATGTATGTATGTTTGCTATATGTTCCAAATTGGCCTGATATATAGCCTTTATATATAGGAATATGATTATATATAAAATCTTTATATGCAAGTGTGTATGTTTGCTATATATTCCAAACTGGCCTGATATATAGCCTTTATATATAGGAATATGATTATCTATATATAAAATCCTTTATATGCATGTATGTATGTCTGTTATGTATTCCAAATTGATCTGATACATAGCCTTTATATATAGGAATATGAATATATATAAAATCCTTTATATGCAAGTGTGTATGTTTGCTCTGTATTCCAAATTGACCTGATATATAGCCTTTATATATAGGAATATGACTATCTATATGAAAAATCTTTTATATGCATGTGTGTATGTTTGCTATGTATTCCAAATTGTCCTGACCAACCTTGACATGGTGATTAACATAGATACTGGAAAGATTTTAGCATTCAAATTTAAAAGTGTCAGAACAGCTCATTCAGTGTCATGAATTTCATCTCTATTTGTGGTATTTATACCTTAAAATGAGGATTACAAAGGTAGTAGTGATGAGGAACAAAATTTTCATTTTTATTTCAAGACATTTTTAAGATGTTACCAAGGTAATGAGTAGTTAAGCAATGATTGTAAGAAAAATTATATTATCTTTAATAATCATAATTGAAACTAGGGCTGGACTATATCAGAAATTTAATATTGTGATATATCTCCAAACTGATATTGATATATCCCGATGACACTTTAAAGTAGAAGGGTATATTACTAATTTTTAATAGCTTTAGCATTCTTTCATTCCAAACCTTTTTTTCTTGGTAACAAAATTTTTAGAATTACAATTTGATTCTAAAAATTAGATTCCTGAAAGGTTAAAACCACTTTTTGGCAGTAATTCATTTAACACTTAAGGTATCCATCTAAGTTCGAAGAACTTATTTCTTTAAACATAGAAACTAGTTCATGTTTTTACATTTTTGGATTTACTGAGAATTGCACTTAAATTTATTCCTGGAGAAGTTTTTTAAAATTTCTAATAAAGAAAATTTAGTTTAAAAAAATATTCAGGGTTTTTCAAAAGGTTTAATTTTTTAATAAATTATTTCAATATTTTTTGATTCAACACATTTCTTATACACTGAACTAGTGTATCACTAGTGTATCAAAATCATACACATTGAATTTTTAATGAATTTTCATTACCTTTATATCTAACTATGAGTGTAACATCATTAAAAATTATCCAAATTTAAAGCTTTTAGGTCATTTACTAGTAAATATACTAGCAAAAACATTCATAATAATTTTCAAAACTATTCTAAGAACTTTTGTGAAATCACATTTCAAGTTTCAACATTTTATTAAAAATACTGTTCTGAGAAAATGCATTTGAAGTTTATGAAAGCAACTTTAACTATTAATATACATGTTTAAAATTCCCCACACTTTCTTGCTTCAAAACTTTCTAATTACCAAGTTGCTAATTATTAAAAATACTAGAAAAATGTTTAAACTAATCTTCATAAAAATTTTAAAAGTTTTGTCCAAAAAAATGCTTTTTAGAAGGCTTTAAATTCACAACTTCCGGTTCCGAAGTTGCTACTTTCATTTTGTTTTTACAGCTGTAACTTTTCTTTAAAATGCCTTACAAAACAAAAACAGATTTAGAAGCCTAAAAGTTGAAAATTTACAATAGAGAAATAAAAAAAAATATGATTTTTTGCAAAAAATGATGTTTTTAACGTACACGGATACCTTAAAACAAAACATTGTTCAGATACTAAACAAAATTGTTTATTCAAATTGGAAATCATTACTGCAAATTTACATTGCCTATTTATGCCAAATTACATTCCTCCTAAATCGAAATTAAACTCCTTTCACTGGCTAACTGATCTCAGGTATTGAATTCCGTGCCCAACATGGATGTTTGTAACCATTTAGAATTAGCAATCCAATCCAAAACGGTTTCATTGGTCAAATATTTGTCAGGCGGAAGCGTAGCATGACCTACAACTTTTTAACAAAAATTTAGGTATTTTCCACAAAATTCAAAAATTTTAGGAAATGATGTTAAATTAAGAACATTTTGGGGGGGTTGGTTGGTTTTGTTTGGAGCGCTACAGTCTACTTTTTACAACACAAGGGTTAATGAGACCGGGACCTACTGCATAAAGCCAATTCCGAACGGCTACAAACATCTATGCCATTGTGGGATTCGAACCCACGAACTCGGTTCTGAAGGCCAGCACCCTAACCATTCTGCAATCATTCGGCCCATTTTTTGAGGGAGGAATAGCAATTAAAGGACAACTTCCAACTGTGGGATCATAATATCTATTCCCTAGTACCAAAAGACAACACTCTGTGCCTGCGTCAGACATTTTTTTGTGGATAGTCCAAAAAACTTTTAATTGATTTCTACAAATGTTAATAGGAACTCAAAGGCATATATCCTAATACATACTCCAGAACATTGTACAGCATATAACAAAAGAAAAATACCTCTCTCGACGAGACAGTTGTGTGTTTTCTGTATCTAATTTGATGTCATGTATTTTCCTCTCCTTTTGAACTACACGATTGGGATTTTCAACCTCAATTAAATGCTGTACTCCCTTGGCTTTTAACTGTAAAAATAATACATAAATACTTAAATCAAATCTTTTATATGTAAATAATTATACAGCAATTATAAATAAATATATGTGAAACATAAGTATAGGAAAAATGACATTTTATATTATCTTTTTAACTTAGATAATTCCTGTACTAAACTAGGATTATGACTGCAAAGCCAGATTGGGCCCCAGATTGGTATCAGCAGTGGTAAACAGGGAAGCCCATACAGTAGTATCCCCTTGAAGTACTCATTACAAGTTCGAAACCTCATCAGAAATGCAAACAAATTAATTTGGGAAAGAATTTTGGACTGTTACTTCTTTTAAACAGTCAATCAGCAGGGGGGGGGGGGAATGAGAGAAAGAGAAAATGAAAATTTTGTGTTACCCGATGAAACCCTGGGCTATATAGAATCCTGCAGATGAGAGTTATTACAAGCAGTCATGGTTTTGTATGAAACAGAAACACATATTCACATTGACAACTATATGAATATAAAGATAACTTTATAAAATGATAGGTTATCACAGCCCTTGAAATTGAATTTGCCTATGAGAATCATTGAAATTTGTACTTTTTGTTGTTAAAGTATTATTGATAAACATTTCATTGTAACATAAAAATTAACCAAGAATTAAATTTATAATTAGTTCTTATATAAAAATGCTATAATTTGCGTCACATAGAAATGAAAGTTAATCACTTTATCTTATATATAAATTTCCAGGTCAAATCGAATTGATACTACAAAGACAATGTTTAAATAATATAAAATAAGAAATGAATAAATGAGATATTTAAAAGAATGGCATCATAATGATAAAAAATATCATTTTCACCTATTTATTATGTTATAAATTGATAATTTTTAATCTCCTGCTTTTAACTGAGGAAAACGGCACTTAAAACAATTACATGGGATTAACGGAATGATGTCACATTGCTAGAAATGATTGCTTCTTTCACTTAGTTATGATGTGATAAATTAAAAAGTTAATCTTTGCATTTAACCGGGGAAAATAATGCTTGGAAGAATGACATGAAACGCTCGAAAAAAAGAGGAAGGAATGGATTTTTAATGTTAAAAATTTACAAAAACCTTCTCAGGGATATACTTAATAATTTCTCAAAATTTCACAGCTATTGGATGTTTTGTTTTTGAGTCTATAGAGTACAAACACAAATTCATATATATATATATATATATATATATATATATATATATTACAAAATTACTTAAAATTATGAATTTAGTAATTTTGTAACATGTACTTAATTAGAAATTAAAGTACTATACCTCTTTTTGTTCATCTCCACTTGCACTTTCTTCTTCTGAGGATTCAGATGATGCCTGAGACTCTTTAGATTCATCTTCCTCATCACTACTAATTTCACCTCGTTGTTGCTGTAAAATACAAATATGATGCTTAATGCAGTGTCACATACATTTAATCACTTAGATTATGTTAAATTTATGATACTTTATTTTATTATAATTAATATTGCCCACATTTTACAGTTTATCATAAATTTTAAAAATTAAAAATTTAATTTCATGGTAACCCTTTATACTTGGATGAAGTGGACATAATATAAATATTTATTTATTTATTGTACAAATGCCAAACAATTAGCCATGTCATTAGTTCACAGGCTCTCTAATACTTTTCAATAAGGCTCTCAGACTGAAAAAGTACAACAATTATTTAAATGTTCAAAAGTCATTGGATGATTAAAGTCACACAAAACTCAGTTGATGAATACACCAATTCTGTAGAGCTGGTCTTGAAAACAGTTGTGTCCAATCAGACCCCTAAAAAGGGCCACTGTAGTCTTTCTTTGAAAATCGGAAACAGTTCTCTCTTCCCCCCAAATCTTATTCATTACACATTGAATCATATCTTATTTAAGAATCAGATTAACAAACAATTACATTGTATAAAATGAAAGAGAGATGTTCATGAGTTAATATATCAAGGCTCCCTTTCTAGCCAGTGTATCAACCTTTTCATTGCCCAAAATTCCACAATGAACAGGAACCCTATGGAAAGAAATTCTGTGTGCCTATGTCTTAGGCAAAGACCTATATTCTAAAATTCTTTAGGAACTATTTTAACTATTTAAAAAAGCTTGAAGATGACTGCTCTTGTAAAAGAGTGACTAAGAACCAACAGCTGTTGAATTGCCACTGAAATAGCTTCAACTTCACCATACAGAATCAGGGTTCTCGCCCCTTTTCTAGAACAAAAATTAAGGACTTTCTATGGACCAAAGTAACTTTTTATAAGGACCTACATGAAATATATGACATAACAGCATAAACCTTATTTCCTGAGGAACATATTTTAATGATTATGAATCAGACAAGGCATGTTCAATAAATGCCCTACAATATTTCAGAATTAAGTTTTTAAAAATACCTAAAAATTAATAGAAGATAAATCTATTTGACAAAAACTTTGAAAAATCTACATCTAAAGTTTAAATGATCAAACAAAATATAAATTGTGAATAAAAACAATATTATAAACAGTACTTTCTGAGTGTTTAAAAATGACTGACATATATATATATATATATGTCATATATACATATACTAGCTGATCATACCCGAAGTTGCCTGGGAAAGAAGAAAATAGACTTTTCTATAACAATGAATGAAAGGAAAATTAAACTTCCATAAGTAAATGAAATATCTACAAACCCCCATACTCCATGCTTCGTTTAATTAAAATCAGCATGACTGTTAACTATTAGGAAAGGGCAGCTGACTTTATACTACAAACCTCTTAAGTAAACAAGACTGTTTATTTGTCAAATAAGTAACTAAGGAAAAAAACTGTCATATAAGAAAACTGATAGGAAATCACATGACGATGGCAGATCTTGTCGATGGAGAAATTGATCGCATTCCAATTTAAAAATTATGGAGTTTTTAACGATCTTTGACAAAAATTAAGTAGTTTTAAGGGTCCTTAAAAATGAAAGCTAAAATTAAGGAGTTCTTAAGGACTGTGGGAATCCTGAGAATGTAAACATTAACCTAACATAAGCAAAGAAAGGGGCAATTACTTTTTTAAACATATAAATACTCAAACATAAAGAGTTAATATTACTCAGAACAATATTAGTTACCTTTAACTTACATAAATTGTATTTCATGTGAAGTTTTTGAAAACGAAAAATTATACCTACCCGCCATTGTCTCTCTTTTTCTTTCTTCTCTTCACTTTGAGCTAATTGATCAGGGTTGGTAAAATGACGGCGCTGTCCTTTATGACCCCCACCACCTCTAGCACGTCCTATAAAATACCAATAGTATTAACAAGGAATTTTACCAGCACTATTTTAAATGATAAGATATTTCTTTGAACCATGTTATGTTAAAACTAGGGATGGTCATTTTGCCAGCAAAATGGTACTTTTGCCAGGACGGTGGCAAAAACCGGCAAAATCTAGAAAAATTAGCTGGATTTTAAAACTGTACAAAATAATCAATAAATAACAAAATAAATGATTTTGTACATATTACAATTGAGACTTAAATCACAATATTAATTAGGTATTTCATGAGTATTAATTTGACAATTTAAACAATTTAAAATAATTTTAATTGATGTTAGCAATGAAAATACAATATTCTATTTTTATAAATAAATTAAATTTATTTTATGATTTTGGGATTAAAATTTTATTTTATTTATTTATATTTTTTTTTATTTATTAAAAATTACTTTTTTTGTACTTTAAAAATTAGCTGGATTTTAAAAATGTACAAAATAATCAATAAATAACAAAATAATAATGATTTTGTTTGGGGAAATAAGCTAAAAATTACATTAAAAACAACATTGCACATAAAAACTTGCAAAATCAATCTTCATTATATATACATATATATATATATATATATATATATATATTATCTCTAGATAGTACAACTTTAGATTTAGATTACTTCTTCAATAACACATTGAATATTCTGTGTTAAAAAAAAAAAACATATGTATCTTTAGATTAGAGTTAAAATAGTTACATCCCCGTAAATAAAACATATCCATTTCTCCACTTCGCAAAAAGTGGCAAGAATGTATTTTTGCCAGGACGGTTTTTTCAACCTTTGGTAAAAACATGCCAACCCTAGTTAAAACAAAGCAAACCTTGCAAATCCAGTCTACTTTTTTACAGCCAATTTATTTTTGACAATATTTTTATTTTTCAAAGCTTTTTAAAACTTACCAACTATTTAAACTCTTTCTTCATTTTACAAAAGAATAGGAAACAGATAAATACCAAAATTAACTTAACACAAGTGGCCTCATAAAACTATTAAGAACATTTAGTTGATACACTGTAATAGACCATTTCTGAAACATTCCAAATTATCAAGCGACTGTAAACCTCTTGAACAAACAAATTTTCATATACAATTCCAAAAAAACTAATTATAAGAATAATAAGTTAGCCCTTACTGAATTTCAAGACAAAACTAATTTATTAAATGAGAATTCTACTAGTTAATAGAAAAGCGTTAATTTTTGTCACTGCATAGATACTACGATTTAAATTAAAAACAGAATCCTTAAAAAAATATTTCAAAATTTAATAACACTGATTTATATGGTGATAACCAACTAATGGAACGATAAAAAGTTTAAGCAACAAAAATAAATTTAGAAAGTATGCATCAATTAGAAGAACTTAATTAAACATACGCTTATATATTAAATAAATATGAATTTTAATGGATTTCACTACGTTATAATTAGTCATACATTAGCCGTATTAATTATGCTTAACATACGAACATCCTGCGATATTTTGAAACTCGCAAAAGTTTGAAACATCACATCCATATCAATGATTAATAATTATAAACGATATCACAGTACAATAAGTACTCTTGTAATCCATACAAAAAGTCTATAATATATAGTAAATCCACATGTCAAACAGAAAAGGTGATCATATAGGCTTAGTATAGCTATTCTTAAATTCTATGTTTATTCAAAAGATTTTTATAAGAGTTTACAAATATTTAATACACAAACGCTAAAATTTAAATAAAAACACAAAACCAAGTACACTTAAAAAAGTGCCCCATACAGATTTACAGATATAAAATGTACATTTTAAACGGGAAGCAATTGTAATGGAGAATATTTCCACTAAATTTAAAATGCAGCATGAAATTTATACGTAAAGATAGAATAATAACCTTTGGGCATTGTAATGAAAGAATATGATAAATTCCACACCAAATTTACTAAGACGAAAAATACAGTAAAAAAGCTAGTTCACAACAAATACAACGATAAACTAAGTTTGCTTAACTCATTTCACTTCAGTAAATAAAAACGTTGCCACACATATTTTAAAGTATTGCATTATTATGAAATATTATGAAATATTGAGTTATCATTTCTCATCAATTTATTTTGTTTGTAATTACATTGCTTTTCAATTATTATTAAAAATTATTATTAAATATTATTAAAACTATGGTTAACGACTGTAGAAAAACAAATACAGTCTACTAGAGTCCAATACAGACGCAATGTGTTTAAAACTACAATCGAATTAATTAATTCAGATTTCTGGATAATTCGAATTTTACAAATTCACCTTGAATATCCTTGAATTCGTCTTGACTGAATGCAATATTAAAATTATGTGGTGATTGTGGAAAAAACAAGAATGTTTCATTAATTCGAATTAAAGAAGTCGTACATTTTTAAAAAAATGTTATTTTCTTCGAAGAACTGATGGATTTTCTTTATGTAGCCTTCACTCTATGGCCAATTGTTCACCACTTCCTGATGATGACCTTGGACGATGGTTTAATGTTTGCATCCATGCTCATCTGTCTACCTTTGATCTTCTGAAGGCCTCTCCACACTATGGTTCACTGCAAACGTTTACTACCGTCTGGAGGGAGTATGATTTATCGTGGTCGATAGTGGCAGGCGATAAAATAGCGGACCATGGCTCCGGAGGCGGTTTTTCTCCAAAGATCAAAGGCAGCCAGATGCATAGCTAAATTGTGCAGTAGAACCAATGGATGGATCCACGAGCTTGGCTCATTTAATAGCTCATCGCGTGGATGCAACACGTGAACCATCACACAATGTCACCATCAGGAAGTGATGAATTGCCCACTGTATGGAGGCTACAGGAGAAATACTACTTCCGAAGTCATCCTCTGCCAAGGCCATTTTATCGTTTGCCCTTATTACAGAGCAAGAAAATCTCCAGGGATTTTCTTATTTAAAGTCAGGGGCAAAATCCCCCAGTCACTTTGTTTTTCTAATTTAACTCCTTTTTTTACTCCTAATTTAAACTGACCACTGTTCACACTCTATAGAGAAAAGTGTAACTAATTAAACTTTATAATGCCCTAGCAGCCAATTTAGGAAATTCTGAACAAAAAGGACATACACACTATCGGAACAGATTTTTACTTAGATTTCTCATGTCAGCTGATCTCTCAGTTTGTCCCATCCGTATAATGAAGTTGGAACCTGTTCATCCGACGTTCTGGTAAGAAAGGCCTTTCGTGACTAAAATGGTATCTTGTTTCAAGCCGTGACTCCAAAAACTCCGTCTTACTATACACACTAATTTATATCTGTGTGTGAGTGTTTGTTTTTAAATATTGAGTGCAGAACTTCTCCTATGTTTGAACTCATGCCTCGTATGCTTATACTAATTTTACCGTTTATTTCATCATTTTACTATTTCAATTTTTAGTTGATTTCGATTAGTATTAATTTTTAGTGACGGGTTCCCAGTTCTTTGCCATATTTTTCTAATTTGGTTTTTCTGTCTTATTGGGGTTTAATGTAACTTCTGGTAGTGATTCATAGGGATGAGTGCCTTGGCCATAACGAGAACATTACAATTTCAGTTATAGAAACAATGTGTTTAATATGTGTACAAGAAAATCTTTTGGTATCCACATTAGTTTTTTAAATTTTGATTGTATATGCATGACAAGAATTATCATTTGCGTATTAGCTTCAAGGTTCAAAGTTAATTTCGTTTCTCGAGATAATGGTGGTGTGGAAATAGAGCTAATGAACTGTTAGCGGAAACTGGAAGCGTTAATATCAGAAATAGTTTTTCCTTATATAAGTATTTCTTTAGAAATCGAAATGTTTAGCGATTACAATGACTGTTTTTTTCATTAAGAAGTAATAAAAGAGTAAAAATTCAAAATTATTCTCTTCGAATAATAGATTTTTTCTTACTTTTTAAAAATATATTTAAAAAATTGTTTTTTGAATTATTGTTTCAAGTGCTTCAATAACATGTTGTTTAAGCTGCATGTGGTTAAGTTGATATCTTTCTCTTGTACTGTAATATAGGAATCAAGCACCGTCAACGGGAAAAACTGGTAACATTAATTTTCATTATAATGAAAATTTTCGTTTTATAGAGTGGGGAATATGTTAAAAAAAGGAGGCACACATTTAGATGTTACAGCAGTCCTAAATATAAAATATAAATAATTTACGGCTAATCGTTTTAGACTGATGCGATATACTTGCGTTAAGTGCGTACAGATGTTAAGCCGAGATTAGTCAAAAGGAATTCAGGGGTTATCAAAATGAATATTTAAAGTTTCTTTGTATATATGTACAGTTGGAACGGTGAAGTAAGTCAAAATTGATTAGGTATGGTCAAAACTAGGATTTTAACATATTAGGATCTGAACACAAAATGTTTTGACGTGTCCAACCCAAATAGACAGAATATTTTTAAAACTCATATAAAAGGTACAGGTAACCTAAATATTATGAACGTACAAGTACATTTAAAAGTAACAATATAAATGATTCTTTGAATAATTACTTTTTTTTTTGTAAGCTATAAACAGAGATGTAGGGTATTCATACTACGTACTAACTATAAATTTAGAAAGTGTTGCATTATATAATCCATATTGTACATTCAGAATAGTTTATTATTATTCCTGACCTTCAGAAATTATTTTCCAGCACAAAAATTTATTATTATTATTATTTTTAACTTTCAGAAATGGAGCAAACACTTTAACTTACACTTGGATAGTGTTGTCATATTTGTTTGCCAGTGGGGAAAGAGCAGAATGTATTCTGCTTCTGTCAAAGAGTATTTGATCACTAGAGCAAGTCTGGGTTTTCGCATTTCACCGTAGTTTACAGGCTTGAGGTAAATTGTTTTCTACAAAATTTCAGAAGCTTAATTGCCTTGATTTATGTTTGTTTTGCTCTAGAAATTAATTGGATAAGTTTTTGTAATCAATTAAAAAGTCTTATAATGGGATTTATAAATATTTTCTTCCTTTTATACAAATCTATAATAAGATAAAACCTAAATGTTGAGGCAGATATATTTCTTTCTTGGAAAAAAAGCCCTATTTTGTTGTTTTAGCACATATAGTGATTGTGAAAAGAATTAATATTGCCTGCTTAAATGCTCTTATTCACCTAAAAAATTTGGGAATGCATCTGTTAATCCACTAAAAATCCTTAGTTATCAACAAATAGTCATTGTAATATCTGAAAAATATAAAAGATTATTTAACAGGGTTAATTAGTATAATTAAAAATTAATATTGTTAATTTGTTTGTGAGTTATTGTTTATGCATTTTGCACATTATCTCTTAATTTCCACATTACTTATAATTTTTGTGTGTATTTAGTGAATTTTAAATTAAGAGGATAATATATTTTTTCCAGTTTGTCAAAATCTGAGTGAATGTAGAGATTGTCCTGAAATCAATTGAAAAGCTATTTTTGTATTTTTTTAAATAAATTATCTTTATTATGTTTCATATACTGTAAAGTTTCTGCATCGTAAAGATGATAATTTTTCTTATATTTTATATTTGGTTTATTATAAAATATGTTGAGCAACTATGTGTATATTTATATGTAGGAGTATATGCATTTAGTTTTTCTGATATGAAGAATTTTTTTTTACATGTATTCTATCAAAGACTTATCTAAATTCAACCCTAACATATCCCATAAGTTTATTTATGTGTGACTATTTATAAATTAAATGTTAAAGTATTTTAATGTTCTATATTTAACACAAATACAGTCTGTATTGATTATATGGTCATCTTAGGGGTCCAGAAAAATCAGACCATATATACAGGGGGACCATATATAATACAACCCTATTGAATTATGATAGGATATATTCACCTATCAGAATGTAGTACTCATAAAAAAATAATTATACTTTTAAGGACATTTTAAAAATTAATTTGAGAAGTAAAAACTACATTAAAAATATGCAATATTTTATTTGCTAGAAATTTATTAGCTTACCTTAATAATCAAAGTATAGCACATGTACATAGATACATTCATGTTCAATGTATTTAAAAATAATCAGATCAAGTTTGCTTCCTTTTGTTGGTTGTTAACACAACTTTTTTCTAAGTCCCTAATAGCTTTTAAATGCTCATCTGCTGCTTCGGAATTAGTAAATAACACTTGAAGTCAAGGCCATAGGCAAGGGGAGGGATTTAGGGGGACCGGTTCCCCTCTGAAACTCTTAAAGACAGTTTCTTGGAAAGAAAAGGGACCATGTGTGTGGATGTGCCATCTGCCTAGCTATGAATATATAACATTGGGCTTAGAACAGTGATGTTGAATTAAGGAATAGGTGCAAATAGGATTCGACATGTAAGAACAGACTGACTAGCCCTTTTGGCATCTCGTCACAATACTGTTGCATAATCGAAGAGTTTTTGGCAAAAATTTCAAATAGAGCATATTTTATAATATTCAAGTAAAAATTTGAACGTTTTCATTTTTTTTCAAGATTATTCCTTTTCTACAGTTATACTTCTGTTTTAAAAGTTATTATATATTTTTAATGTTAATTTTCTATTAAATCCATTATGTAGTTACTACGTGATTCATTTAAGGCTATAAATTTGTTCATGATATCATTTTTTATTATTTTGACATTTTAAAATCAAATTGTATTATGATACTCGTTAGAATTATATATAGAAAACCTGTAGTTTTATTGAAGTATTCTTCACAAAAAACAATGTCCCCCTCCAAAAGTAATTTCTGGCTACGGCCCTGCCGACAGATGTCCACTTGTTATTAAGTGTAAATCTCCGACAATGAGTGTACACAAACATGAAAGGGAAAGATATAAAGGTTTGAATTCAGGTCCTCTCTGATTTTGCACTGACTTTTTTATTTTTTTTTTTTTATTTTTTTTTTTTTATAAAGAAAACTCGTTGAAAACATGAAACTGACCATATAACCGGTAACAAGAAAAAAAAATAACTGTATAAGCAGTGGTCTTTAACACATGTTCCCTATTAACCCTTTTGTGGGCCATTTATTTCTCGCACAACATTTTCCAACTTTCAAAACAGAAGTGCTAAATCTATTCAATCACTGGAACAGTAGGTGACTGCACAAAACTGAAGCAGGAATCAGTCTTCCCATCATTATAATAGCAAAGCCAAGATATTATAAAGCGTTTTGCACTTTCCACAGGTGTATTTTGTAAGATCATGTAGATGGGAAGCAAAGGCCCACGAAAGGGTTAAGTTAGATGGGACTTTAGAAAACTGACCATATAAGCAGGGTGCCCTTTTAAGCGGGTGACCATATAGCCGGTACTGACTGTACAATTATTTTCAAAATCCTGTTGTGGCTTTTTAAATTCTATTTTTATATTAATTAAGAAATTTTTCCTAGAGGCAAGATGTTACGTCGAAGAACTGTTCAAGAAAATGAAAATAAAAATGGTAACAAATATGTTTCAACAACAGAAACAAAAAAGAAGAGCTCAAGCCTATTTTTTAAAGTGATTTTATCAATTTTGTTTGTTGTCTATGTGGTAATACCCCTCTCTGTGTATTTTTGTCCAGCAGTTCGAAGGCATGCAGTATTTTTACATTATGTTAGCCTGTCCCGTCAAAGGAATCTATCCTTACCAGAAGAATCAGGCTTAGCATGCACCAGAAATTTTTACATCAATTCAGGAGATAATGTTAAATTAGGTGTATGGCATATTCCACCAGTTAGTGCTTTGTCTAGGTGCCAAAAGGGGGAAATAGCTGTTAGTGAAGAATTTAAGGATAATCAACCAGTTTTTCTTTATCTTCATGGTAATGCTGGTACCAGAGGAGGAGGCCACAGGGTTCAACTTTATAAAGTGTTGAGTGAAAAGTTGAATTCTCATGTTATTGCTTTTGATTATCGTGGGTATGGAGATTCATCTAATGTTTCACCATCTGAACCTGGATTAGTGGAAGATACCCAACATGTATATGAATGGTTACTAAAGCATGTAAATCCAAGTCGAATACATATTTGGGGACATTCTCTAGGTACTGGTGTTGGTGTAGCTTTTGCTCATAAACTTTCGTCATCACTGCCTGCTGCCTTGATTCTAGAAGCTCCATTTACTAGAATAATTGATGCTGCAAAACATCATCCTTTATCAATTTTTCACAGGTATATGCCTTTTTTCGAGGCATTGATTGCGAAACCTATTGGAGACGAGGATACAGGTTTCGATAGCATTAGCAGGATAAACCAAGTAAAATGTCCAATACTCATCCTTCATGCCGAAGATGATGGTTTTGTGCCTTTTGAACATGGTAAAGAGTTATATGAAGTTGCTTTAAAAACACGAAAAAATAAACATCCTCATGATACTCAATTTGTAGCTTTTGAGGGCAAATTAGATTTTGGACACAAAAATATTTATAAAAGTCCAGAATTGCCCAATATTATTAAAGAATTCATGAGTAAAATACAAAAAAATAAAAGCAAAGTATAAACTTTATATAAGTAACTTTTTTATATAATCGGAAAATTTTATAAAATGCTCATCGCTAAGATATTTTGTGAGGTTTTCTCATGTGTATTTTAATATGTGAATTGAACTAATTTTCTCTTCTGAATTTTTAAGCTTTTATAATTTATAACTTAAATGTAAAAAAATGCATATAAGTCAGTTATATATATTTTACGTTATGCATGCCAAAGGTTAAATATTTATTTAATTTTATCTATTTTAGAATTTAAAGTATTGACTCATAACATCTGATATAAATTCTATTTATCTGTCCTTATAGCAAAAGTTGTTATATATTTAAATAAGTTTTAGTGAAAAAGCATATTGAAGGATGAGATGTGATGCATATTTATTGAAATGTGATTTTTATTTCTGTATTTTAAGTATCTTTTCACATTTATGTATGTATTTCTATAATAAGCTGGTCTTATTTGTAATATTTTAATCTTATTTATAATGTTTTATGAGGGAAATCAAGTTACTTAATTATGTGTTAAATCGCAATGCATTTGTTATGGAGCATGTTTTTATTTTTGTGTATTTTGCAAAACACAATTTTGAGAAATGAAATTAATTGTTTGATAATTCTGTTATGTATTAATAAAAAGATTACTTTATCATTGTAAAATGAAAGATAGTTTTAATTGGTATGTACTTATTGAAGTTTTCTTTTAAATGTTACATTAAAGCATAATGTATAAGAAAAATATCTAGTTTTATAGCAGTACAGTTTAATTTACTTTAATTTGTAATATTTCATCAAAGGTACTAAATAGGTTAATAGGTTCTTAGAAATATTTGAATTGATAAATTTGAATATGAATAAATATATATGGGTATTTTTAAGCATATATATATATATATATATATATATATATATATATATATATATCGTGGTCCAGTGTTAAGGCGAATGGAAAACAATCTTTCTTGATAATAATAAGTTTATTAAATCATTGTTTCATTTAAAAGCAAAGCTTGCACCATTTTCATTGTTCATGGTGGAGCTAAGCGTGGAAAGGTGTTGACAGCTCCATGTCCACACGCTGACTGACTCATATTAGTTCGCTTAATCATCAAATTTTTCAAATCTTTCCGCTTGATCAAATTAATCCAAAAGGTTACTCGAGTGTGGGTCTTTTTTATTTATTTTATTTTTATAAAAGAGTTCCCTTGTTAAAATCGCTTATAACTCATGTAATTTCCAACTACCCGCTTTTTAGACCTGACATATATATATATGCTTAAAAATATGTAATAGAGAAATAAAAATAAATTGAGATAAAGTTAATTGAAATAAAATTTTATAAGTATTTCTTCTTATTTTGGGCTGTAACTCTTATATATCTATAAAACAAGTTGATGGATATGTTGATAAACTGCCCCAGTGTAGGACAATGGCCTTCTCTTAGCATACTAGAAACTAAGCATATCTGACTTTAATAGTGTTGTATATCAAAAGTTGTGTACAGAATGTATTTGTGCAGTTATACATATCTGAAAATTAAATGTCTGTAATTACTTAGTTACTTTAATGAGAATACTTCATATAAAATTTTATATCTTTTATTGTGGATATTTTTATTAGTCTATATTGAGTTATGATCATATAAAATATTATAAAGGTGTGTAAAAGTGTATTTTAAAATTGTTTAAGATAGCATAAAGTACATAGGACTTTAATTGTAAATGACTTATTTTGAAATATGTTCCTGTTTTGGTCATTTAATATATTAAAGTGTAGGAAAAATTAAAATATATGTTAAAAATCCAGTAAAAGAATACATGTAACTAGCTATTTAGACTATGTAATATGCTAGTCATTTCTGCTTTAGTCCATAATATCCCAATATCAATATATATAATCTAATAAGTTACTTAAAATTTCATAAAATTATATTGAAATTGTTTGAAATATTAACATTTATAAATTTCAAGAAAATATGTGCAATAATTCTGCAATGAATTTTTTTATTTATTGTAGAATTTCATATCATACCAGCTGTACTTTAAAGTTTTCATCTTCTTAGTAGTTGATCTCACTGTCATATTTTTCAAAGTTAATGCTTTTCTTGGTAAATAAAAATGCTGCAATAATATGTTGCTTGCTGCTATACTACAGTGCTTGTTGCTATGATACAAGACTTGTTGAATGCATTGATAGCTGGATTCTGCAGTTCTAACTGAATTTGTGAGATTGGAATGCTATACCACTCTTTTCTTTAGTTAGCATTGATTTCAGAATACTTCATATAATTTTAATGTTTTCTGAACTGTTGTAACATATACTAAAAGAAAACTACTCAAGATACATTTCATTTTTATAATGCCAAATTTTAATTATTTAAACTTATTTGGCTTTAACTGTTTTAAATTGAGAGGAATAAATCAATGAGTCAGTTAAAAAATATCTGTACATTTTACAAGAATTGGAAGGAATAGTTTTTATTTTATTTACTAAGAATGTAAAATTCAGTAATAAATTATATTTTTTTAAATTTCTGTAGTTAATGTCCTTTCTTTTGTGAACTTGAACTAAAACATTTAAAAATAAGTTATTTTTGTTAGAAATAATTTTTTGCTCATGCTTTATTTAATTACATAAATTTTTATGATTGCTGTGTTAATTTCCTCATAATTTATTTAATTTGTTATGAAGTAAAGGATTACCAGTATTTGACAGAAAAAAGCTTTTCTTTTAAAAGTGGCCGAACGATGGCCAAATGCTTAGGGTGCTGGCCTTTGGAATCGGAGTTCCTGGGTTCAAATCCCACTATGGCATGGATGTTCGTAGCCATTCGGAATCAGCTTTAAACAGTAGGTCCCGGACTCATTAGCCCTCGTGTTGCAAAAAGTAGATCGTAGTGCTCCAAAACCAAACCAAATCTTTAAAAAGTGATTTTACCTAGTAATTGGAAGTTAGGTTTATTTTTAATTCTCAGCAAAAAGGAAGAAAAAAAATCACTGAAAAACTATGTACTTTAAAAGTTTTCTACTTTATAATAATTATTTTGTAAAATTATAAATTTTTGAGCATTATACATTTATTTTTGAAAGGAGTATTATATTGAAATGTGTCTGTTTTTGTCTTCTTACTAATTTAGTAACTATGCATCTGTGATTATGACTCATATAAATAAAAGTTAACTATTAAGTATACCAGTTATTCTCAAACTGTATGTTGTGGTTACATGGCTGTGTCATAACGGAGGGGCACTGTTAAAATATTTGAATTTTAATCTTCTTATAGTAATTAATCCATGAGGGAAAAATTTATTGACTATGGAAGAGAAAAATTAACAAAAATGTTGTCTATGATTGTTGTTCTAAGTTGTTGGACTACTTTGTAATCTCCAATGAATTTGATTTATGACTCTTGCTTCCCCTCAAATTTTTCATCATCTATCCTTAATTTCTCTTCCTAAGTTTTCCTTTCCCTCTATATTGTTAAACTTCCTACTTTTCAATTTAAAATTAAATATATATATATACATAATTTCCGCACACCTAGAAAGTCAGGGAAAGTCATGAAAAATCATTGATTTAGACAATGGATTAATTTTGTCATGGAAAGTCATGATTTTCTAAGTAAAATGAGTAAAAGTCATGGATCCGCTAAACTACCGATTAAAAAAAATGCATTGAATTGTTTAATTCTATTTTTACTTGTCATTTGGCTGAAGTTACTTAGTTTGCTATTTATGTATTATCCTATTGACCCTATTGCCAAGTAAAATTTGTTCACCAAGGAAACTCGAAGCAAGAAAGCTTAATGGGTGGGTAAATGTATATTATTCTGGTTTTTTCTTAAATTGTAGATTAAAATTTTATTGATATAATATTCATTATTTTTTAATAAAAATTAAGATTTTTGCACAAAATATAAGTTTATCTTTAGGGATATTGTATATAAACATTATAGGGTTATATTTGGCTATTATTCATGGTCACCCAGATAATACCAAAGTACCCTGAATTCAAATTGGAAACATTTTGATTGAAAAATTGCTATATGATTAAACTTAGGTATGTAGATACAACAATTTATTTTTATGTATGTGAGTTTATTAACACTTATAAAGTAAGTTTTTAGTTTTTTATGATAAAATTCCTGTAATTTCTCTAAAAGCATATATTTTATTTGTATGTACATCAGAAGTTTTATTCATATATAATTTAACAAAAGCTTTTTAAAGTCATGGAAAATGATCTGATAAATCAGGAAAAGTCATGGATTTGAAAAATTTTATTCTGGCAGATACCCTGTATATATATATATAAATAAACAAAAAAAAAATTTAAACTTATAAAATTATTGGATGCTTGCATCTGCCAAAAACATTTGTTTAGTACTTAAATTATTATTATAAATTACTAAAACTATACTAATTTTTTCTCTTTTTCCTTTCTTTTTACTTTCATTTAATTTTTTACTTCAGCTATTTAGGGCCTCTCATTATTTTTTCAAGACTTTATTGAGTCAAATTACTTTTCACCTTTTATATTTTACCATATGTCATGAATCACACCACGCAGAGTAATTCTCACCTTCACCATTGAAGATTTGGCTCAAGCCAAGTGCCCCAAATAAGCTACAATTCGGAATTTGATTTATTTTGCAACTTAAAATCTGTTTTTATAGGCCACCTATCTAAGATGGTAAAAGAATACTTCCGGAACTTATTTTGACTTTAAAAGAAATTCTTATTAAATTGTCTTGCTGCAATATACTGAATACAGGATTTGGCAACATGTAACTTGTTGATTTTTACCCATCAGTATGCTACTCAAGGTTAAAGCTGAATTGCTTTAATTCCATTTGAAACATTTTGTCTGTGCAAAGCTAGGTTTTGGGAAGTCATTGTAATAAAGAGTAAACATCATTAACGTGAAACAGAAAATGTAAGTTGCTGCATCCAGTTGTATTCCTAGGTTTGATAAGCTTATTGATTCCATCAATTGTTTTAATGTGAAGTCTGTTTAATTGTTTGTTGATTTAAAATGGGTTTAATTTATCATTATATTTTAAAATTAGCAGTTCATATTGACTGCATTAGATTGTAGACCAATGATTTAACTTAGGGTGCCACAGGAAAATTCTGATGTATTACGGGGGACAAGAACCAAAAAAGTTTGTGAACCATTGATGTATACAAGAAACTACTGAAGTGCTTTTAGTGCTCATATGAAAGAAAAAAAAAGCCATTTTACTGCCATAGCTATTTGTAAGCTTGACATAATAACATATTGCTTTTTCTACTAGAGTTTTTAGTCATAAAAAATATATTTGTTTCTTTTTATATGAAGCTGTGGTTTTAGTTATTGCATAACTAATATGTATTAAGCATAGCTTATTTTCGGTTTTTATTTAAGTTGAATTTTTAAAAATAATTTATTGCTGAACACTTGTGTTTTTTTTTCTATACATTCCTTATTTGTCAGTGAAAATATTTTTATGCTTAATATTTATAACA
>CM063500.1:45815904-45830904 GCA_032207245.1 Pardosa pseudoannulata
GGGAGTTCACTGCTGTATCTAAGCTGAAATTTATTACAACTACTTAACATACATACACAAAAAAAAGATTAAAAATTTTTTTGTTCCTCATTTTCTTTTCTTTTTTTTTATTAATCCAAAGCAGATATCAGTTTATTAGCTAGCATAAAATTCGTTACCACTATATTAATCGCTGATTTAGCTGAGTTTCAGAAAAGCTTTTTAATGTCGTTGAAAAGAAGTTTTAATTTCATCCTGGAAATAACAGCAAAAAAAAAATTTTTTTGTCTTTGCTTCGATAAAGATAACATTAATTAAGATTAGCGATTGAATTTTTTACAGCGTAGAATCTATTTTAGTATTGGGGATGTATGAAATGTAATTTAATGCGTTAAGGTTTTATCGCAGGTCCGTCTACGAACGTTGAAAAGTAACGGATTAAGTTTAATATTACTTTTCGCGATGAAAATGCCGTGGATTTCTTGTGTTACATCGAAATATTTTTAACCGATTAATTTTGGTTTAGGTTCACTTGGGATTATGGCTTTAACTTTTTACATGCCAATTTTCCCGTGTTAGAACATAAAAATTCAATTATATACACAGTTTCCGGTGCATCCAGAACAGAACAACTCAACATGACTCTAGTTATCAGATATCAGTTTATTAGCTAGCATAGAATTCGTTACCACTATATTAATCACTGATTTAGCTGCGTTTCAGAAAAGCTTTTTAATGTCGTTGAAAAGAAGTTTTAATTTCATCCTGGAAATATCAGCAAAAATTTTTTTTTGTCTTTACTTCGATGAAGATAACATTAATTATAATTCGCGGTTGAATTTTTTAGAGCGTAGAATCTATATTAATATTGGGGATGTTTGAGATGTAATTTAATGCGTTAAGGTTTTATCGCAGGTCCACCTACGAACGTTGAAAAAGTAACGGATTAAGTTTAGGATTTATTTTCGCGATTAAAATGCCATGGATTTCTTGTGTTTTATCGAAATATTTTTAACCGATTAATTTTGGTTTAGGTTCACTTGGGATTATGGCTTTAACTTTATATATACCAATTTTCCCGTGTTAGAACATAAAAATTCAGTTATATACACAGTTTCCGGCGCATCCAGAACAGAACAACTCAACATGACTCTAGTTATCAGATATCAGTTTATTAGCTAGCATAAAATTCGTTACCACTATATTAATCACTGATTTAGCTGCGTTTCAGAAAAGCTTTTTAATGTCGTTGAAAAGAAGTTTTAATTTCATCCTGGAAATAACAGCAAAAAAAAATTTTTTTTTGTCTTTGCTTCGATAAAGATAACATTAATTATGATTAGCGATTGAATTTTTTACAGCGTAGAATCTATTTTAGTATTGGGGATGTATGAAATGTAATTTAATGCGTTAAGGTTTTATCGCAGGTCCGCCTACGAACGTTGAAAAAGTAACGGATTAAGTTTAGGATTTCTTTTCGCTATGAAAATGGTATGGATTTCTTGTGTTACATCGAAATATTTTTAACCGATTAGTTTTGATTCAGGTTCACTTGGGATTATGGCTTTAACTTTTTACATGCCAATTTTCCCGTGTTAGAACATAAAAATTCAATTATATTCGCAGTTTCCGGTGCATCCAGAACAGAACAACTCAACATGACTCTAGTTATCAGATATCAGTTTATTAGCTAGCATAAAATTGGTTACCACTTGAATGGAAAGGGCATTATAGTAGTTCGTGACGTTGCGACAAATTGCCTTATTATATACACAGTTTCCGGTTCATCCAGAACAGAACAACTTAACATGACTCTAGTTATCAGATATCAGTTTATTAGCTAGCATAAAATTCGTTACCACTATATTAATCACTGATTTAGCTGCGTTTCAGAAAAGCTTTTTATAAATAATGTCGTTGAAAAGAAGTTTTAATTTCATCCTGGAAATAACATAAAAAAAAAAAAATTGCCTTTGCTTCGATAAAGATAACATTAATTATGATTCGCGATTGAATATTTTAGAGCGTAGAATCTATTTTAATATTGGTGATGTTTGAGATGTAATTTAATGCGTTAAGGTTTTATATCAGGTCCGCCTACGAACGTTGAAAAAGTAACGGATTAAGTTTAGGATTTCTTTTCGCTATGAAAATGGTATGGATTTCTTGTGTTACATGAAATATTTTTCAACGATTAATTTTGGTTCAGGTTCACTTGGGATTATGGCTTTAACTTTTTACATGCCAATTTTTCCGTGTTAGAACATAAAAATTCACTTATATACACAGTTTCCGGTGCATCCAGAATAGAACAACTCAACATGACTCTAGTTATCAGATATCAGTTTATTAGCTAGCATAAAATTCGTTACCACTATATTAATCACTGATTTAGCTGCGTTTCAGAAAAGTTTTTTAATGTCGTTGAAAAGATGAATTCCTACGCTGTTCCGGCCGAAGCCATACAGCCAAATGTCGTTGAAAAGAAGTTTTAATTTCATCCTGGAAATAACAATAAAAAAATTCTTTTTTGTCTTTGCTTCGATGAAGATAACATTAATTATGATTCTTGATTGAATTTTTTAGAGCGTGGAATCTATTTTAATATTGGGGATGTTTGAGATGTAATTTAATGCGTTAAGGTTTTATCGCAGGTTCGCCTACGAACATTGGAAAAGTAACGGATTAAGTTTAGGATTTCTCTTCACGATGAAAATGGCGTGGATTTTATGGGGACCCCTGCTATGGCTCGACAATTCTTAAAGAAGTATCCGCAGGGATCAGAGTATACATAAAACCATGCTCAGAAGGGATTCACACATTGCAGTTAAAATAAAACAACTAGATCTAGACACAGGAAGTTATTTAAGATAGTATAATAAATATAAATAAACATCATCTTAAACAAACATCAGCGCCCTCGATGCAACTGAGCTTTGTGCTACAAGACCTACAAGTGTTAAGTTCAACTGGATTCTCTGGGTCAAGCCCTCTAATCCAGAGAATTCTAATAGTGAGCACAAAAATTAGGCTAGCAGAGAATAAACAACTAAAAAGGGAAAGAAGCTCATAAAAATAACAAGAAAGATTAAGGATAGAAGAAAGATGATGTGTCGCCACAAACAAAACTACGATAATTATAAAACTTTACAAATACCAATACAGATGAATGAATTCATGTTACTATATGTGAAAATACATTACAATATTTAAATTATATTCAAGACACTATTTACAAAGACTGAATATTACGTCAACGGCCTTAATCAGAAATAATACTTATGACGTCAATCTTCGGCAAATTGCGTGATCACCACAATTTTTTGTGTTACATCAAAACACTTTTAGTATGTTTAGTATGTATGATTAGTTTTGGTTCAGGTTCACTTGGGATTATGGCTTTAACTTTCTATATACCAATTTTCCCGAGTTAGAACATAAAAATTCAATTATATACACAGTTTCCGGTGCTTCCAGAACAGAACAACTCAACATGACTCTAGTTATCAGATATCAGTTTATTAGCTAGCATAAAATTCGTTACCACTATATTAATCACTGATTTAGCTGCGTTTCAGAAAAGCTTTTTATAAATAATGTCGTTGAAAAGAAGTTTTAATTTCATCCTGGAAATAACAGAATTTTTTTTTTTTTTTTTTTTTTTTTTTTTGTATTTGCTTCGATGAAGATAACATTAATTATGATTCGTTATTGAATTTTTTAGAGCGTGGAATCTATTTTAATATCGGGGATGTTTGAGATGTAATTTAATACGTTAAGGTTTTATCGCAGGTCCGCCTACGAACGTTGAAAAAGTAATGGATTAAGTTTAGGATTTCTTTTCTCGATGAAAATGCATTGGATTTCTTGTGTTATATCGAAATATTTTTAACCGATTAATTTTGGTTCAGTTTCACTTGGAATTATGGCTTTAACTTTTTCTATGCCAGTGTTCCCGTGTTGGAACATACAGTTTAAAATTCAGACAGAGATAATCGCGATTAGCCGTTTAACGATTTTGGTGAGACCGGTTCTAACTGGTACAGTGTGACCTGCCTCTAAATCGGTCTATAACTCGTGTTCTAGAAGGAATTTTGCAATACGTTTTTTTTACTTTATTGAGAATTAATTTCAGTAAATAAATAAAGTAAAATAAAATAATTCTTTATAAAATATTTTTACTTGTTTGAAATTTTGAAACTTTTAAGACATACTTATATATATTTTTTTCTTTTCGACAATATTTGACTTTATTATAAAGCAGATCATCAAGTGGTAGTAAAGTTTTATTTAAACGTTACAGATTCTATTTAAAATAATAGTGTTCTAAGTTAAAACAATAACGTTACTGTTTTAACAACTGGAATATAATCATAGACCATTAGAACATTCGATAGTTTATTTTGGTATAAATATTTTTTCGGGTTTAGCCTTACATATTTGTAAACAAACCGTGATTACGAAAAATGTAACTACATCTAACTTGTTGATGGAAGTGAGTGTAGAAAAGCACTGTAAAATCTTCTTTAAGTGGAAAACAAAGCATAATTACAAAAATCTCACTGAAAAATATTAGTGTAAATGTTACTATTGCTTAAAATTGACTCATATAACAGTGACAAATCTTTGATTAAGTAATTTTTATTTACTTATTTTAACAATTTACATACATAATTAGTTATTTCTATCCAAAGAACTTTGCACCAATTAGCACGTACAATGGACAGATCAATTGTAGCAAAATCTAAAAATTATTCAACTAAAATAGAAAAAAACATTATGAACACCCGTATTTGGACTGGAAAATTAAGTTGGACAAAATTATTTCAAGCAAGTAATGTATAAATATTTGCAGAGTATAAAAGTGTAAAGAAGAAATACCAATAATTTTTTTAGTTTAACAACGGTAGTCGGAAGTTTCTTGTTCTTTCTGACCACATAGTCATAAACTGTAAAATCATTGATAGAAGCACAGTCTTGGAATTATTAAGCACTGTTAAATGTCACACAATTGTCACTAAATACCTGTTGTTAGTAGACCTTGGGTTGTATTTAGGGTTGCCGAAGTACCACAAGAGACAGTCCTATGAGTATGGCAACCTTGAGCAATATTTGTTTCCTTTTTTGGCATAATCCTTTCTATCGTTGGTCGATATATAGGATGTCCTGTACAGTTACTTTAAGCACAATCACAGTGTTTGTAACGTCTACATGACGTCAAAATATGAATAGGAAATGTCACTTGTAAAATATACGATAAGTTTCACCATGGCCATCTTTGTACTTTAGAAAAGAGTTAAATATAAACGCATATCATGACTTAGCAGGAATAACTAGAAACTGTCAAAGTTATTTCAGGTAAAAGATTCAGTACTTTGATGTATAATTACAAAGAATCATTCTTTAGTCAACGGGAAATGTAGAACTGAAATAAATAAAAACGGAAAATATGCATTTGAGATTTGCTGAATGTACATTTATAAAAGAAGGAAGTATATGTATAGGATGATTTTAAGTCCCAATGCTGTAAAAAATGAATGACTGGTCAGAATGTCTTCAAATTTAAATTGAATATACTGGAAGAAGGGGGAAATGGCATGGCTTAAGATAAAACAGCTAAGCAAATAAAAAACCAATTTTTCCCATTAAAATTTGTTCCTAACTGGCGGTTAATTTGGCTGTCCTCGAAAGCTTTTTGAAAAAATATTGTAAATTATATCAAAGCTAGTGTTTCTGCTCAATTTATCTTAGTTAAAGTCAGTATATAATTCCACTTGAAGATTCTTTTCTTGCTTCCTTTTATGAGATTACCACAGAGCAGTTGGACCTATTTTCACTAGTTGATGAAACAAAACACCCAAAATACTCCAGTTTATTATCCTTTTTAAGTTTTATTCTAATTACATTATTTAGTTTGCCTTTAGGTCCTTTTTTACTTATCATTTCTCAATATGGTACGAACTAGCGCGGTGGTTGGGCTTTCTATTAAAAATACCATAATTGTTGACTGACATAGAAGTATTTTTGTCGTCAAACAAGGGAAACACTCATGCACGTTGAGCAGTACAGTTGGTTTTCTGTGCAAATCGTGTCTAAGCCGTCGTATTTCAATTCTTGACATTTCAATTCTCTTGTAGCCGAAACAGTTTTCATTATGCCGCTTACATCACCGTCTGTTGATACATTTTAGAACTTTTATATTATGCCATACCATTTTTCCTTATTTCCAGTATATTCAGATCAAATTTGGAATCATTCTGACAAGTAGTTCTTTTTTACAGCATTCTTAAAGTGGCACTTTTAATTATAATCACCCTATACGTATATATATATCCTAATTTCATGTAAGAAGGTAAATAAATAGCTGTGATTTAAAATTACAAAACAAGCAGGCGTATATGTATATATGTGGTCTTAGATATATATACACATTTCCTTATATACATAAATATGTAAATAGCTGATACATAATTATATATATACTCCGTGGTCTAAAAGAAACTTCCCCTATATATGAGTCCCTAGTGGCCGAACCGTTCAACCAATCGAAATGAAAGTTTAGATATAGTTATTTGAATGTATGGGGTTCAGATTGTGATGATTTAAAACAATAAACCTCTCACAATTACGGTTACAGTGACAAAATTTCGAAATTTTTGAATGGCAACACCCATTGTTTTCGTGTGCAAATTGATCAGAACATGGAAAAACCTTAAATGGCGTTGGAACGAGACACGTATGACGTAAATTGGTGGCATAAAACATTTGCAAAGAAGAGCATTCTAAAGAACTAATTATAATAAAAGGGAAGGTGTATTGATGCACGAAACAAGACTGATTAGCATGAACATGAAGAAACAATGTTCCCACACTGATAATATCACAAGCAGTGCTTTGCAAGAGTGTTCTGTGATTGCTGCTTCTACTGCCTGTTCCAGTGAATTATGCAAAGTGTATCAAATTTTTCATGTCGATTGATTGAACAGTTCGGCCACTAGAGACTCATATATTGGGGAAGTTTCTTTTACACCATCCGGTATAATATATGTACATAAATATACACACTCATTTAAATAAATGCTTATATAATAATTTTTGCAAACAGTATGATATGTGTTGAGTTATTGCAAAAGTATGTTGACTCATGTCATATTATTCTAAAATTTAAGAATGTGCATTTGACTATGTTTGCATAACATAAACAAAAGAGAATGAAAAGACAACCCTAAAAACGCTTTCAGACCTTCGCAATGCAGCATTATGCGATACTGACAGAACTAAATAATCACCTTTTCGGTGCTGTACTTGGGGATTTATTTCACATGATACTAGAAAATTTTCGGAGGAATTTTCCTGTTTCCCTCTTGATCTGCGTTCACGGGTTTACTGAAATGCAAAGCCATCGCCTGGTTGATTAAAGTCAACAGTGTTCAAGCAGGCTAAATATTCAGTAACTGAAGACAGACATCGCCTCAATTTTTATCCTCCTCAGGAGGTAGATTTATTCCACTGTTTACAAACTTACCATGAATCCTGCTGCCATAGATGTTCGTATCCGAACTGATGCGAACATCCTTTAGGTTTATCTTCTTAAGCAGCAGGTTCCTGTCTCATTAGCTCCTTGTATCAAAGAAAAACACCGTAACGCTCCAAACACAGCCAAATGTATCCTACAAGTTCTCTGACACATGGTATGTTTTGGGTGTCTTCCAGGTTCAAATATTGCATGATACCTCTAGGTCGCCTTATACCTCAACAACTCTGTTTAACCCGTTAACAATCGAACCCGATTTGTAACACAACGCACCCAGGGCATCTTACACTAGTTGATTTCATTTTATTTAATGCGTTGAATGTCATAGTGATTGTAGGAACAGGTGAGTAATAGTGATCGGCCAGAAAGCGCCATCTATGAAGAAGGTAAGTAGATTTTAGGAGAACGTCGGAGGTGATGGTAGACCCCAGACGTGTCAGCTAGGCTCTTCGGATAGATACTTGAATTGATATAATTGTTTACTGTAAATATTGTAATATTTGTATATTTAGTTGTCCGGTAGTAGTTTGTGCTCTGTCTTAAAATAAATCTCGATGTTGAAAAAATAAATGTTCTGTTTAGATGTGAATTTATTTTAATTTGTAGTATAACGAGAGTCACAGATGTACATAGTAAAACTAATTGCAAATGATTGCACAAACTAACTTATCTGTTCTAATTAATATTTCAGCAACATATTCAACTTGTATACTGAGAAATTCATGATGGTGAGACGATCAAGCCATGCGAAATCAGAGCGGCATTCATCTTGTAAAACATGAACTGACTTTAATTTATAAGAAATTTTTTTACCTTAATGTACATGAAATACACCACATATACACACACAAATATTTTTGTTATAGTTTGACAGCTGATGCAATCCCTGGCAAGCAGAACGTCGAACATATTCCATTATTACTGCAGGAAACAAAACTAGGTATAAATAGAAGTTGAATCACTGCCCTTATGCATTTTATAGAATCGCCTTTTAGTCATATGTTTTGCTTTGTTCTTTCCATATATAATTTTGTACTTTCTAATATCTTAGTAATAATGAAAAGACATTTTCCCAATTCAGTGTTTTATTATATTTCTCCCAAAGAATCTGGAGACTCCGAATATTTTGTATACAAACTTTTCTGAGAAAATTAACCTCCTATTTTAAAAATAAAATCACCTTTTAAAATCATAAATAGCTTTCTGATTTTTGGACGTACTATAAAACCGAGATTCATCACAGGAAAATAACTCGGGAATGTTACACTCGGTGTAAGTCCTCTTGAGTCAAAATGACCCGATGTTTACACATGCGCTAATAACACCGAATTACATAGCAGAGAAGAGTAAAGAAGAATCGCATTCAACGGTACCCCCTTTAATATCAGATCACAAAGGTCTGAAATCATTTTAAGAGTATAGGTGTTTTTTTATCTTATTCTTTGATGCCTAATATTACGACTTCAAGAAAGAACTGTATTCGGGACAAAGAAACTCTGGGTTAGTCTAATTGACTTTATGATAAAGAAACTGGGAAGATCCTCTGAGCTAAAAGAGCCATGTATTATATGTAGTCAACTGCAGAGGACTTCCTCGGGCGTGGATCACGTGGTTCTCAGCTACACTGACTTTCATCCCATCGGTTTGTGAAGGACTGAGAACAACACCTTACTACGTGAATTCTTATCGTCCTTTTTATTTTGAGGCTAAACTCGGGGATGGAAAAAAGCTTAAAAGCAATGAAAAGTGAGCTTAAAGTTACTCCTCAGTTAAAACTGACTTTTTGTCGACCCCGTGTGGTTGACTCTCTGTGGAAAGCGAGACATTTCCTCAAATCTGTCGAACGCAGAAGGTAAAAGGAAAAGATGACTGCTTGAGGCGTAGATTCTTTGTGGGTGGAACAAAGTGTCATGCTCAACGGGTCCGCCCGTGCTGTCTGACGCTCTCCAAGAACCTCTGGACCTCTATTGGCAAATTGGGTGCTCTGTGTATGTTCCTATGCCCGCATCCGTGCCTCGCGTCCAATTCGACGAATACGGGTCTATGCAAGTGGGACTCCCTCTCGCTCAGTGCCCTCTTCCACACCCTCCTGCCCTGTTCAGCCCACACCATGCTGTCATCTGCAGCGTGCAGGACCAACAGGGGCGCAGTTACCCGGCCGACGATCGCCTCGCTGTCCATGTGCGTGTCCGGTTGACGCGTCACCTCTGAGCAGAAAGTGCCAAAGAAGGGAAGGCGCCGGTGGAAGAAGGAGAGGGGGAAGGTACGGGTGGCGTCCGCCACGCTCGTGAAAGGGGCCTCGAGCACGATGGCCAGTGGATTGCTGCTGTCGTTGCCACTGCGGGCAAGAGCTGCTCCGAGGCGTACGGCGATGCCCGTGCCCATGGAGTGGCCCCACAGCACGATGCGGGATAGGGGCACCTGTTGCTTTAGCCAGGAGAACATGGCGGTGGCGTCCTCTTCCACCGTTCTCACAGTCGGGGAGACGGGGGTCGAGTCACCGAAGCCCCTGTAAAAGGAGAAAATAAATAAGTGCTAGGCAATTTATTTTTGAAATAGGGGTAGACAAATTGAAAATATTTGGCCGGTCAAAATTATTTGTTATAAAAGTCAACAGACTGAAAGAAATAGTGTATTGTGAAGACACCCTTTGTTCACGACAGAAATCAGCTGATCTGGGTCCCACTTGCTTGACAGACTACAACGTGACGCAGAGTCTGAGATGCTGACAGTTCGGTTGAATGAGCATTGCCTCGAGAATTCTGGAACGGGACAGCTAGCGAATGAGAATTCGACTAATTAACTAGCTGTAACCTTAGCTGGAGTTCTCTCAGGTCACTGGAATCGTAACTGACCAGAAAACGGTTTGCGGGACCGTAACTGACCCCCAGGTATAAAAAGCCTAGAATTTTGCGACTCGGGGTTTTTTCGACATTTTTTACGTAGATGTGTTGACCTCTTGGAGGATTATGCGACTTTTGACCGGAGCCAGCTTTTTAGCGATTACGTTCGGGAGACTCGTAAGCTCCGCTCATATAGGGAACGGCAGGGTCTCGGACACCGAAAGGAGGATAGATTGGGTTCGCGTTGCACCCTGGAAAATACTCCCAATTGTGTGAGATTATTTAATTTTCTTTTACGACTGTGAACGTCGTGGATGTGTTATTCAAGCAAAAACCCTTTGCATTTCGAAATGCTTTGGGATATTAGAATCCCTTTGTTTTTTAGCCAGTATTTACTCCAGAAATAAAAGTGATTTCCAATTCTGTTATGTCTGTGATCCTTCTTCACACTACCTTTAGACTCAAGAACATTGAAAGGGTCACATTATTATGAAAATTCTCTAGAAATGAGATTTACCTTTTGGGAACGGGTGGTCGAAATTTTGATCAAATCTGAAAAGCAGTGCTTGTCTGAAAAGTAGGGAATTGGTTGAAATAAGCACAAAGTACTTCATTCTCCCACTGCCCACTGTTAGTTGTCAGGGACATCGTCATTAATCACTTCTACTATGTCTTGGTTTTGTAGAGTTATTTTCCTCAAAAAATACTTTTTTTATTCTCTCCTGTTTATTATTCTACTACGTGGCAACACTAAAAAAACTGTTCATAAGGAAGAAAGCACTGACTCTAAGACTTCTGTCTTATGCACACGAATATGAAAACATCCTTCCTCGAAAATGTTAACCCCTTTTATCCTGAAGGTACTTATAAGTACCGCTTCAATCAAACACATATATATTCCTAATAAAGCCGTTTTTCCTGACAGTACTCACAAGGACACGAACGACGCAGTTCCTACAGCAGAAAAAATAAATGACAGCACCAATCAGGAATCCTTTTTATTAGCAAAGTAGGGATTTTATAATTGGCTTGCTGCATTCGAAGGTCATTTTGCGGTAGAGTTGATACCCGTGTTGTTAATCTGAGTAAATTTAGTTGTTTATTACCGGTTATTTGGTACTATTATTTAAAATAAGTTGAGATATTTTTTTAAGAATGATAGTTTTTTAATAACTCTTTAGATTTTAATCCTTTTCATCCTGACGGTACTTGTAAGTATCGCTTCAATCAAACACTTATATATTCCTAACAAAACCGTTTTTTCTGACTGTACTCACAAGAACACGAACGATGCAGTTCTTACAGCAGAAAAGAAATGACAGCATCAATCAGGAATCCTTCTTAGTAGGGATTTTATAATTGCCGTGCTGCATTCCAAGGTCATTTTGTGGTAGAGTTGATACCCGTGTTGTTCATCTGAGTAAATTTAGTTGTTTATTACCGGTTATTTGGTACTATTATTTAAAATAAGTTGAGATATTTTTTAAGAATGAAAGTTTTTTAATAACTCTTTAGATTTTAACCCTTTTCATCCTGACGGTACTTATAAGTATCGCTTCAATCAAACACTTATATATTCCTAACAAAACCGTTTTTTCTGACTGTACTCACAAGGACACGAACGATGCAGTTCTTACAGCAGAAAAGAAATGACAGCATCAATCAGGAATCCTTCTTAGTAGGGATTTTATAATTGCCGTGCTGCATTCCAAGGTCATTTTGTGGTAGAGTTGATACCCGTGTTGTTCATCTGAGTAAATTTAGTTGTTTATTACCGGTTATTTGGTACTATTATTTAAAATAAGTTGAGATATTTTTTAAGAATGAAAGTTTTTTAATAACTCTTTAGATTTTAATCCTTTTTATCCTGACGGTACTTATAAGTATCGCTTCAATCAAACACCTATATATTCCTAATAAAGCCGTTTTTCCTGACGGTACTCACAAGCACATGAACGATGCAGTTCCTACAGCAGAAAAGAAATGACAGCATCAATCCGGAATCCTTTTTAGTAGGGATTTTATAATTGCCGTGCTGCATTCCAAGGTCATTTTGTGGTAGAGTTGATACCCGTGTTGTTCATCTGAGTAAATTTAGTTGTTCATTACCGGTTATTTGGTATTATTATTTAAAATAAGTTGAGATATTTTTTAAGAATGAAAGTTTTTTAATAACTCTTTAGATTTTAATCCTTTTTATCCTGACGGTACTTATAAGTATCGCTTCAATCAAACACTTATATATTCCTAACAAAGCCGTTTTTTCTGACTGTACTCACAAGGACATGAACGATGCAGTTCCTACAGCAGAAAGGAAATGACAGCACCAATCAGAAATCCTTTTTATTCGCACACTAGGGATTTTATAATTGGCATGGTAGAGTTGGTACACTTGTTGTTCAATTCAGTAAATGTAGTGGTTTATTACCGGTTCTTTGGTGCCATTATTTTTTACAGACTTCTATACTTCGCAAGTAAACATTTCATTTGTTTTATTCATAATTTAATGTTTTATTTTCTATCATAGAGTCATAAATATATGTTGGTACTAGAAAGTACCAGGCGCAAAAATGAACTACTAAAATACAGTAAAAATTAATTTCCTTTTTTCTATTATTATTCTCCATTACAACTTATCTAATGAGGCAAAAATGCAGTAAGAAAGTGGATGGTAAATTAATTCAGGATATAAAGGGTATAGTGAAGTTCAGACTGCATTTCTAAATATCTCACTCTCACTTAGATCTCGCTCTAATTTGAAATTATTTAGATGCTTTCCCCATTTCAAGGCAACCTTTTCACAAATCGTCAGATGCACGGTTGTCTCTTGTTAAGAAGCGTCCGTCAATCCGCCGTCATTAAGACGGAAATAAAAGATGTTTTCTCAGTTTTTGCTATATCTTACAGTCTACGTGAGTTGTTTTCTACGACATGAATGAAGCTGCGTTGACAAGACAGTTCTGACAACTTAAAAACATGGGCTATAACTTTATGTGTGATAGAATAATTTTTAGTGGAAGTGAAGTAATTTTCAATGAAGAATAATTTTTATCGATTATATATAAGTATATATGTGTGTGAATGCATATATATGTATATATATATATATATATATATATATATATATATATATATATATATATATATATATATATATATATATATATATATATATATATATATATATATATATATATATATATATATATATATATATATATATATATATATATATATATATATATATATATATATATATATATATATATATATATATATATATGTATATAACACGGACTTCACGATGGGTGGTTGCAGTCATGGCCCATAAAAATGACACCGTCTCATTTAAAGACCTATATTAATAGAACTTTGAAGGACGGGTTCCCACTTCATCATAGGGGACATGAGGGGTCAGCTAGAATGAAGTTATAAGTAAAAGGCCTTTAACCCTTGGGTCGACATCTCAGTCAAACTCTGTCGGAAAATCTGTAGGAAAATCTGCCTCCGATATCGTGCATCTCCTTTTTGTTTGGAAATTACCTAAATTGTCCACAAGGGCAACATAGAGTTATAATTGGTTAGACCCCTTCTCTGAGGGCGTGAACTGTAGCCCCAATGGTCAATTTAGGTTAAGGGTTAAAAGGGGAAAGCAAAAGGACGCGAGGATTTTTAGCCCTTGACTTAAGTTTTGAAAACCTCTGAGTACTAAGATCGGGTTGTCTTGGTTTTATACATAATGCCTACATTAGTATCCCGATCCAGTTTACTTTTCCATATATATATATATATATATATATATATATATATATATATATATATATATATATATATATATATATATATATGTGGGCGGGGGAGTGTAAAATGTGTGCGTGTGTTAGCATGTCACATCTGTGGTGGATTACTAGCAACAGAAGGACCCTTTAGGACACTTATGTTGCTAAAACTGGCATTTATTGTTTAAAGCCGAGGAGTACTTGAAGAATACTTAAAGTGCTGTGAAATGCAAAATTGCTGAAGGGTTATATAGAAGGTTGCTAATATTCAGTGAGTTTCGAAACCACGATTATTCCGGGTATCTGAGGGCAGGTCCTACCGATCGATCATCGTCAATCTAGTATGTCCATTCATTTCATACGTAATTCTCATTGCAAAGCGGAATCGTATAATACCTGTAATCAAATGTTATGACATGTGCGTTGATCGGTGTACTGGAAAGCACACGGTACATGCTTCGACGATAAGCTGCTGATCTTGATTCTGCGCTGCCGTGCAGGTACAGCACCACGGGTCGGGGATCGTCTGAACCTCCCAGAGTGGGTGGCGAAACGCTGTCGCTCGGGTAGATGTGCCACACCCCTAGCAGCACACCCGGTGAGGTCTCCACGAAGAAATGACGGGCATTTTGAAGACCGTAATACTCTGGGGACGACAGGTTCTGCAAGAGAAAAAAGTCCCAGATAAGAAAGTCAGTGTATATATAGAAGCGTTCATACACCAGGGCAGAAAAATTCAAGTATTTTACAAAGATTTTCCAAGACAAAACCTTGTTGTTCAAGGAGTTCAAATTAAATAAATTTAGTCGAGTCAACCACATGATATTGCTCTTTATCACCGTAATAACATAGTTTGACAGACTCA
>CM063500.1:45840904-45875904 GCA_032207245.1 Pardosa pseudoannulata
GGTCCCTAGCGTTCGTTGTAACTTCAAAGTGACGTCAACTTGCGACATTATGCGAGTAAACGATCAAGCTGACTTCAAAGTGACGTCACAACGAACGTTCGAACCGACTCGCAACTTCCAGAGTAAGGCCCTTAGAATAAACGCTCTGGTGACTTAAATTTTCAGATGTTTTGATTTTTTTGAAAAAGATAATGCTATAGCTTATTTTTGTGCTTCTACTCTGAGTCTCATCTATTGATGTTAATATTATTTTACACAATATTCACAGCACATCAGACAGCGATGCAGGGTGCTACCATATTAAGGTAGAGAAGCGTGACTGGTGGCTTCTGCGTCATAATGATGTCAGAGAAGGAAATTTATGGTACCCAATTCCCATTTCAGGCAATTTCTGACCTTATTATGACTCGGAAGTCACCAGTGACATATGTCGATCGTAATATGGTAGCAACCTAAAGATTCTGGAGACATTAAGATCCAGTCTCACCAAAGTCGCTTAACATCTAACCACGATTAATCTCTGTTTAAACAGAAAATTGCATCAAATTGGTTGAAGCCATGGGTTAATCGCTGTTAGCCATTAAACGACTTTGGTGATACCGCCCTTAAATTTGCAATATTTTTGATTTATCGTTATTTTTTACATAGTTCTTTGGATGGTTCAGCTCTGATTCTCGTCTATTGATGTTAACATTATTTTACATAATACTCACAGCACGTCATACAGCAAAATTTGCTTGAGATTTGAAATGAGGTTCGAAAACTGATAGAATTAACCGATGTAACGAATACATAAAGTTATAATTTTAACTTACAAATGAATAGAGAAAATCGGGACCAAGTGATTTCGATAACAATAAGCGATTGATAACATTAACCGCGATCATATTAAGCGGAGTGCACTGTATTTAATCAGTGGCAAATAACAGGCTCTCAGTTTCTACTTCCGTAATATTTTTTCAGGGGTTCCGCTGCAATATATGTGGTAACAAATAGATTTCCTGGGATATAAGCTTGAGAACAACTAAAATAAAGGGTTTAGCCTTCCAATATTGTCGCCATTGAGATAGCCTCGTTGCTTTTAGTTTTCTTTCACAGACAAGCATTGCAACGGAATGAATAAATATTTGGCTATGCCGAACAAGATACGGTTTTCTTCTTTTCCCCCTTACTTATTTCCGTATCGGCAGCTGCTACTTGGTGCATACAGAAGCAGGGTTAAGTAATTTTATCTGCGCCAGAAATTCATGATACGCGTCGAAGCTCAGGTTAAAGAAAATGACGTAATAAATCACGAGAATCGTCTGCTCAAAAAAGAAAGGGGTGATTTATCTTCGGGAGGGTTCTTAGACACTTTTTGTTATCCTTTTTTAAATTCCTTTACAAGCTAATGTATAGAGAGGGAACATTTTTTTTAGGGCATATTGTCAGAATTTCTTGCATGTAACATAAAAATGTGTGATATTCAGAAAAATAATTTGTAAATATTAACCTGGTCCGTTCCCGATAAAACGAACTTCAAAAGGACTAAATATTTAGTGACAATATATGAACCGTTAAAAAAGATGTTGTGTTTAATAAAATTTATAATTCATTAGTTTTTAACAGGGTTTGGCTTTTGTCGTCAGTTTTTGACATGAGATGTGTTTTAACCATGTTTTAACCGGATTCAGCCGTCAAAAACTCAAAATCTTATGTATGTTATTTTAAACAATAAAATTATTTAGTACAACTAATTATTAATACAATTAATTACAATACAATTAATTATTTACACAATAGATGTGTTTAAACCATGTTTTAACCGGATTAAGCCGTCAAAAACTCAAAATCTTAGGTATGTTATTTTAAACAATAAAATTATTTATATAATACAATTAATTACAATACTTAATTATTTATACAATAGATGTGCTTAAACCATATTTTAACCGGATTAAGCCGTCAAAAACTCAAAATCTTAGGTATGTTATTTTAAACAATAAAATTATTTGTACAATTAATTATTAATACAATTAATTATTTACACAATAGATGTGTTTAAACCATGTTTTAACCGGATTAAGCCGTCAAAAACTCAAAAGTTAGATATGTTATTTTAAACAATAAAATTATTTGTACAATTAATTATTAATACAATTAATTACAATATAATTAATTACTCATACAGTAGATGTGTTTAAACCATGTTTTAACCGGATTAAGCTGTTAAAAACTCAAAATGTTAGATATGTTATTTTAAACAATAAAATTATTTGTACAATTAATTATTTATACAATAGATGTGTTTAAACCATGTTTTAACCGGATTAAGCCATCAAAAACTCAAAATCTTAGGTATGTTATTTTAAACAATAAAATCATTTATAGAATACAATTAATAACAATACAATTATTTATACAATACCATTAAGTAATTTACTCTTTTAATTGTATTAGTATTAATTGGTTTTTAAACATAGAATGCAAATAAAAGTACATTTTGGAGTGCAATTACAATTAAATTTATTGTTGAAAAATTGAAAATCAAAATTGTTCAAATCGTTCCAAATTAAACAATAATTAAATTTATTTCAATATTGTAAATAGGGTTCTATTTGCATATTTGCATTAAACAATTGTATTTTTTGTGTAGTACCATAATTACAGTTCGGTATTTACTATTTATTACCGTATTAAATCTTTTTTTATTTGATTTTAAAAAGTATCCAAAATTTGATCATATTTTAAAGAGAAAATTTTTATTATAAATAACTGATCATCCATAAACTTTATGATAAAACTTTACTAAATGTATAATCTAAATGTATAATTAATAAATTTATAAATGTATAATTCAAGATCAAAATTACTACATAACATTTGATAACATCTTAACAATTGTGTATATTTATCAATACCTAAGGGATTTAGAAGTTTTAAATGTATATATCCAAAGTTCGAAAAAAAAACATTCAATGGGATTGAAATTTGGTGAACAAACAAGAAAGAAGAGTCATATTAACAAATACAAAATCATAGATGTTATTTTTAAATCCTTCACAATAAACAATAATTTTTCACTCCGTTACAGGAATACTCAACATTCCAAAATCCTTAAAATAGGATGGTGAAATGAATATGAGATATCATTATAACTAGGACATTTTCATGGTTTGTTTAATTATTAAAATCCAATTAATAAAATTATACTTGAAAATGAAAAAATCATAGATGTTATTTTTAAATCCTTCACAATAAACAATAATTTTTCACTCCGTTACAGGAATACTCAACATTCCAAAATCGCCAAAATAGGATAGTGAAATGAATATGAAAGATTTTTATTATAACTGTAACATTTTCATGGTTTATTTAATTATTAAAATCCAATTAATGAAATTATACTTGAAAATGAAAATTTTAAAAATTTTAAACCATGTTTCTAGATTACATAGTATAAAAATTCATATGTAACATAATAATTTGTCTATATAAATAGTTAATAAATTGCAGTTAATTAATAATAATTTAATAGTTAAATAGTAAGTTGTTTATATAAAGCAACCCTGAAAGAATGTTTGGATAGTTAAGTAATTAACAATAACCAATATATAACAGTAAAGGGCTTACTGCTACCTAATTTTATTGTAATAGCATTGTACCGATGGTCAGCACGTGCATACACGTCTATGGAATAAATTTCCAAGAAGAATTTAGGTGCAGCTGTTGACTTAGAGTTTTAGTAGGGACCCCTGCGGAGCATTTATAGATCACCGGGTGGCACAAGTATAACGGTGAAGCCCAGACAGGGATATAGCCGTGAGATATGGGGGTAGGGGCTAAGCAATAATGTCAGCTTTCACCAAAGGAGCCATTTTAATGAGTCCTGGGAAATTTCACCAACAAGTGATTGGGACAGAGTAAAAAAAGGGACGTTGAAACGAGGTTAAAAGTTGTGGACGAAAACTGGGAAAAGAAGGTTGGGACTCAAAAATTGCTGGACATCCAGACATGCGTATGTCAGAAAAAATAACGGCCGCTACGCCAGTACCGACGTTCTTTACGCCCGCATCGACGTCAAGTCTGTTGACAGCCACAGCCTGCTCCCCTGTAATTACTGGAGGTAAACTTAATAATATTCATAATTATTACCTGGTTCTCATAAACTTTTGATTAAGGAGTAAAGTATATAAAGAAAGAAAGTTGTAAGGAATTTGTTGTAATGTACTTACAACACTACCACCAGTGTTCGTCTACAAAGGGGAAACACGGTAAAAATATAATACCTTATATTTGGATTAAGACAGTTATTCTGTACACTATTTACAAATTGATACCCTACTTGATCATCATATAACATAACCAGCAATTATTTATGTTTTATATTCATATTTACACAATAATTATTACAATTCTCTTTAGTTATGCGTTATTCCTTAATCACAATATTGAATTACTAACTGAGGCCTAAATAACCGTCATGAATATGTTAAATCTGTTTTACCTCCAGTAATAGTACAGGGGAGCATGCAGGGGCTTTCCTCATGCGGTATATCGGTACGAGCTTTAGGGCACACGGGACGTCGGTGCTGGCGTGCAGGGCTTAGGATTTCGATGTCCAGCTACTCTTGAATTCCGACTTCAACCCTTTTTTCTTAACTCTCTTTCCCAACTCATCACCTCGGTTTTAACGCCCCTTTTTCTTCTTTGCCAATCGCTTGTTGGTGAAATATCCCCACATTTGCACCCTCTTCGGGAGTGCAGGTGGGCTCATTAAAATAGTCCCTTTTGTGAAAGCTTACATTATTTTTAGCCCTGCCCCCATAACTCAAGGTTACATCTCTGTGCGAGCTTGACCGTTACGTTTGTGCCATTCCGTGATCTATAACTTCTCCGCAGGTGTCTCTCAAACTCGAAGTCAACAATTGCACCTAAATATATCTTGGAAATTTCTTCCACAGCTGTGTATGCACGTACTGGCCATTGTGGGAAAGTACCTCGGTACAGAATTATTGTACATTGATGAATGTCGAGTAATGAATGCCATATATTAATCAAGAAATAATTCCTGTAAATACTTAGTATGCATAATAAATGTTTTAGTTCAAATATAAGGTATTATATTTTTGAATGAACACTGGTATTTGTGTTGTAAGTACATTACAACAAGCATATAAAACTACTTTTACATATTTGACGTTTTTTGACAAGCTGAATTTTGACACGACGGATAAAACCATGGTTAAAACTGGATAAAACTGTCGCATGTCAAAAACTTTACAGTACTGGTTTTTAAATGTGTTAAATAGTGATGAAATTGAAAAAAAAAATGATTGAAAGAAATTAAAAATGATCTTTAACCCCTTCCCAGTTTTTCCCGAGCTGAACTCGGGCAGGCGAAATGTACCATCCTGAATCATCCCGAGTGTAGCTCGGGCACTGTGAAATTTTACACTGTGCAATCAGTCTTTCCCGAATTATTTCACATGTGCTTTTTATGGTTTCGAATGCTTTTGTTTACTTTTCTGGCTACTAGATTATTTGCTGCTCAAAGAGAGACAGTAGAGGGAAGAAGGTAAGGAGAAAAACAAGGTTCTACTGTCCAGATTGCGATGTTGGACTCTGTGCAGTACCGTGTTTTCGATTGTATCACACAAGACCAAATTTTGATTAATAATTTCATAATCATTTATGTAAATGCATAGAATATAAATAAAATTTAATTCAAGATAAAAGCTAGGTATTCTAAGCTTTATATTTATATTATAGTTAGTGTGAATTGACCCCAAAGTCTAATGATTTCTGCCGTACAGAAAGCCAACTATACATGCAAATTACTCATTTATTTAAATTGATTTTTCTACATTAATTTTTAGGAAATTTTGTATGCGAATGATGCTATTATGTTTAAAAAGCTATGTATGTATGAAAATAAGCATAAAAAATTGACATTTTTTGACCCATAATCACGAAATAAAATGAACCTGGAAGGGGTTGAACTTTTAATTCTGTTTTTTAATATATCTTTAAATGCATAAACTGCGCATGTCCTGCGCAGAAAGATGCGAAGAATGAAGAGCCAGTAAATCAATTTGTTTAATAAATAATATAAACATATCACTAAAGAACATAACAGAAATGTTTTACTTCAAACTCCAGGACGTTCTTAGCAACGATACAGCTCTAAAATCAGGGTCGGCTATATTCTCGGAATATCACGCCTAAATATAATGAATTAACTCTTTCGTTCCCACAATAGCATTCGATAGCCGAGACCTCTGGGTCCCAGAATAGCCGAAGCCAACTAAGAAAATGTCCTTTCTACCCAGAACCGTGACTTGTAATAGCTGTAATAAGATGTAATGATAGCGGTGAGCAGAGGACTCATTGGAGTATGGAATCAAGTTAAATCAAAATGCCACATATACACTGTCTACCGATAAGTATTTGGACACCTATGCAAATAACGATATCTGCGGTCGTGAGGTAGTCACGGACTCCGCCGGTACACATCGTGTAGGAAACAGCATCGACATTAGTCGCATGCAAAATGCCTCGCAGTTCGGAGCTCTCTGATTTCGAGAAAGGTATAATTATCGGGTATCACAAATATGGCCGATAATTAAGGGACATATCTAGAGATCTGAAGTACCCAAGATCGACAGTGGCCTATGTGATTAAGAAGTGGTAGGTGAGCGGTGATTGTCGGAATGTGCCCCGAGTCGGCAGACCAACGAAACTGGGAGATAGAGACTGACGAGTGCTGTCCAGAGAAATTCGAAAGAACCGCAGCCAACCTACGGCCCTAATCCACGATGAGTTTCAACAGGCATCCGGGAGTATTGTTTCCATGAATACCATCCGTAAGGAAGCACATCTGCTTGGTTTTCATGGTCGTGCTGCTGCCCGTAAGCCTTTGATCACAAAGTCCAACCGCGCTGCTCGGTTAATGTGGTGCAAATCACTTTGAAATTGGACCGTAGATCAGTGGAAACGGGTTCTTTGGAGCTACGAATCAAGGTTCACCCTTTACCGTTGGGATGACAGGGTCTGGGTCTAGCGTCTGCCTAGAGAACGTCTGTCAGAATGCATTGTGCCAACAGTCAAGTTCGACGAAGGTGGAATTGTGGTCTGGGGGTGTTTCTCCTGGTATGGACTGGAACCCTTGGTCCCCATTCATGGTAAGCTCAACGCCGATGCCTACTGTACTATATTGGATGACAATGTGCTTCCTACGTTGTGGCAGTTTTACGGGTTGGACCCCTGTTACTTTCATGACGACAATGCCAGTTGTCATGTTTCGAGGTTAACCAAGGCTTGGTATGGTGCCAGTGAAGTTCAACGAATGGACTGTCCTGCCCAGAGCCCAGACCTGAACCTTATTCAGAACCTCTGGGACGAGTTGGATCGCCGAATGAAGGGTTGCACTACCCGTCCAAAATCGGTGAAGGAACTTGTATATCTACTCCAAGCCGAGTGGAAGACAATACCACTAGCTGTAACACAAAGATTTGTGATAAGTATGCCCCGGAGGGTTCACGCTGTAATTGCCTCTCGTGGAGGCTCTACCAACTATTGATTTTGAATAAAGTTACTTTTTCTTTTCTATCACAAGTGTCCAGATTGGTAGACAGTGTAATAATTATTTATAGTTTAATAATTTTTTTATAGTTTATTAAGTTTATAAATGTTATTTATAGTTTCCCTCAGATGTCAACAACTAACTTTTAGATATCCTTTCAGTTTTTATTTCTCTTTTACTGTCAGGCGTTCCGACAGAATAAATAAACATTTAGCAATGCGGAACAAGATATGATTTTGTCATTCCTTTTTTATTTCCATATCAAGCAGCTGCTACTTGCTGATTGTCAGTAGATACGGGAGTACACACTGAACGTAATCTTATCCGCGCCTGAAACTCAAAATAACACATTAAAGTTAAGATTAAAGAGAATGACGTAGCGTATCACGAGAATCTTCTGTGATAAAAAAGGGGAGGGGGGATGATTTATCTGTGGAAGAGTTCATAGGCCTATTTTGTTGCTTTTGAAAGCTAATGGGTTGTTAAGGAATTTTTAGTGGGGCATAGTTAGCTTTTGTTACCCGTGTAGTAAAATATTTTCTTTCGAATTTGTTACTGTCTAGATTTTGTCAGAAAACGGGAGGAATTTTAATTTCTTTATAAATATCACTACCATATAACTTTATCCATATATGTATGCATATGTATATATATACATGTATATATATATATTATATATATTTAAATTTATATATAATATATATATATATATTATATATATATATATATATATATATTTATTTATATATATATTGTATGTATGCATGATATATTATATATGTAATATTTTAATGTATATATATATTATATATATATATATATTATAAACATATATATATTATGTATATATATATATATGTATATATATATATATGTATATATATATATATATATATATATATAATATATATATTTATTATATATATGTATATATATATGTATGTATGTATATATATGTATATATATATATTTTATGTTTATATATGTGTATATATATGTATTTATATAAAATATATATATATATTTTGTATATATATATATATATAAATATATATATATATGTATATATATATTATATATGTATATATATATGTAAATATATATTGATATATATGTATATATATGTATGTATATATATATATATATATATGATATATATGTGTATATATATGGGTGTATATATATATATGTATATAAATATATATATTATGTTATATATATATATGTATATATATATGTATGTATGTATATATATGTATATATATATATTTATATATATATATTTATTATTTATTATATATTATATATACATATATTTATTTATATTTATATAATATACATATATAATATTTATATATGTATGTATGTATGCATGTATATCTATATGTATAATATGTATATAATATATATTTATTTATTATATTTTATAATTATATATATGTATTTAATATATATATATATATATATAAAATATATATATATATGATATATATATATATGTATATATATATATTGTAGTATATATATGTATAATAAATATATATATTATATATATTTATTTATTTATATATATATATGTATTATTATGTATGTATATATATATGTATATATATATTATATTTATATCTATATGTATGTATGTATGCAGTATATATATATGTTATATATGTATATATATATATTATATTTATTTATTATGTATATATATTAGTATAATATATTATATATATATATATATTGTATATATATTTATATATATACATATATATATATAATAAATATATATATATATTTACACATATATATATATACATACATACATATATATATATATATATATATAATCATATATATATATATATAGGAAAATAGATAGTTAAATGGATAGATGTTAAACGGATAGATATAAAGATAAATATCTTTGGAATTTATAGAAGAAAAAGGCATAGCTTTCAGTCGGAGGGACTAAATGAAGCGTTCTAGTGTTAAGAAGTATTAATCTCGTGGTCTGTTGAAAAACATTTTCATCGTCTTTCATTACATACGCACACACACACACACACACACACACACACACACACACATATATATATATATATATATATATATATATGCATATAAAATTAAGAATCTGTGATAATAAAAAATTTGCCATGCTTTTTTGAAAATTTCCTGACGCGTGGTGCCTCGTCTATGCTCAACGGGGTATTAATAACTCAAAACATACTCAGGTCGTTATATGTAGAGCAGAGGGTAAATTTTGTTTTTATAGCCATCGGAATGCGTTAAATAGAGCATTTTTTTTTTCACGCTTCATCGTACCTCACACCACTTACCCGTCATATGAAGGGAATTTTTTAATTATCTAGAATTGTAAAGTACCTTATGAGGCAGGTAAAAAAATGGTTTGTTTTTTGGTTCAGAATTATCGGGTATAAATAATTGCTTTATCTTCATACTCCTCTAAAGTCTCCCGATACTATGAATGCAGTTTAGAATCACGTTGAATTCAGTTAGTCAAACAGTGTGGTTATGTATAAAAAACAAACGAACAAAGTTCTTAATTTTCAAAGATATAGAACTTAAACGCTAGATATTTATTAGTCCGTGAAATAGATAGATCACATACGTACCTAATCTATTATTTAAGCCAAATCTAAAAGAAAATTATTTATGCCATATCTCAGTTCAGTGATAAAACGGATGAAAATAATGCATATACGGTATTTAAATAGCTTAAAATAAGAGATTTGAAAAAAAATTTTCAATTTTACAACTCCACTTCAACCTCCACTCAAAATACAGTTTCTTTTAAGTCAAAGAGTTTTTTGCTGGATGAGATCCCGCCTACCATCCTCTTATTTTAAATTAATTTTACAATTTACACTAAATCACAAATTTGTGATGAAAATCACACTCAGTTTATTTAATTTGTGATTAAGTGAATGTTTCAGTCTATTTAGTATGAATGTTATGTGTTTTCTTTGTTAATTCAATTAGATTTTAAATATTCAATTTTTGTAAAATTTTTCCTCAAAATGTTGTTTTTGTTTATGTATCAATTTGTTGAGTTACGATCCCCTCGCCAGATTTCAAACGCCACGCTGCAAGCACGCCACGCACGCAAGCTGCAAGCACGCCAATTTCGCCAAATGTGGTTGAAGCACCAACAAGATCCATGATTAGAAACAGGAGAGTGGGCTAAGAAGAGGAGTTGAATAAGAAATGATTAAATGAGAGGAATGACGGCATAATGCTAGGAGAAAAATGTTATTTTTGCCTTTTCAATACGCTTATTTATTATTATTAGCCGAAGCTATCTATCCGTCTGCCTCGAATTTATGAAGCGGTTGGACCTGGAATGGATAGACGCATCCGTATTGGATTCTTGAGGAGTTAGGGTTAGCAAAATTCAAAGAAAGTAAAGTTTATCTTCTTCTAAACTATCGATCCGATTTTAAAATAAATTGGAATAAATATGCTTCGTATCACAAAGAAAAATACTGTCATCTTTAAAATATTCGAAATTCATTCCTTCCCCAATTTTTCGAGCGTTTAATGCCATTATTCCAAGCCCTATTTTCCCCGCTTAAAAGTAGACGATTAAATTCACCACTTTATTCCATTATAAGTAGATGAAAACAACATATTTTTCTAGCATTATGACGTCATTACTTTATCCATCTCATTTAATCATTTCTTATTTTAATGTAGCCTCCACACTATGGCCAGTTGTTCACCACTTCCTGATGGTGACCTCGAACGATGGTTCACGGGTCGCATCTACACGCTGGGCCACTGAATGAGCTGAGCGCATTGATTCGTCCATAGGGTCTACTGCGCACTTAAGTTGCGCATCTGGCTGCCTTTGATCTTTGGAGAAAAACCGCCTCCGAAGCCATCGTCCGCCAAGGCTATTTTATCGTCTGCCGCCATCGGCCACGATAAGCCGAAGCCCCTCCAGACGGTGGTGATGGCTTGCAGTGGACCATAGTGTGGAGGCGCCTTTAATTATTTAAATATCGTCTGCATTATTTTCAAACATTTTATCACTGAACTTAGATATTACTTAAATAATTTTCTTTTATATTTGGCTTAAAATAATAGATTAGGTACATAGATGATAATTTTAAATTTAATAAGGGATTATTTTTTGTTGCAATGAAAATTTTATAGCAATGAAAATTTTCATTGCGATATGTTGCAATGAAAATTTTATATACCGTATACTAACATATACGGTATTAGTAAAATTTTTGATTTTTCAGTATTGTAAAGTACTATATGAGGCAGGTAAAAAATGGTTTGTCTTTTGGCTGAGAATTATCTGGTACACGCTCAATAATTTGTTTACCTTCATATTCCTCTAAAGTCTCCCGATACTGTGAATGCAGTTTAGAATCAAGTTGAATTCATTTAGAAAGATAATTCAAAGTTTTCTTAGTTACTTCAAAATTATTATTAAGTTCTTCCTGTTTTTTTACCACAGTAATTAAACGAAGTAAAGGAATGCAACTATCATTTCTACTACAACCTGGAGATAGATAGAATTTTTTTTAAGACGTGATAAAATTTTCATTGCAACAAAAAATAATCGATGATTAAATTTAAAATTATCACATATGTACCTAATCACATATGTACCTAGTGCATTCTGATATGTGTAAACGGTTTCAAGATATATTATCTGATTAAATTAATTATTTCAAAATTCTAAAAGCACGGTGGATTGTGTTTATTTTATCTATCATTGTGATTCAGCTCCAACTATCAATATAAGCGAGGCCTTTTTTTCTTTTCTTTTTTTCTTTCACTATCGTAATCACTATTATCAAACTCGTAGAAAGTTTGTTTTTAGATATTGTCAGCTGTCAAAGATTTTTTTCTTTTAGAGGCCGGCATTGAGGCGGAATAAATGTCTTCCGGTTAGTGATACACGATATGTTTTTAATATGTATTGTTAAGTATAGCATTGTTCATATCGATTATTGTATCGCCACTACAGTTAGTTTTAAAAATTTTTGGCAACAGGAAATAAAAAAGATAATAGTACTGTTTTGTAAACGGCCCTCCACACTATGGTCCACTGCAAGCCATTACACCGTCGGAGAGGGTATGTCTTAACGTGGTCGATGGATGCAGATGATAAAATAGCCTTGGCGGACAATGGCTTCGGAGGCCATTTGTTTTGAAACATCAAAGGCAGCCAGATGCGCAACTAAAGTGCGCTGTAGACCCTATGGACGAATCCACGCTCTCGGCTCATTTAGTAGCCCAGCATGTGGATGCAACCCTTGAACCATGGTTCAAGGTCACCATCAGGAAGTGGTGTACAATTGGCCATAGTATGGAGGCTACATAAGAATTCGAAATAAAGTGCATGAGTAGAAAGATCTGTTTTGGTTGTGCTTCCTTTTTAGGGAAACTATTTAGGTAGAAATAAGTTTGTGAATGAACAATTTGATGAATATTTACTGTCGTATCTAATATGTATACTCGAATAGTACAAGTTTCACACTTAGTCTTTTATCGGGGCAATTTTTTTTATTATTTTTTCAATTCGTTACAACGACCATATGATGTTGGTCCCACAAGGGGTCGTTATACCGAGGTTCTACTGTATTTTTCGACTTTCCAGAACTTTTTTCTATTTCACACTAAAATGTCTAAAAATTTTTTTGTAGAAATCTGTTATACATCTCGGCTTGACTGAAGAACAGGGTGCTCCTGCCAACTTGGCGATACAGCTGTGAGCATGGTAGCCTAACATTTTCTCCTGATCTTGCCATGTCCAAACAATATGTATCTATATTTTAATTTATATTATATATGTATCCAGCTCTTTTTGTGGAACCCATTTCTAGTATGTTAAATACACGTAATGCTTAAGACTATTAGATATAATGAATCATTAAAGGTTCACTATGGATAATTTTTAATAATTTGGAGCTGTTGGCTTTGTAAACTGTTAAGGGATTAATTGCCCATAAATGTAAATGCCCGCAAAGATCGTTCTGCTTTCGAAAAACGGGAGACTCTTAGTATGACCACTTGCCAGTCTGAAGCCGTTCTAGAGGCTCTGTCACAACTGAGTATAAACGAAGAGCCAGCATAGTAGGAATAGCAAGGAGTGACAATCCACTCCTTCGAAAATTCAGCGTTGACAATAGATTGATGTTCTAAAAAGGTGAGGGTTGTTGAGGAAAAATTGAAGTGGCTGCAGCCCACTTTGGTTAAGCTATCCTCTTGCTCGTAGCCTAGTATGTAGATGTGCGATGTTATCCACTGAAAATGAACGTCGACTCTGCAATAATTTTGAGTTTAAGATGGATAGAAAGATTTGTTTTGTCTCCAATGGTGATTCAGTTGTGGAGGTGTTGAAAGGAGGAACGACTATCGGACATAATCTAGAGTCCCCTCAAATCGGTTTAATGGATAATAGTTTCAAGGCCACGACCAATTGCGATTAATTCACTTTTTAAGACTGATGAGAAATCGGGGTTACGGAGACAGATGGACAAACTATCGCCAGGTTTCTCAATGTAGATGCCACTGCTAATCATACAGTCTACTGTCGTCCGTATAAATTTTTATATGGCATTATCAGGGATCTCATTTATGATCTCCAAGACCAGACCCTTAAGATGAGCTGGACAGAAAAGTATCCATTTTTTATATTGTAATCACGTTCAATTCGCATTATACTTTTCATAAAAGAAAAGTAAACACAGGTCAGTGATCAGCAAGATGTGGATGCACTTGCAGAACATAGGCACCAAAATTTGGTGAAAATTACGAAGCAATAAACGGGCCAAATAAACTTTCATCAAAACAGTTAGGGTGGTACGATTTTTGTATGTTACGCTTTTAAATATGATTTATATTTTATTGTAAAAATCATTTCAAAACACCCCGGAAAACAATTTTATATAAAAATATTGGTAGATAAGTTACTAAATAGTTAATTTATTTTTAACACTACAAAATACAACGATAAAAATCATGTGCTACCATCTGTCATCGACTGCAACATTAATACTATTAAACTGTCCTATCATGTTAGAGATGGTAAGAGAGGATCTAATCTACACAGTATCCGTGTACTGGTATAAAAAATACCTGTCTAAAATTTGGTGACTGGAGGACAAACGCTCTAGAAATCGGAGTTATAACTGGAGAAACTGGAGATATCGATGAAAGGAATTGCATTTAGAGTTGCAGTGTAACGGGATAAGTCTCCTAGTGGTGAACCCTGGGTAACGGCAAATCTATCAAATCTATCACAGAGTTTGCCGCTTTTAATAAAAGACTCAAGCTACAAATGGTTAGTTACGCTAAAGATAAGGCCTGGGAGAGCCTGGCTTCCACTATCCCAAGTTTTCCTCGCGCCTTATTGCTGTTGCAATGTTTCGTCTTCTTAATGAACACGACTGCCTTAGTGCTCATTTGTTTAAGATTAGACTTAATGGCTCTCCTAATTCTAATTTATGCAATTTTAGAAGAAAAATGAACTGAGAACATTTGGAGACATTCATTGCACTGTATAATTTTACTTTTGTTGTGCAAAAATATTGAGAAGCTAGAAAGTTAATGGCTTAGTTGCAAAATACATGGCATTAGTAAATAATAGTAGATAGAGCCATTCAACTTAAGTAGATGTAGGTTTAGTTAATAAGGGAATTCTTAAATCAAAATAAAAAAAATTTAACAATTTTTAAACCACTTGATCAAAAGGGTTAATCATATGCTATGTATCTTCTACAGCAGGGGTGGGCAAATACCTTTAAGCGCTGGCCAAAATAAAGTTTTCAAAATGTCTCCCGGGCCTGACGACTATACCGCGTACGCTGTGCACACTCGAATGTTTTGGGTGGAGTTTTTTCCCTGCCCAAGAAATTTTTTTTGACAAAAACTCTAAAAGTATCATTTTAAAGCATTTGGACAGAGAAATTTGGCAGTTAATAAAAGATAATAGTAATAATATATTGTCTTACTTAGGTGTATATGCGAACAATCCGTGCCCAGTAAAATATGTCACGTAATTTTTAAAGAAATAGGATCCATTATATTAAATTAATGGTCATTAATGGTTAATTAATCATATTATATTAAATAAATCAGTTAATGAAAGATTTTATTTTAATACTTATTTATATTTTAATGATACCAACTATTTTATTTTGATCATAGTTATTACATTTTTATATTTATATTACATTTTGTAAATATACTAATAAATAGAATTATAAAAAGAAAAGACAAACATCAACCGTTAAAATAGAATAGTTTTAGTTAATGCGAAACGTGAAATCTGGAATGTTCATTTGATATTATTTCTTCAAAATTTGGATCCAAATCACTTGTAGCAATCCTTAATACCGAGTGTAGATTTTCGAAATTAAACGTAAAATAAACAAATTATAATAATAAAAGAAATGCAGAAAACTTATAAAAATGGCGTTCGCAAAAACCGAATAGAAACTTAAACAAAAGTTATTCGAATTTCGATTCGATACCTTCTAGGGTTATTGTAACCCTTTAGGTGACGCATTGGCGAAATCAAGAAACACGCGCCAAGGCTTGGCGAGAAACAAAGCCAGCAGGTTATTTTTCATTTTTTTTTTATGTACACTACGCATACAAATATGTTGATTTCAACAAAATCAAATATAAGAGATAAAAAAAAATGCATGCAGGATTTTTCAACTGGCCGGATAGAGTAAGCAAAAGGGCCAGCTTTTGCCCACCTCTGTTCTACAGTATGGTCAATTGTTCACCACTGCATAAGTGGCGCTGATAGCGACCTTCGACAATGGTTGACGGTGTGCATGCACACATTGGGCCATTAAATCAGCAGATTGGGTGGATGCCTCCATAGAGACCTGCTCACCTTAGTGGCACATCTGGCTGTCTTTGATGTTAGAAGAGAAACCACTTTCGAAGCCATCCATTGCCAAGGCCATTTTATCGTCTGCCATCTTCGACTTCGATGAGCCATACCCATTCCACACAGTGGCTTGCAGTGGACCATAATGTGGAAGGGCCTTTAAGGTATCCATCTACGTTCGGATAACTTTTTTTCTTTAAACGTAGAAACTAGTTCATGTTTTTACATTTTTAGATTTATTTTTTATATTATCACAGAGAATTGCACTTAAAAATTTATTCCTGGAGAAGTTTTTATTAAATTCCTAATAAATAAAAAAATTTAGTAAAAAAAATCGGAGTTTTTCAAAAGGTCTAATTTTTTTAATAAATTAAATTATTTCAATATTTTTTGATGCAACACATTTCTTACACACTAGACTAGTGAATCACCTAAAATCTTTGCTTAATTTACACTTGGTAAAAAATTTTGGTCCTTCAAAATCATACACATTGAATTTTTAACGAATTTTCATTACCTTTATATCTAACTATGAGTGTAACATCATTAAAAATTATCCAAATTTAAAACTTTTAGGTCATTCACTAGTAAATACTATCAAAAGCATTCATAATAATTTTCAACAAAATATTTTAAGAACTTTTTGAGAAATCCCATTTCAAGTTTCAACATTTTATTAAAAATACCGTTCTGAGAAAAACGCATTGGAAGTTTATGAAAGCAACTTTAACTATTAAAAAATTAAAATACATGTTTATAATTCCCCATACTTTCTTGCTTAAAAAATTTCTCCAAGTTGCTAATTATTAAAAATAGTAGAAAAATGTTTAAACTAATCTTCATGAAAATTTAAGAAGTTTTGTCCAAAATATGTTCTTTAAAAGGATTTAAATTCACAACTTCCGGTTCCGAAGTCGCTAATTCCGTTTTGTTTTCACAGCTGTCACTGATGTTTAAACAGCTGTAACTTTTCTTTAAAATGCCGTAGAGACAAAACAAAAACAGATTTAGAAGCCTAAAAGTTGAAATTTTACAATAGAAAAAAAAATATGATTTTTGGCAAAAAAGGACGTTTTCAACGTAGACGGATACCTTAAACTGTGACAATAATAATAATAATAATAATAATAATAATAATAATAATAATAATAATATAAGCTTCTAGTCTGCTACCTGGAAGGGCCAGTCAGCGAAGTTGAGGAAAACAGCGCTTCTTCGCACCCAGGGGCAGAAGTAGAAGGAAAGCGGGAAGCCGAGGTAGAGCACGGCTACGATCGCCACCGCACACCTCAGGGTCCAGGGGTGGCGGAGGAACCGACGACCCCTACTGCTCCCCGGAGATGACGGGGGTTTCAATTTCCTGGATACGGCTTGGCCCATCGACCGGAGGGACGCTGCCAGCATACCTAGTACAAGGAGAAGAAAAAAAGCGTTAGGAATACACGGTATAAAAATTATACGTCTTCTCATTTTGAATCACATATGTACTAAAACGTGCACGGCTATAGTACTATTTCTAATAGAATAATTTCCCCTCTCCATCTATATATACATATAAACACGTGCGCCCACCCATATGTATATATATATATATATATGTGTGTGTGTGTGTGTATATATATATATATATATATATGTGTGTGTGTATATATATAACATATATATATGTATGTACGTGTATATATATATATATATATATATATATATATATGTCAGGTCTAAAAGAGGGGTAGTTGGAAATTACATGAGTTATAAACGATTTTAAAAAGGGAACTCTTTTATAATAATAAAATGAATGAAAAAAACCCACGCTCGCGTAAGCTTTTAGGATAATCCAGTCAGGCGGAAGCATTTTGGAACAATTTGATGAGCTTGCAAACAGATAACAGTCAGTTGGTGCGAACATGGAACTGTGACCACACTCTACGCGTGTCTTCGACGAAAAAATGAAAATGGCGCAAGTTGCTTTCAAATAGAACTATGATTTAATAACCTTATTATTATCAAGAAAGACTGTTTTTCCTTAGCCTTAACACTGGACCACAATATATATATATATATAAATAAATATATATATATATATATATATATACATATATGTATGCCGAACAATGGTCGGATGCAATGTTGCCAACCTCAAAAGACAAAATTATGAATTTTAGATCCTAAAATTATAGCACTGACACAAAAATTATCGTACATTTTCATAATAATTTAAAATAGTATCAATAGATGACGCTTGTGCAAAATATTTTTCTCCATAAAACGTATTTTTTAGATAAAAAAAGTCAAGTACCTTTTTTTCAAAATTATATATTTTCAGTAAAAACACCTTTTTACAAAATATATGTAAATACTTTTATATGGTTTACTAAATATTTTTCTAATATCTTGTATTTTACTTTAAATGAAACACAAGACGGGATTTCACACAATAATCCAAACATTCTAATACAAGTTGTGAGAAAACATAGCAACAGCAAAATTTTTAGCCTTTAAAATTATAGTTTAAATTGCATAATTTTAGTTATTATATCTTTTAAAATAATTTACTAAAATTCCAATTAGTATATTAGAAATATTTAAATGAAATAATTTAAATATAAATAGTATGTAATTTTGTAGAAAAATCATTGCCTAAAACTCTTGCAAAATTAGTTTTTTTCCAGTTCCAGTTACATTTCTTTTAATTCTACTCCTTCAATCTACTATTTCATTGTACAGATTAGAAAATTAACGTACAGTTTTTTAGAATTATGTCAAATGGTTTTGAGATTATTTTTCATCATGCAGAATCCTAAGTCATCGAATATAAAGATAATTATCATATGGTTGGCAAATCTGAACGGATGGGTAGGAAGCTGCTCTTTGCTTCCGAGGTTTGAGGGTTCGAGTCATGCTACTGGCATGGATAATAGTGGCCGTTTGGGATCAGCTTTAAATATTATCTACTAATCTTATTAGGACTTGTGTAGCCAAAAAGACTGTAAAGCTCCAAAGTAATATATACACATGTGTGTATGGTAACCATATACACACTTATATACGAGGGTTGGAACTTTAATAGTGGCAGCACTGCTGTAAAAACGCTACGCAACAAAACCAAAGAATATCACGTATACTACACGTGAACTACATACCTACCTTACATCTCAACAAAAGGACTCGTCCTTCCTACGTCATACGAATGCGGAGTGACGCAAAGAACTCATCCTTGTATTAGCTTGCGGTCTAAAATTGGTGTAGTTCGGAACAACAAAAATGCATACAAATTCAATGTGCCAGACGTCGTACATCCCGACAATGTCATCTGGGGCATCAAGAGGGTTGCTAAAATCTATATTGCTTACAGAACTGTAGCAATATGTATAAAAGCCTTCAATGAAGAACGCCAAAATGTGGCAGACATGTATCCACCAGGTCGTCCTAGTGTCAGCGATGCAGAAGTGCATGCTGTTGCCGCACTAATGGACAGTGATCAATACTAAACGATTCATGAGCTGGTCCGAAAGACAGGATTTGCACACACGACTGTACTGCACACTCTGAAGAAACGCCTGAGCATGAGAAAATTCTGCACTTTCTGCATAACGCCCATTATTCTGCATGACATTGCTCGGCTACATGCAGTGCAAGTGGTGACTGATTTGTTCGATCGATGCCGCTGAAGTATACTTTACTATCCATTATATATTTAGACCTAAGCCCTTCTTGCTTGTGACTTAATTCCTATGACGAAGAAACTACTTTGTAGAATTCGCTTCAGAACTGTTCCAGAGATTCTCGCAGAAATAGACAGGTCCATTCAAATATCAACAGAACAGACGCTGCTATAGGTGGTCTGCGACTCCCACATCGTTGAAATCGGATTTTACACAATGCTGGCGATTACACTGAAGGACTGTAAAAACATGGTGGCATGGATCACTTTTATATTACATGTAAATAGTTGCCACTATTAAAGTCCAATTGTATATAATATATGTGTATGTGTGAATGTATACATATATACTGGCATCCAAAATAAGTTACAAACACATCTTTATTCAATGAATAAAATATCTATAACTGTTATTTTTAACTGTTATGATTTGTTAGTATATTAAATTTAGCATGGGACTCTATGTGTATCTCGCAAAAATTGGCGAAATATCGACCGTTGGTGACAGTTGGCAACCTATTTTATCGTCAAGTTCGTCGCCAAATGTTGCCAAGTGGGGCGTCACGTGACAATTTCCGGTTCCGGTTTCTGGAGTGTTCCAGCAGTTTCTTCGAGCCTATATAGAGTCCCATGCAGAGACAGAGTATCTAAATGCGAAGCCGCAATGTTTACAGCCAAACAGAGAACGTCTTACGTTAACCACAACATATACATCAATAACACTCGTATTCCCTGGTCGGATACTGTTAAGTACTTAGGTGTCACTTTAGATAAAAATTTAACCTGGAAACAACATTTTCTTTCGGTCAAAACTAAATATCGGAACGCTAAGCGAGCTCTTTACCCACTAATTTCTCGCCATAGCAAAATGAATACTAAAATAAAGCTGCTAGTTTACACTTTTTGCGTCCCATTATTACCTAGGCAGCACCAGTGTGGTCCTATGCAGCAGATTCTAACATTAAAATTCTTACTGTTCTTCAAAATTTAATTCTCAGAGAAATCGCTAATGCTCCCCGGTACTTTAGAAATAGTGCCATCCATGAAGAATTAAAAATTCTTCCTATTCCAAATTTTATCTATAATCTCTCCACTAACTTTCATAAAAATCTAAACAATAAATTAATTAATAATCTAGTCAATTATGACCCGCTGATGCTTGCAATAGAAGAAGGCCTTTGGCCATTCTTGCTAAAGATCTTTAAATTTTTTGTGCGTTTATCTTCAAAAAACGAAAAACAAATCTAAAAAAAAATCATAAAATCTTTTAAAATGTAAGAAAAAAGCTTTAAAACTTCAAAATGGCCATACATCATCATTTAGTAATATTTTTTTTTTACCATGCTTTGCATTTTATTTCAATCTTCTATTTTCCTATTGTTTTACTCTCCTAACTTTGGTGAGGGCGGAGAGTAGTATTCAAATTAGTTATTTTCAATACTGTTCTGATGTCCCTGGCCAAAAAATATTTTAGTGTTTTCCTATCCCTAAACTCTGTATTCTTTAGTTACTGCGTTATGAACTCACGAATCCACCATTATATCCTTATCTTTCTTATTTTATTTGTTTATGCTCTGCTCGTTGTCAATTTCTCTGCTTACTGTAAGAAATCTCTGGCTAGGCCCAGGTAATCCAGTTGACCCATCATCTTGAAGATCTTGAAGATGCAAAGAAGAGTAATTAAGATAATCTCTTGGTCTACGGAGTACGCACGGTGTGTTGTGCTTGATGCGGAAAGTTTTGCGTGAGCCGACGGCATTGTGCTCAAAATTGTTCCGCGGAGATTTTGACGGTGTGTGTATTTACTGAATGCTAATAAAGTATTTGTCTTCGTGCTGCAGTCTAGCTTGCTTGCTTAAAGTCCATTCAATCCCCGAACCCAGTTTTGGAAGTTCGTAACAATACATATATACTGGCATCCAAAATAGAAGTTACAAACACATCAATTTTCAATAAATAAAAATATCTACGAGTACAACTGTTATTTTTTAACTAGTGATATATAGTATAATTTGGGAATTGATTGCAGTTTACGCTTCCAGTGCCTGTTAAATATAAAAATATCTGCTTCATCATATGTTTTTCTAATGGCTTTAAAAAGATTCATAGCACGTAGAAGTAGACCGACAGTTATCTACAGTGATAATGGTACTAATTTTGTTGGTGCAGCTAATTATCTGAAGAATTTAAATTGAAACCAAGTAAAAATTCATGGAGTTTCCAATAATTCATTGGAAATTCAACCCGCCAACCGCAAGCTGGTGGGGCGGTTGGTGGGAAAGGCTTATCAGAGTTTTAAATGATCTTCTAAAGAAAGTGTTAGGAAAGTCATGCCTTTCTCATGAAGAAATGGTTACTGTATTGGTGGATTTCGAGAACGTTATAAATTCTAGGCCGTTAACATATGCACCAGAACATAAATCCTTACGACCAATTTCTCCATCCATGTTTTTGCAAGACGTTCATGAATGTAGTGTACCAGATATTGATGCAGAAGAGCAAGGAGCATTGAATAGAAGGCTTAAATATAGATAAACATTACAAAAATATTTCCGAAACAGATTTAGATCCGAGTATCTAGGGTTGTTGGCACAAACGCCTAAAAAGAGAAGTCTTCGCCGAAATTAAGTGGTCCCCCCCCACACACCCCCCCCCCCCCCCCCCCCCCCCCCCCCCCCCCCCCCTGGGGGGGGGGTCCCCCCCCCCCCCCCAAGTAGTATTGATAGGAAGTGATAATTTCAAAAGGATTGACTGGTCAATGGGAAGAGTAGTCGAGATTGTACCTGGAAAGGATAAAGAGGTTCGTTTGGGGAAAGTAAATACTTCACACTCTACTTTACTACATTCTATTCAAAGGATTTATCTGTTAGAAGTCGATTCGATCGAAGATATAGCTAACCTTTTATCTGACAAAGTAGTTTTCCCAGGTACAAGTGACTTCAGTAGTGCTTCAAATAAAGTTTTAGTGACGGACCAGGGAAAGATTAAGAGTGAGCCAAAAACGACTCGATCTGGTCGACAAGTGAAGGTGCCTGAAAAACTGATCTTATAAACTTTCACTTATTACAAAACATTTGTATATATTTGAATACGTAAACATTTACGAGGTTCTGGTTGTTTGTCATTTAAATGTATTTTCACCAGATTTTATGTTCATTTTGTTACTATTGCTGAATTGTGCTCAATTCAAGGGGCGAGAATGTTACCTGCATGGTTTTAGATATTTTTTTTTCTTTTCCAAAAAGGATAGGATTAGTGGCAACAGTGTAACATTGCGAGAAAAAGTATAGAATAAAGAATTGAGATGAAGTACGTAATGACAAAAGATGTGTTTTTATTTTGGCGTATTTATTTATTGAAGTTATTCGTATCAGAATTCCTTTACGTGATCGGTTATAATACGGAATCTTTCACGTGTGTATTGATGTTATTTTGTTACGATTTCCATTGATAGACGAAACCGAAAGTACCTGACATTTCCCAACAACATACGTTACAAATATAAAATTATAAAAATCATACAACAAACTTTGAAATTACTCATAAAAACGTGCATCGGGACATTATATACAGGGTGTCCCGAAACGACCACATAAACTCTGCACAGCTAGATTACTGGTTGGGAATACATAAAAACTGCCAAAAAAGCGTTCCTGTACGTTCCATAGTTTACAAAAAAATACGAAAAACAAAGTATGACGTCACTGCCGGTGAAAGGAAAAAACACTTTATTGGACATATCAACAGCAGTATATGCACGGGCATACTCCGTAACATTTCTTAAGGCATTCCATATGTAATTCCATTACATGGGCTGTATATCAGGTAAATGTCGCAGTAGTCACGAACGGAATGCATGGCCACCATACGAATAGCTGTAAAGATAAATACCAGTTCAATAGCGGCTTAACGTCATTCCATACGTTTTAAATATTATTGTATGGAAAGATATGCAAATACTGTTGTTATACGTCCAATAAAGTGTTTTATTTTCTTGAAACGGCAGTGAGCGTCCTCCTTTGTTTTTCATATTTTTCTCGTAAACTATGGATCGTACAGGAACGCTTCTTTCGGCAGTTTTTATGTACTCCCAACGTGGAATCTAGCTGTGCAGAGTTTATGCAGTCTTTTTGCGACATCCTGTATATATATAAATATAAATATAAATATATATATATATATATATATATATATATATATATGTATATATATATATATATATACATATATGTATATATATATATATATATATATATATATATACATACACACACACACACACACACACACACACACATATACATATATATATATATATATGCATATATATATATATATATATATATACATATATATATATAAGATATAATAGTATTTTAATGTTAAATGTATAGGACTAAAGCGTTGCAGTCACTAGGTGCCTCAAACATATACGAGGGATGTGATGATGAAGAAAGTTTGAGAACAACTGCTCTAGGTCTGTTTAAGGGAGATGACAACGATGAAATAAAAATTGCAAGGACATAGGCCCTGAATTTGGCAGTTGAAAAGAAACTGGTTTACTTATACTTAGAAGGATGAAAAAGTTGCAGGAATAGGTCAATTACAAATGATTAAAAACCAGGAGAATAATTTTACTTTATTGACCTTCATAGTACTGCCTTCCTGCATCCACATACTTGTTACAGCGTTCGTATAACTGTTCAAAACACTTCTGGAATCCATTTTTTGAGAGGACCATCAATTGCTTCGTCGCATTTTTGATCACCTCATCCGAATCCGCAAAACTCTTCATTTTCTTTTTCAGCCGTGAAAACAAGTAAAAATTTGCTGGTGATAGTATAAGGAGGGTGTTCCAGAGTGGTAACACTGTTCCTGGCAAGGTGCTTTTTCACTTGATCCAGCTTTCGTATAATTGTTCAAAATATTCCTGGAATCCACTTTTTGAGAGAATCATCAGTTGTTTCGTCGCATTTTTGATCACCTCATCCGAATCCACAAAACTCTTCAATTTCATTTTAAGCCGTGGAAACAGATAAAATTCTGCTGGTGATAGAATAAGGAGGGTGTTCCAGAGTGGTAACACTTCCTGGCAAGGTGCTTTTTCACTTGATCCAGCGTTCGTATAACTGTTCAAAATACTCCTGGAATCCATTTTTTGAGATAATCATCAGTTGCGTCGTCGCATTGTTGATCACCTCCTCCGAATCCTAAAAACTCTTCAATTTCATTTTAAGCAGTGGAAACAGGTAAAACTCTGCTGGTACTAGAATAAGGAGAGTGTTCCAGAGTGGTAACACTGTTTCTGGCAAGGTGCTTTTTCACAGTCAGAGCACGATATGGTGAAGCATCGTCATGTAAAAGAAACCAATCGTTTGTTGCCAATTTTGCAGATCATTCTCGTCTGATTGAATCTCGTAGTCGTTTAAGGATCTCCAGGTAAAGTGTTTTATTGACAGTTTAGAGAATTATCATTTTCATACGTTTTATCACTGAACTTAGATATTACGTAAATAATTTTCTTTTATATTCGGCTTAATGAATAGATTAGGCACATATGGGATAATTTTAAATTTAAACATCGATTATTGTTTGTTGCAATGAAAATTTTGTCACCGATATTAACAACAAATTCTTTTCATAAAAGTCTAGCAGTCTATTTCACGGACTAATAAATATCTAGCGTTTAAGTTATATATCTGTGAAAATTAAGAAGTTTGTCCGTTTGAATGTTTGTTTTTCATACATAAACACGGGGTTTGACTAAACGAATTCAACGTGATTCTAAACTGCATTCACAGTATCGGGAGACTTTAGAAGAGTGTGAAGATAAACAATTTATTGAACATGCACCAGATAATTCTCAGACAAAGAAAAATTAATTTTTTACCTGGCTCATAATGTACTTTACAATTTTGGATAATTAAAAATTTTACTGGTCCCGTCACATGACGGACTAGTTCAGTGGTCCGCAAAGTGCGGCTCCAGAGCCGCATGTGGCTCTTTGGCTCTTTAAGTGCGGCTCTGACACAAATATCCACGGAAGGCTCAATAATATTTTCATTTAAAAATAACTTGGTAAGAAAAAAATTACACCTGTTTGTTAAATTAAAATTCTTCTATAAATCGAGAACATGTATAATTTTTTGTTTAAGTTAAAAGATAGATAGGTAATTTTATATTGTTGTAAAAATACGTAACGAACATCGAATTTTTTATTAGTTTTGTTCGCATGTTTTCGGCGTACTCGGTGCGATACAAAGGTACCACAAGCATGCGCGCGCATACTTTTTCTAACGTATTGGGATGAGTAAAAATTGGCATCATAGACCAGCAGTTGCAGTGTGAACAGTTTTGTCTTATCTACCTTTAATAAATATCATTAATAAATTTTCATTAAGCATGAAGTTACTACTAATAGTGTACTACTTATTTAGTGTAATAAAAGTTTACTAAACAAACAGATTTGGCTCCCAATTTTTTTAAAATTGTTGTAATGTTCATATTTGGCTCTTTGGCTAATAAGTTTGCCTACCACTGGGATAGTTAACAAAATAAAAAATTTCTTAGTATCATTCTATAAATATCTTTACTATCTTCTTTATTTTAAATTCATTTAATTGGTGGTCATCCAAATAAAAATTATATATGTAGTGGTCCTTGAAGTTTCTAAATTTTGCCAACTGTTGGTCCAGACAATTAAAAGCCACTCTTTTGGTTCTTGAAACGAGATGTCAGTGTACGGGTTATTACCGCAGAAAAGAAGCCGGTGGTGACTTATCCCCGTAATCCGGTGACATGTCATTCTCTAGCTGTGTCGAACGTTCTCCAATCAGTCAAGGTTCAAATCCTCAGTCTTGCGATCCAAAGTGACCTTAATTCTCCCTGAACTTCAGAGAGAAGAAGAAAAAAATAAAGAAAACAAGTCGAGAGTTACGCGAAGGTTATACAACAGAGAGCGAAATTACTCCGTAATCCCCTTCTGAGACGCATTGCTAATGAGGAGGACGTAAATCGGCCCGTTAGTTTCCTTTAGGGTTCGTTTTTTTTTCTTATTTACTTTGATGCTTCACTTGGGTTCGGAAATAAAAACGGGTTCTCGGATGATTTAAATTCGTACTTCCTGCTTCGCGCGCTTGTTTCCTGCTTTTCGCCGTCGGTAAACTCCGGTCGGATCGTCAGATGATGAGAGTCTGGGTGTTTAGGATTTATTTAAAAAACAAAAACAAAAAAACAGGAATGTGTTTTTTAGAAAACATACTATTACCTTATATGAAGTAAAGAGAGAAACCGAGAAAAATTCCAGGGTTATGTTTTGAATGGAATGATTCTTTTGACCATGGATGAATTAATTTTCACGAATTACGTCTGCTCGTATGTATAAAAACTTTAAAAATTAATTATTTATTAATTATTTAAAATCTGATCTGATCGTCAGACGATAGTCTGGGTTTTTAGGATTTATTAAAAAAACGAAACAAAACAGGAATGAGTTATTTAGAAAACATACTATTACCTTATACGAAGTAAAGAGAGAAACCGAGAAAAATTCCAGGGTTATGTTTTGAATGGAATGATCATTTTGACCATGGCTAAATTAATTTTGACAAATTACGCATGGCCGTATGCATAAAGAAGACTACACCATTACTCTGAGTAACAAAACTAATTTTGAACCATTACATGAATGCTCAAATAATAATTCTGATGACACGTCATACAATCAAATTAATAAAATATGTGCATAATTGATAACACGTACAAGGAAGTCATATAGTGTTAACATCAGATTTTTTTTTCGCTTGGAAGTCTTTTTAACTCTAGAACCTTTATAGGATTGCACAAATAATAATTTTGATGACACATCATATAATCAAATTAATAAAATGTGTGAATGATTTAATACGCGTCAAGGAATCATTATGGTGACAACATATTGTTATTAGGAAGTCTTTTTAACTCTAGAACCTTTATAGGATTGCACAAATAATAATTTTGATGACACATCATATAATCAAATTAATAAAATGTGTGAATGATTTAATACGCTTACAAGGAAACCATACGGTGTTCACATTATTTTTTTAATCAGGAAGTCTTTTTAACTCTAGAACCTTTATAAGAATGAACAAATAATAATTCTGATTATGATTTATACGATGAAATTAATAAATTATGTGCATAATTTAATACGCTTACAAGGAAACCATATGGTGTTCACATTATTTTTTTAATCAAGAAGTCTTTTTAATTCTAGAATCTTTATAAGAATGAACAAGTAATAATTCTGATAATTATTTATACAATGAAATTAATAAAATATGTGCCTATTTTAATACGCTTACAAGAAAACCATATGGTGTTCACATTATTTTTTTAATCAGGAAGTCTTTTTAACTCTAGAACCTTTATAAGAATGAACAAATAATAATTCTGATGTTGATTTATACAATCAAATTAATAAAATATGTGCCTAATTTAATACGCGTACAAGGATTTGTTTTTTTATAATTTTATAATTACTCTCATTCTTATTACATAATAATAATAATAATAATAATAATAAATATTATAATAATATAATAATAATAATTATTATTATTAGAAAGTCTTTTTAACTCTAGAACCTTTATAGGAATGCACAAATAGTAATTCTGATGACGAGTCAGACAACCAAAATAATAAAATATGTGCATAGTTTAATACACGAACAAAAAAGCCATGTGGGGTCTACATAAATTTTTTTTAATTAGGAAGTCTTTCTAACTGCAGAACCTTTATAGAAATGCACAAGATATAATTCTGAGGAGGCGTTATATAAAACTAATAAAATGCGTCAATCAAATTCATAAAATATGTGCATAATTTAATACGCGTACAAGGAAGCCATATAGATTCACATTAGTTTTTTTATTAGTAAGTCTGTTTAATTCTAGAACGCTGTTCTGTTCTTGTCGAACGTTGTTACTATTATTACTTCTGCAAGACGATTATTTAAAAATTTATTTTAAAGCATGGAAAGGCAAGTAATACACGATTAAAAAATGATTCATTGTGCGCTGAAGTTATTTTCAACTTTTAACAAAGATTATTTTTTTAATTATAAAAAGTCTTAATTTTTAATTACAACTTTTTAACTTTAAAACTTTTTAATTACAAAACCGAAACTTAAAGATAGTCTTCTGTAATTAAGAAAAAAGTGAACAAGATGTTTTTTTAAAAATTACTATCGTAGAATTATAAAATGTCTTGAGATTATACTTTAATCAAGAGTCATCACTTTTATACATTTTGAAATATCTTTTAATGTTTTAGAAAGCTTAAATTCAAATTTTTGTTAACGTTTAAAATTGACCTTTACATTTAATATTTAATGAATTCATATAAACTACTTACCAAACACTACTATTATATATTAAAATTGATTTCTGAATTGTTTTAAGTTTACACTCGAGACGGACTGAAATGGTAGGGCACTGCCTTTCAGTGCCATAGCTCGTGAATTCGAATCCCTCTATTTGCATTATTGTTCGTAGTTATTCTTAATTGGTTTTAAGCAGTATGATCTGGAATCATCAGGCCTATAGTTTCAAAAAGTAAACCGTACGGCCCTATTTCAAACCTAAGTTTTCACTTTATTTGCATGACTAAAGCTCATTTTAAATTTAAAAATCTGAAGCCCGAATTAAAAAAAAACTATTATACACATTTAAAATAAATCCCATATATTAACTACTAAATTAATCAACAAAATAAAGCATATAATGTTCTATACATTTTCTAAAGAATTAATAGGGCAAATTTGGGTGAAAAAAAATGTAGATTAAAATGTAAGAGATTTAAAAAATTAACAAGGTAATCAAAAATGTTAGTTTAAAATTATTTGATTTGAAGATTAATTTTAACTCATTTGCATAATAAGCGCCTATACGCACTGAAATTTCTTGCAAATTATAACCGAAGAGCATATTAACGTGCGTGCATGTAGTTAGTGCAAAATGAATATAAGGCGATTTCACGCAGTAGGGCAAATTCTCAAATTATGACAATCCTGGCTTTAGTTTCAAACGGAAGGGCAGTTTATTGTTTGTCTATTGGCTGTTGTAAACATGAAAATGAACGGGAATGGCATTATAGTAGTTCGGGAAGTTGCGACAAATTGCCTTATTGCAAACGGCATATAGCCCGTCATGTGAGGGGATTAGTAAAATTTTTAATTTTCCAGAATTGTAAAGTACCCTATGAGGCAGGAAAAAAAAATGGTTTGTTGTTTGGCTGAGAATTATCTTGCAACGAAAAATAATCGATGATTAAATTTAAAATTATCATATATGTACCTAATCTATTATCAAATGTAAAAGAAAATTATTTACATAATACGAAAATAATGCAGACCATATTTAAATAATTTAAAATAAGAAATGATTGAATGAGATGGTTAAAGAAATGACGTCATAATTCTAGAAACGAATGTTATTTTTACCTATTTATTATGTGATAAATTGATAAATTTAACCGCCTGCTTTTAACCGGCGAAAATAGGGCTCGAAATAATGGCATTAAACTACATACCTATTATTACACAGGGGAAACTGAAATTTAAGGTCCTTTGTGCCCTTAAAAGGCGATATTTAACAGATACCTATTGTATGGCCAAAAGTTTGGAGTCAATAGAAGCAACTACAGATTTGTCAAATTCTAGGCAGCTCCTTTTCCTAAGTCTCAATTTCGCAGGACAATAATTTACGCAGATATTAACACATTGTATGCGGGACACGTACTAGTACGTTTTCTGACGATTAATACGTTAGTGAGGGTCACATACTAGTACGGGTTAGTGTAACAACATGATTTGTTTGTGGGTACAAAAATAACCGTATATACAGGAAAACGAAGCCGAATGTTCTTGTCTACTATATAGATTCTGGAAAAATTTAGACGAATAAAAACTAGTTTTTACATCAGTTGATGCGGAACCACAAAACGAGAAAAAATTAAAATTATATAAGATTTTTTCTATTTGATTTTTCATATTTACGATAGTATTATAAATTTATCCACTAAAAAATATATTTTTTGTTTACAAAAATCTTATGGTTGTTATTTATATATTTCTATTTATATATTTGTTTATATATTTCAATTTAAAATACGAAAAGTTGGTTAAAAAATTAAATAATTTTCGATCTATTGAGATTTAACTGAATAACTAAATTTTAAACGCAAAACGCCCGCTCCCGGTACAATTCCGCTACGAAATGTACCCGCACACAATGTGTTAATTAAAAACTATTCAAAATATTAATTCTTTTGGACTAAATATGTTTTAAACGTATTTTACTGCGCAAAATATTGATTTTCTAGGCTATTCTGGATGATGAAAAGCCATAGAATTAGTTATGATAGCTTCACAAATTGTTTTCCATATGAATTTTACTGATAGCTTTCATCCACATTTCATGCTGGACATATATATTGTATGCTGGACACGTACTAGTACGTGTTCTGACGATTGATACTTGAGCGCGGGACACGTACTAGTACGATTTTTGACGATTGATACTTGAGCGCGGGTCACGTACTAATACGTTTAGTGTAACGACATGGTTTGTTTGTGGGTACAAAAATAACGGTATATACAGGAAAACGAAGCCGAATGTTCTTGTCTACTACATAGATTCTGGAAAAATTTAGACAAATAAAAACTAGTTTTTACACCAGTCGATGCGGAACCACAGAACGGGAAAAAATTAAAACTATATACTACTATTTCTATTTGATTTTTCATATTTACGATACTATTATTGTTCCGTTCCGGATGTAAATTTAATTAGAGCTCCACCTAGTGATCCTTTCTAAAAACAATCATTGTCATCTGCAATGTAAAAGCGTTAAGACCAATCAAATTACGCTCCCACCCACTTCACGCGGTGGTGACATATTTTATTACTAATTAATTAATTTCATATATTTATGTGTTTTGCGTTATGAATAAAAATTATAAAGGAAAATTACAGTCCATTAGATGATTTAAACAAAACCCAGCGACCTCATCTAACAATTATAAATTTATCCACTAAAAAATACATTTTTTGTTTACAAATATCTTATAGTTGTTATTTATATATTTGTTTACGGATTTCAGTATAAAAGTTGATTAAAACATTAAATAATTTTCTATCTATTAAGAATTTACGCGCAAAATGCCTGTTCCCGGTACAATTCCGCTTTGAAATGTACCCGCACACAATGTGTTAATTAAAAACTATTCAAAATAATAATTTTTTTGGTCTAAATATGTTTTAAACATTTTTTTCCACAAACTATTTACTTTTTAGGCTATTCTAAATGATGAAAAGCCATAGAATTAGTACGGGTTAGGTTTTTTTGTGGGTACAAAAATAACGGTATATACAGGAAAACGAAGCCGAATGTTCTTGTCTACTACATAGATTCTGGAAAAATGTAGACAAATGAAAACTGGTTTTTTACATCAGTCGATGCAGAACCACAAAACGGGAAAAAATTAAAACTATACTACTATTTCTATTTGATTTTTCATATTTAGATACTATTATAAATTTATCCACTAAAAAATATATTTTTTGTTTACAAAAATCTTATGGTTGTTATTTATATATTTCTATTTATATATCTGTTTATATATTTTAATATAAAATACGAAAAGTTGGTTAAAAAATTAAATAATTTTCGATCTATTGAGATTTAACTGAATAACTAAATTTACGCGCAAAACGCCCGCTCCCGGTACAATTCCGCTGCGAAATGTACCCGCACACAATGTGTTAATTAAAAACTATTCAAAATATTAATTCTTTTGGTCTAAATACGTTTTAAACGTATTTTTCTCCACAAAAGATTGATTTTTTAGTCTATTCTGGATGAGAAAAAATCATGGAATTAGCTATTAAAAAGTCACAAATTGCTTTACATGTGAATTTTACTGATAGCTTTCATCCATATTTCAATTACACGAAAATCGTTTGAGAAAATGGCATTGGTTTTTTTACTTGTACACGCATAAATCGTCCCACTACACGTACAGTTTCAATAATCTGTAGTCTACGAGGAGCAGTTTTCTAATTACCCGATTTTACCATAATTAGAAATTTTGGTCGGGGACATAATCCCTTTAAAAGATATGTTGATTGGACACAACCTTTCATAATAAACTAGACAAAATTGTTTTTCCTTTAATCTCTTTTAAATTTTGAAAAGAAAGCTTTGTGCTAGCAGCACAAACATTATTATGCTTTTATTACCGAAACGCAGAAACTTTAAGCTGAGAGTTCAAGCCCTGAAATGATTCGGAGCAATTAGAACGCCTTACGCAGCATGGAAAAGTAAAATATTATGAATTTTTTAATCTCTGAAATTAGATGCTTCCCTAGGGACTCGTACGTCAAAAAGTAAACTGCCTCAAATGAGCTCATTAATTTCTTTTATTTTACATTTTTCTCTTTAAGGTGATAGTGTCCGCACAAAATATTGAAAATTTTTTTATAACGATTTGGTCGGGAAACCTCTTAAATATTTTATTCATTTTTTAATACTTATTTAAATATTAGTGACCTGAATAATAATGCGATGTTTGCGCTTTGTTAATTTACACGCAAAGGAAAGAAAAGGGGAAAAGATATAAAATTATTCAGGCTTTAAAGAGTGAATTTTTAATTTACTGCGCTGCCAAATTACCAATTTAGATTATACAAAATATGGAAAGTAGAAAATATATTTCGTTTCATTTCTTTTATATAAGTATTGATCGGAACAGGAGGTTATCATATTAAAGTTTCGGTATGGTTTTAATTTTCTAATATTTATATACATTCGGACCCCGATTTAGGCTTGGATTGGTTTGGAGTGCTACGGTCTACTTTTTGCAACATGAGGGCTAATGAGACCGGGACCTACAGCTTAAAGCCGATTCCGAACGGCTACGAACATCCATGCCACTGTGGGATTCGAACCCACGAACTCCGTAACTGAAGGCCAGCCCCCTAACCAATCGGCCATCGTTCTGCTGGATCCCGATTTAATGTACCCGCATATAACAAATTTCTCTATTTAACGAATTTTTAATGAAAATTAACAAAAATGAAAGCAGAACCCTCTATTTAACGAATAACAAACCCAAAATTGAGGAATTATTTAAATTGCCGATATTTTTCTCTTTTATTATTTACGATTTTTTTTTAATTTCTTTACTTCAGAAGAAGTTGTTCCTGGAATAGACTTTACCAATTATATTACTTTACATGTATAGACGAGCTGTCTATCTGTGCAACTGAAGTCGGTGAAATTGTTGAGCTATCGGAACCAGTGACTAGCGATTCTGACACAAATCTATAATCAAACACCTAATGAAACTGTTACTTTATTTGTCCAGAATTCGTTCTGTTGGTCCAAATGAGGTACAATTGGAACTACAGATATTTCAAATAATGCAGTTGACATTTATTACATAAAATATCTTAGCTCAAAAATCCGCCTATAGGTGATGTTGTGATACATATAAACACATTTAATATGCTTTATGAATGTTAAATAATATTAACCGTTTGAGTGCGGCCAAGCGCTATCGCGCGTGTCTTGTGCTGTGTCAAAAATGCATAGAAATGTGATCACACTGCTGTACTTTACTATAATTTTCACACTAGAGGTTAAGTCTTATTATACTTTCAATTAATGGGAAAAATAAAGTAACATATATCAGCGCGGTCGCACCTCCACGCTTTTTTGACAGAATACATGAGAAGAGCGACAGCGCTTCGCCGCACTCAAACGGTTAAAAAATAGCATTAAAAGTGCTCAATATGTTCCTTTTCATGTTCAATAAAATGCTACAATCGCAGAACCATGTTTTT
>CM063500.1:45880904-45885904 GCA_032207245.1 Pardosa pseudoannulata
TGGCGATATCCATCTTATATATCCATTGTTCACACTCACTCCTTCAGTAATATTAGCAAAACTTTCATTAGACTTCATGATCAACTCCCATTGGGTATAGAAATCAATTTCTAATCCTAGTATTCATCAAAGCTACTCATTTCTAATTGAGTCTACGTTGTTGGCGGATGTCTCTGGCTACAAAAATACTGTTTTTCTTTGTCCATAAGCTCTTTACTCCCTAGCTATTTTGGGCTATGAACTCACGAATTCATTTTTATTTTACCTTTCACATCTTTTAGGCATTAATTTCTGTCGTTCGCAGCTGTTACAAGCTTATTTAAAGAAATCTCAGGATGGATGGACTAAGACCATAGAATACTGTAGACCAATATCCTTCTTGAAGGTCCTGAATATCCATTTTATGTAAATATGTGTTGGAGAAACGGAGAATCTGCTGAGAAGCTGTTCAGTGAATGGTATCCGAATAAACAAGCAACGAATCGATAGACCTTCCAGCCGGACACAACCAACTCTGTAAAATGTATCTTTTATGGTTAGATATGGGATTGACCAGAACTGTCAGAACTTCTACAGTAGAAGAATCTGCTTTACGTGCAGTTGAACTGAATCCTTCTACAAGAACGAAAAGTAATCGTGACCTGGGTTTGAGGCATCCTCCTAAATAGGAAACTTTCGAAGGGAAATTGGTGAAAGCATGCATCCACTTCACTTATCTCTGCTTGCAGAGACCAACTCGAACACACGTTTACCGCCTGAGCATAGGTTACCGTACATGTTTAAAGATGGCAGACGTATCCTTAATATCTCCAAAAACATCAAACGCTCTGGCGACGAGATCTTGTTGTAAATCAGTGGGCGTATCGTAAATGGTATTTTTCAAATGTCCCTACCAAAAAAAAAAAAAAAACCCTCAACATAAGAAATCTGGTAATCATGGTGAACTAATCATGACCCCGAACAAGTACGCTTTTACCTATCCAGCAGTTTGCATACGTCCCATCCAGATAATTCCGGGCATCAGTGATAAAATGTGCAGAAGCACCACCATGTTACAACGAGATTCTGCTTCGAATAGACGCAGGAACTTCCACCAGTAATTCTGGAAATATCTCTTTCATGAAGATTCAGTGCGTGAACCCAACCAAGTAAAGAATTGGTAGGATGTACTGTCCAATCAGATAATCACGCACTATACCAGCAAAATCATTGATCTACAATATCCGCTGCTATGTATGTGTCTTGTTGCATGTGATTTCCATAAGCCAAAACATGGACATTGTGACTATTAAACAGCCTTACTGTAAATGCCACTTGGTCGGGGAATAAAAGATATGCGAAAAAATCAATGTGTAGCAAACTACGTTGCACATACTACTAGCAAACTGTGTATGCAGGTATAAGTGAAAATGGTGCAGGCCTTCACCATGCAAATATCCCATAGATGCAAATATCTCAAATTCAATTCCCATATATTACTTCTAGTGCTTGTAGAAAGAAACTAGTTAAACTGCACGTAAAACAGTTTCTTTCTCTACAGTAGTTCTGTTCATCTTCTGCAGTTTTGGTTCATCCTGTTTCACACCATATAGTTATAAGAGACACATTTTCACAGTGCTGGCTGTGCTACGCTGGAAGGTCTGTTGATTCAATAGTTGTCTCTTCTGAAATCGTTCCCAGTGCAAATTCTGAGCAGATAATTCATTTCCGTCCCATACAGCGGATAGAAATCTGCAAGCTCTGAGTTTGTAAAGCGATTTCAGATATTCTAAATAGAGGGGAAAATGACGACTTTACCCTCAGATGATATCGATTGACTTAATCTTTAGCCATCTATAGTTACGTTTAAAAGGACCATTTAAGGATATACAGTCTATAAACAAAATAATAATTATAATGATAATAGTAATAAAAAAACCATATTTTAGGTATTCTGTATCTTAGCTAAAGGTTTGCAAGACATTTTCGCATCTCTGTATGTAGAGATAAGTGAAAATGATGCAGGCCTTCGCCATGCAAAATCTTCCATAGAGGCAAATATCTCAAACTTAAGTCCCTTGCCTAGTGCTTGTAGAAGGAAACAGTTAAACTGCACGTAAATCAGTTTCTTCACCTACAGTTGTTCTGGCAGTTTTAGTCCATTCCCGTTTCACACCTTCTAGTTATAAGAGACACATTTTCACAGTGCTGACTGTGCATATCTGGTGCATTTATGGGCAGTTAAACTGCACGTAAGACACTTTCTTTCCCTACAGTATTTCTGGAACTTTTGGTTTCATCCCGTTTCAAACTATCTAGTTATAAGAGACACATTTTCACAGTGCTGGCTGTGCATATCTGGTGCATTCATGGGCAGTTAAACTGCACATAAAACACTTTCTTCCCCTACAGTATTTCTGGAACTTTTGGTTTCATCCTGTTTCAAACCATCTAGTTATAAGAGACACATTTTCACAGTGCTGGCTGTGCATATCTGGTGCATTCATGGGCAGTTAAACTGCACGTAAAACAGTTTCTTCACCTACAGTTGTTCTAGCAGTTATAGTCTATCCCGTTTCACAACATCTAGTGATAAGAGACACACTTTTACAGTGTATACCTGTCCATACCTGGTGCATACTTGGGTAGTTAAACTGCACATAAAACAGTTTCTTCCCCTACAGTAGTTCTGGCAGTTTTAGTCCATCCCGTTTCACACCTTCTAGTTATAAGAGACACATGTTCCCAGAGCTGTTGTTGGGACGTCTGTTGATTCGATAGGTATCTCTCCGGAAATCGTTCCCTGTACCAATTCTGAGCAGATAATTCGTTTCCGTCCGATACATCGGATAGATATCTGCAAGCTCTGCGTTTGTAAAGCGATTTGAGATATTCTGTATCTCAGCGGGAAAATGACGCCTTTACTACCAGATGACATCGATTCACTTAATCCTTTGCCATCTATACTTACGCTTAAACGTGTTATTTCCGGATATACAGTCTATGAAAAAAATCATAAATTGGGTCTTTTCTATCTCCTTTAAAGATTTGCAAGATATTTTTCGAGTGACTTATATTAAGGTATCCATCTACGTTAAAAACGTCAATTTTTGCCAAAAATCATAATTTTTTTTAATTTCTCTATTGTAAAATTTCAACTTTTAGATTTCTAAATCTGTTTTTCTTTTGTCTCTACGGCATTTTAAAGAAAAGTTACAGCTGTTTAAACATCAGTGACAGCTGTCAAAACAAAACGGAAGTAGCGACTTCGGAATCGGAAGTTGTGAATTTAAACCCTTTTAAAGAGCATTTTTTGGACAAAACTTTTTAAATTTTCATGAAGATTAGTTTAAACATTTTTCTAGTATTTTTAATAATTAGCAACTTGGCAATTAGAAAGATTAGAAGCAAGAAAGTGTGGGGAATTTTAAACCTGTATTTGAATTTTTTAATAGTTAATTTTGCTTTCATAAACTTCAAATGCGTTTTTCTCAGAACGGTATTTTTAATAAAATGTTGAAATTTGAAATGGGATTTTTCAAAAAGTTCTTAAAATATTTTGTCGAAAATTATTATGAATGCTGTTGATAGTATTTATTAGTGAATGACCTGAAAGCTTTAAATTTGGATAATTTTTAATGATGTTACACTCATAGTTAGATATAAAGGTAACGAAAATTCGTTAAATAATCAATGTGTATGATTTTGAAGGACCCAAATTTTTTACCAAATGTAAATTAAGCAAAGATTTTAGGTGATTCCCTAGTCCAGTGTATAAGAAATGTATTGCATCAAAAATATTGAAATAATTTAATTTATTAAAAAATTAGACCTTTTAAGAAAACCCGATTTTTTTTTACTAAATTTTCTTCATTTATTAGAAATTTTATAAAAACTTCTCCAGGAATAAATTTTTTAAGTTCAATTCTTTATGAATATATAAAAAATAAATATAAAAATTTAAAAACATGGACTAGTTTCTACGTTTAAAGAAAAAAGTTCTCCGAATTTAGACGGATACCTTAATGACTAATGTATTCTTTTCTTCCGGAGTTTAGGTTAAATTCGTAATATGTAACACATACATATAATGAAATGGGTTTTTTTAACACCAGGTTTCTAAGCCTTTAAATTGGGGCATACATTTGTTGTTCCCTGTTTGGAGGTTCACTCTATATGAAGCAAAAGTTTGGTTGCCAAAAAATGTAGCCAAATATGTATACATCGTGCAAAATCACGAAATACGGTAAATAGCTTTCCATGCCGGAAAATTTTATGCCACGCTTGGGGAATGAATTTTAACAAGCTTGATTAATAGAAAGCATTAAAGTTTTGATGTCGTTACATATTTTCCCTCCACTTTCCAACTTATTCAATTCTTCCGGACTTTAAACTTTTCCAGAAACTACTTTTGAGCCAGGAGTCGAGATTAAGGCCTCGAAACTTTCTCTCCGTTCCCGAAAAATTCGGTTGATAAATCGCTTGCTCCAGAAATAAGGGTGGAAAGCAAGTTTAACAATATCAAGAAACGAATTTTCCTGGAGGAGGGGAGGTGGGGGTTGTAGAGGAGGTAAAACTCCATTTTCTCTGGGAAGGCAAATTACTCCTCCGCACTCCCAGCAAGATGGGTGTAGTCGGGGGAAAAAGATTATTATTTTTCCCCATACGGGGATAATTCAGCGCTGGCTTTAGGGGAAAAGCGAATCTGGATGAAGTACGCTGGAAGACAATAATAAAGAAAAAGAGAAGCTACGTTTTGTTCTTGTCTTGCGACAAGAGAAATATCGGAATGAAAAAAATTGGAAGAATATGAATTTCTGAAGAAAATCAAGATGATTGAATACATGATAAAATACGTGGACATAAGCGGCTTAGTGTGATTATATTAAAATCTATTCCTTGATATGAGAGGAGAAAATTCGACTGAATGAAATCAGGTTACTGGAAAGACTCCAATGTTATGCGAGATTCGTGGAGGAGTTTTTACTTTCTGTTTCCATAAAATTTAAAACAGTTCTCTG
>CM063500.1:45890904-45898404 GCA_032207245.1 Pardosa pseudoannulata
GACCATTCCTGCCACTTCAGAAAATTTGAGGGAAGTGAGTTCTTAGAATTACGATACTGCTGCCGTTGTTGCCAATGCCACTTGGGCCAAAAGCCACACAAATTAAGGCGAAAAGGTGCTTCTTTTGTTTGACGAGCACCGATAGGAAAAAAGAATGTTTTAACTCAAGTGGGTCCTCCTAATTTTACAAAAAGAGACCAAGCAAAGGACCTCCAGGCATTGCCATCCACTACCTGATGTAGTCTCCCCACTATTGCCAATTGTGCACCACTTCCTGATGGTGACCTTGGAAGATGGTGCACGGGTTGCATCCACACACTGAGCCACTAGATGTTCCGAGTGTGTGGATTCGTCCATAGGGTCTACTGCGAACTTTAGTTGAGCATCTGGCTACCTTTGATCTTTGGAGAAATACAGGCTCCGAAGCCATCCTCCGCCAAGGCCATTTTATCCTCTGCCATCGTCGACCTCGATAAGCCATACCCCCTCCAGACGGTAGTAATGACTTGCAGTGGACATAGTGTGGAGGGGTCTTGAGATATCGTTTGAGAACATTGTGGACATTGTGACCATAAACCTATTTTACACGCCTCAGTCGTCTTTAACGAACACGGTGGATCTTAAGGCTCCTCCACATTATGGTAAACTGCAAGCCATTACCACTGTCTGGAGGTGGTATGGCTTTTCGAGGTCGACGATGGCAGACAATGAAATCACCTTGGTGGAGGATGGTTTCGGAAGCGGTTTTTCTCCAAAGATCAAAGGTAGCCAGATGCGCAACCAAAGTGTGCAGTAGACCGTATATACGAATTCACGCGCTAGGCTCAATTAGTGGCCCAGTGTGTGGATGAAACCCGTAAACCATCATCCAAGGTCACCATCAGGAAGTGGTGAACAATAGGTCATAGTGTGGAGGCTACATAAGGTCGGCTCGAGCCTTGAACCTTCCAATTACGAGAGCGTTGCCTTTGTCGATTGAGCTGCCTGAGCCGCTCGTTACGATACTAATAATTCTAAGAAGAATTCTATCTGCGACCCTGTTGTGTAAACATCTTTCTTGACAGCTCCTGAGAGTGACTTCATTTCATAGCGAGTAAGCCCGGCTTATATAAACGTTATCTTTTTATCTTGCAATTTTGTGGTTCAATTAAGTTTTAACATTCCAAGGAAACGAAAACGTACTACATCTTTTAGAAGAAAAAAAAGAAAGACTTATTGAACGTTTTTAAAATCAACTGTTTCGGGAACATCTTTTGCCAAAGAATACCATGTTTCAAGGCTGCAATAAATGCTATTCTTGTATTGAAACAAATCATTGTAGAAGCTGATTGCAAAGACAAAAGAATGATATTGAAGAAATCAATGATTAACGTGATCGAAGAGACTTCAGTTCGAAGGCTAAATCTTACGACATGGCCAAATGAGCCAACTTCTGCCGTGATTCTCAAAGGAAAAGCCATGGACACTACTGAGGAGTTAAATATTAAAGATTTTGGCAGCATCCATGGTTGGATGAAATATTTCAAAGACAGACATTGCCTTTCTTTTAAAAAGATTTGCGGAGAAATAATAACTGTTGATGATGATGCTGTAGAAGACTGGAAGAACGATCTAGGCTGCTACTCACGGCGATCATCTACACCACTAGATTATCTAATGACGTCACTAGAAGTGCATTTCGGCATGTTGGGTTATGTCGAAAATGGGAACTTTTTCTGCTCTGGAGGGGATTTTCATCATAATGAAGTAGCCAGTCGAAAAAATCGACTATTCCGATCGTTTATGGTCCCTGTGAGTAGCAGCCATTATCAAAGACATTTTATCTAGGTTTGATGCATGGAATTTTTTTTAATATTGATGAAAACAAGCTTATTTTATCATCTTTTGCTTGCTAAAATACTATCAGTTAAGGGTGAAAAGGGCAGTTCTGGAAAAGAAAGCCGACATTTCTGTTCGGAGCTGGCTAATATTAGTGGAAATAAGAAACTGAACCACTTGTTTTTTTATTGTTTTACTTTAATTTTCCACTCATTAATTGACATGTCTTGATTCTAAACATTCCAGATTATCTACAGCAATTTACGAAAGTATTTCAGTTCTGCTTGGGTCATTTTTTTTAAATTTCCACTTCTTTAAGTAGTTAAGTATTGTTACGAATTTCAAAGTTGGGTTAGGGGATTGAGTGGACTTTAAGTACGACAACAAGAAACCATTTATTGACAGACAGTTGGAAAATACAATGTCAGAAAGGCATCAAGGTTCAGGTACTGCGCACTCGTGCCAAGCTTACAAAATCATCGCGAATCAACTCGAGCAGAATGCCGTGGGCTCCCGCATCAAACAAAACGGAAGCACCGGTAAAACACAACACACCGTGCGTACTCTGTAAACCGAGAAATCTACTTAACGACTCTCCTCGTTTTTAGGGCTCAGTCTGCCTTATATAGGCCTGAAGAAACTGGTCGAACATTCCAGATTATACCAGAAACTGGAACCGGAAGTTGTAAAGTATCGCCACATTTGGAACATTCGGCGACATTTGGCGACATTTGGCGACGAACTTGGAGACAAAAATAAGTTGCCAAAACTGTCACCAACGAGCCGGTATCTCGCCAATTTGGCGAGATACCCATAGAGTCCCATGTTAAATTTAAGGTTCACTAACAAATTCATAACAGTATGTTTGGTCCCTTGAGTGGCGACTTAACGAGGTTTTACTGTAATGTTGTACTATATCAAGGTTGCGGTCGAGATATATCACAGGCGAGTTCATGTCATAATGACGTCATTATGACACGCAGGAAATGGATATTTATGGTACCAAATTTCCATATCTTCCTACTTTTGATGTCATTATTACGCGAAAGTCGCCTGTACATATCTCCACCGCAATATGGTAACATTATAAATATATTTTTCTCAATATATTATTTTAAAAAGGGAAAGATAGCATCCTATTAAAATTGACAAATTTATCATGTAATTTTTTAACCGCTTTTACTTAATTTCACTTGTGTGTCAATTGATAGTTTGAAATCAATTTTTACTGACCTTCCTGACAAGCTAGAGATGTGAAATTTTGCACTTAGGTTTATTTCCAGCAATATAATATTCAATCATAAAAAAATTATATTTGAGTAAAAAAATAAAATCAATTTGGTAAATCTGTCCAGCGTACTGGAATCCCAATTGCAAAGATTTTAAACTAGTACCGCCATCTATTTGCAAGCGGCATAACTACAATAATTAAAATAAAACCCAAGAAAATTTTTATAGGTTTTCTTTTTAAATAAAAGTGATTTAAAAAAAAATACTTTTTTTGTACTTTACCTGTGTTTAGAGAACTTACAAAATTATTTTCCCCATAATTTAACATAGAGCATGAGAAATCCAATATGAGGTACAGACTTACTAATTATTTCTTTATTATGATGAATGTATATATGAATTTTTTCATTCCGTATTCCAAATTATTCTAGAACAGTTGTTCTACAGTTGGGTTGTTATAGACCAACAAAAACAAAAACAAAAAAAAATGTCCAAAAACAACAAATTGTCCGTAGAAAATACCTGGTGAATAAAAATTAATATGGGTGCGTTGGCAAAATTTTCAGGAATGTATGAAAGGATTTAAACAAAATTTTTAAAAATGGGACCCATATGTGTTTTTACGAAAGTTAAAATAAGTAACAGTAAGTAAATCAGTAACCATTTTTTGTTCATTCACTTTGATTGAGAAGATTTGATTGCTTATTGCAATGGTTGTCAAACTGTGAGAAGCACTTCCCTTGGGAGGGGAGGTTGATAACCCTCCAAGAGCTGCTAAAATGACATGTTTAACAGTCAAAGTCAGAAGAGGGAATGACCATGAAAACTCGTGGATTACGTGTGGAATCTTGTGGAGGGTTGGACCCGCTCTAAGTCTTTCGTTACGACGAAGATCTGAATCACCTATGTACTCATACAGCTGAAACTTTATATTGTTCTTTCCTACACACCTTAATCTGTAAATATTTCAAAATGGCAAACCAAATCTGTTTAGTATTTTTTGGTTTGGTTTGGTTTGGAGCGCTACGGTCTACTGTTTTGCACACGAGGGTTAATGAGACCGGGACCTACTAATTAAAGCCGATTCCGAACGGCTACGAACATCCATGCCATAGTGGGATTCGAACCCACGAACTCCGGTACCGATGATCAGCGCCCTAACCAATCGGCCAGCGTTCGGCTGTTTAGTATTAACAAGAATTAAAACTGAACATGAGTATGGGTTCTCTCAAGTAGGTCTGTTCTTTGCTCTCCACTGAAATCCAATTTGGAACTGAGAATTGGCTTGATCTTATAGACCTCGCTTTTGGTCCCCAATCTGAGGTCACGAGGTGTTACAGGAAATGGTAGAAAAAAGCAAAACTTAATATGGGTATGGTTCTCTCAAGTAGATATGTTATTTGCTCTCCATTGAAATCCAATTTGGAACTGAGAATTGGCTTGATCTTATAGACCTTGCTTTTGGTCCCCAATCTCAGGTCACGAGGTGTTGAAGGAAATGGAAGAAAAAAGCAAAACTTAATATGACTATGGGTTCTCTCAAGTAGATATGTTATTTTCTCTCCACTGAAATCCAATTTGGAACTGAGAATTGGCTTGATCATATAGACCATGCCTTTGGATCCCCAATTTAAGGTCACGAGGTGTTGCAGGAAATGCCAGAAAAAAAGCAAAACTGAATATGACTATGGTTCTCTCAAGTAGATATGTTATTTGCTCTCCATTGAAATCCAATTTGGAACTGAGAATTGGCTTGATCTTATAGACCTCGCTTTTGGTCCCCAATCTCAGGTCACGAGGTGTTGAAGGAAATGGAAGAAAAAAGCAAAACTTAATATGGGTATGGTCCTCTAAAGTAGATATGTTATTTGCTTTCCATTGAAATCCAATTTGGAACTGAGAATTGGCTTGATCCTATAGACCTTGCCTTTGGTCCCGAATTTGAGGTCACGAGGTGTTGCAGGAAATGATAGAAAAAAGCAAAACTTAACATGGGTATGGTTCTCTCAAGTAGATATGTTATTTGCTCTCCATTGAAATCCAATTTGGAACTGAGAATTGGCTTGATCCTACAGATCTTGCCTTTGGTCCCCAATCTGAGGTCACGAGGTGTTACAGGAAATGATAGAAAAAAGCAAAACTTAACATGGGTATGGTTCTATCAAGTAGATATGTTATTTGCTCTCCACTGAAATCAAATTTGAAACTGAGAGTTGGCTTGATCCTACAGATCTTGCCTTTGGTCCCCAATCTGAGGTCACGAGGTGTTACAGGAAATGATAGAAAAAAGCAAAACTTAACATGGGTATGGTTCTCTCAAGTAGATATGTTATTTGCTTTCCATTGAAATCCAATTTGGAACTGAGAATTGGCTTGATCCTATAGACCTTGCCTTTGGTCCCGAATTTGAGGTCACGAGGTGTTGCAGGAAATGCGAGATAAAAGCAAAAGCAGTGAAGAAAGTGATTCAACTTACCACATACAGGTCATCCTCTGACATAGCTGTCGGCGTACACAGTTAATCCTGATTAATCAACGTTTTTCGTTACGACATCCGACAGGTTAAGGAATTCACGCATTTTTTTTCTTCCCGCAGTGATAAGGATGCTTAAGCCCGCTTATGCCCTATATCAGAAGAAAAAAAACAAGTTTTCTGTTTCTTTGGAACCTTCGTAAAAAAGAAGGTGACGCAAATGATTTCACTTTCGGCGAGGGAGTGTGATAGATATGCAAAGAACCCGTCATTCCTTCCAAGTTCGCGCTGTTTTCTCTTCGCTCTAATTCTCACCTGACGACAGGAGGAAATCGGCGATGGGTGTGCAAAGAAGCATGGAGGTTGAGTAAGACAGTGAGTGTATGCTCTGGCGTGTGAGCACGCCGGAGGACACGTGATCCCAACAGAAGTACGTGGATGAAGATGAGCCATCCTTAATTTTAACTTCCAACGGTCCTCTTACCCCAACTAGATGTAAGGTGCTTGTGATACCACGCAGAGGATTCATCACAATTTTGATACTCCTCAAGAGGAAGATTTTCCCGTACCACTATCTCCCACTTGCCGACCTCCCACCGAATTGGCATCGAGCTCCACACATTTATCTTGCATGTTTTATGATCACGCGGTTATTATATCTAATATTGCCTTAAGTTGTGATACAAGACTTTTAGATCTCCTTCTGTGACTCGAGCACAGCAGCAGATTTTAAATTTATTTATTGAAGATTTTCTACAACATTTTTTTCAATAACTTGTAAACTTCATGCATTTTGTTCTAACTTATTTAATAGAGCGAATGTCGGACAGAAGTGTGCAGTAAATATACATTTGTCGAAAAAATTTCGAAATTTTCTGAGATCAACAGCACTGCAGACTTTACGAGAGCAATGAAAACACCTGCTCTCATTAAACCAGTCAGAGAAGGAATGTCGAAAGAAGATTATCATTGATAAACATATGAACATGTCAAAGAAAAAAATGTGTCGCATATTAAACGAAGATCTTATATTAAGAGGTTATTTAAGAATAACTGGTTATTTTCTCACAAATGGATTAAAACGTAAGCACTGTTGTGACGGCATGTTTATAAAGGCTACAAATGAATTCAGTTTAAAGACGAGAATTTTTTTGAGAGCCACAGTAGCTTAACCAGTAAGGTTGGCTTAATCGTAAGAGGTGGCTTCAGACAACAATTAAATTTATATTAGCAAACCAGAAATAACATTGGACAACCTATTTTAACCACAGTTGGGGGTCGACTGACCATAATTTTTTAATGTTACTGCCAACAAAGTATTCATGGATGGATGCATTACCAGTTATAGCAACTCAGTACTAGATTACTTGGCCCAGGGAGTACTGTTGTCAATTCTTCCTATGTGGTCCTATGTGCTGACCATAATTTATTCGGTTCCCACTAGATGGAGGATGGCAAAAATAATTCTATTACAGTGTCCTTTTTGATGATATAAGAAAAGTATTTTCCTAAACCTAGCACTTTTTACTTACATTGAATTAAAAATATTTTGCTACAAGTTACACTTGTTCAGCTTTAAAGAAACTTTATCCGTTTAAAATATTGAAATAGGGCTTTTTATAACAATGTTAAATAAGCGTTCTTGTCTTACTACTTGTAATACCAGAGATATAGTTATTCTAGTGTTAAAAATAGATCTGTCGAATAGAATTTTAGCCAAGGACAAAATTATAATGTCTTATAAATCCACCTTCCACTTCGAATTCACAGTGAATTCGAGCCTAACAATAAGCGACAGAGCCGTTCTCATGTGACTCATATAAGCGTGGTCGGAATTGCAGACAAAGTAAAGGACGTCTTTCTCACCCTTTAAGACAGACCGCAGAAAAGTAAAAGCACGTGGGTGAAACGATCATCAGAGCAAAGGAAAGGAACAAATGCGGTTTATAACCAGACGATGATGGCATCATTATTATAAC
>CM063500.1:45903404-45920904 GCA_032207245.1 Pardosa pseudoannulata
AAAGCCCTTGGATTGGAAATAATAATAATCCCCTATATAATAATAGCTTAAGTTATCTGTCCGCATGTCCTCGAATTTATGAAGCGGTTGGACCTGGAATGTATAGAGGCATCCATATTGGATTCTTGATGAGTTAGGGTTAGCAACGTTCGAAATCCACCCCCTTTTCTAGCATTTAATGCCATTATTTCAAGCCCTATTTTCCCCAGTTAAGAGCACGCGGTTAAATTTATCAATTTATCACATAATAAATAGGTAAAAAAATAACTTTTTCTAGCATTATTGCATATTTTCTAGCATATTTTCTAGCAATGTTAGCCACCTATATGGAACTACTATAATTAAATAGCCAACAAATGCTTACTGCTTGGCGGAGGCAAAAGCTATAAACACAAAGGTCCTTGGATTGGAAATAATAATATTCCCCTATATAATAATAGCTAAAGTTATCTGTCCGCATGTCCTCGAATTTATGAAGCGGTTGGACCTGGAATGTATAGAGGCATCCATATTGGATTCTTGATGAGTTAGGGTTAGCAACGTTCGAAATCCACCCCCTTTTCTAGCATTTAATGCCATTATTTGAAGCCCTATATTTCCCGGTTAAGAGCAGGCGTTTCAATTTATCAATTTATCACATAATAAATAGATAAAAATAACTTTTTCTAGCATTATGACGCTATTCCTTTAACCCTTTAAAGTTCACAATTAGAAATTCTTTGGCATGTATTGGAAATCGTTTATAATGTTATCTATGAACCTTATAAATGCGAAATTATTGAAAAATTTCCTTCAGTGGTTGTAGATGTGAGAAGTGGTTTAACTGTAACCCCCCCCCTTTTTGTACGGCGTGAAAATAATACTTCCCGAAAATTTAAGTTATATTGGAAGAATAATGAATAATGATCAATAATATGATGCAATAAATAAATATATAAACAATTTATACGTGTTGTTTCGTGTAAGTACTTTTATTTGGGATTTTAAAAGACGAAAATAAAATTCCTGGCTGTTCCAAGCAAAGCAAGTTTAAAAATGTATATTTGAAAGTGAAAAATAAATTATGTACAGTTCTACCATCTATTGATAGTTTAAAGTATCAAAAACGTAGAAAATCCAAAAAGTCATTCATATATATTTAAACAGAAGAGAAAAAACAATTTTAACAACTGGTTTCGCTGTGAAACTACTGTCCTTTAAAATGTTAACCCTCTCATTTAATCATTTCTATTTTAAATTATTTAAATATCGTCTGCATTATTTTCATAAGGTTTATCACTGAACTTATATATTACGTAAATACTTTTCTTTTATATATGGCTTAAATAATAGATTAGGCACATATGTGAGAATCTGAAATTTAATCATTAATTGTTTTTTGCAGATGTAGTCACGAGTAAATAAACATCTAAAAATATAAAATCTATATATGCTAAATTGTCGATCACAAAGATAGTTACTGTAAAAGTGTCTGGCCTGTCTGTAGAAATGGGATACAAAATTTTTTTCATTTTTAACAGAGGAAGTGCGAGAAGGAAGGCAAAGATTTTGGTTTTCTAGTAATGTTTATTTATTAATAATAATAATAAAATCACTTCTTTGATGGAGTTATTTTTGTATTATACAGGCACTAAAAATGTGTTCGGTTAAATACAATATTTTGAATTTTGTTTGGAGCTATACGGTCCATTTTTATGGAAACACAGGTACTAATAAGACCTTCTGCTAGAAAACGTTTCCGACCAGCTACGAACACACATGCTATCAACAGGATTCATACCCGCAAATTCCAGGACCAAAAAGCAGATGAAAATGTTTTTACTTCGTTTTATGTATACAGAATCATCGTACCGAAACACAACTAGAAAATATATATTCTAACACATACACACATACATACGTGAGGTTTCCCATGGTAAAGAATATTTATCGAAGCATTATCATAGCGAAAATCACGAACTGAAGTAGAATATATTTACAGACAGATGCACGTATACATATGTAAAGCTTCTCATGGTATGGAGCATTTATCTAAGGAGAATAGTCGTAGCGAATCACGGGCTCACAGATAGAATATACACTGAAGGAAAAAAAAAACAAAAAAATACTGGTACACCTGCCTAATATCATGTAGGGCATCCGCGAGAATGCAGAAGTGCCGCAACTGGACTAATGAACTGGACTAATGTCTGAAGTAGTGTTGTAAGTAATTGACACCATGAATCCTGCAGGGCTGTCCACAAATCCCTAACAGTACGAGGTGGTAAAGATCTCTTCTGAACAACATGTTGCACGGCATCCCAGATTTGCTCAATAATGTTCATGTCTGAGGATTTTAGTGGCCAGCGGAAGTGTTTAAAGTAGAAGAGAGTTCCTGGAGCCTCTTTGTATAAATTCTGGACGTGTGGTGTGTCGCACTGTCCTGTTGGAATTCCCCAAGTTCATCGGAGTGAAAAATGGACAAGAATGCGTGCAGGTGATCAGACAGGATGCTTACGTACGTATCACCTGTCAAAGTCGTATCTAGACGTATCAGGAGTCCCATATTACTCCAACTGCACACGCCCTACACGATCACAGAGCCTCCCCCATCTCCAACAGTCCCCTGTTGTCATGCAGGGTCCATGGATTTGTGAGGTTGTATCCACACCCGTACACACCATCCGCTAGATACAATTTGAAACGAGACTCGTGAAACCTGGCAACATATTTCCAGTCCATTAACAGTCCAATGTCGGTGTGACGGGCCCAGGTGAGGCTTAATACTTTGTGTCGTCAGGGGCTTACGCAAGGGGGGGGTTAGGGGTTTAAACCCTCTCCTTGATCTCAGACAAAATAGCAAAAAAAAATAGTAGAAATTATGCGGACTATTATTTTTTAGAATTATTAAACCCCACTCCTGAAAATTATGAGCCCTCCCCCCCCTTAAAAATATTCTGCGTACGCCACTGTGTGCCGTGCAGTCATCAAGGGTACACTAGTGGGCTTTGTGCTCCGAAAGTCCATATCGATGATGTTTCGTTGAATGATTCGCACGCTGATACTTGTTCATGGCCCAGTATTGAAATGTGGAACATTTTGCGGAAGGGTTGCACTTCTATTACGTTTAATGACTCTCCCCAGTCGTCATTAATCCCATTCTTACATGATCTTTTTTCTGCCTCAACGATGCCGGAGATTGGATGTTTTACAGGATTCCTGATTTTCACAGTACACTCGTGAAATGGTCGCAAGAAAAAATCCAAATTTCATCGCTACATCGGAAATGCTATGTCCCATCTCTCCTGCGCTCACTATAACACCACATTCAAATTCAATTAAACCTTGATAACCTTTCATTGTAGCAGCTGTCACTGATCTAACAGATGTACCAGACACTTCTTGTTTTATATAACAGCCACAGCGCCGTATTCTCATTGGTTTCTTATCTCTTCATTTGCATACGTATCCCTATACTAGTTTTTTTTCTCTTCAGTGCATATAAAGACTCATGTATACAAACATACATACAAGTTTCACATGGTAAAAACTATTTATCGAAGTATTTGGTTTTGGTTTGGATTGCTACGGTCTACTTTTTGCAACACGAGGCGTAATGAAACCGGGACCTACAGCTTAACCCTGTTACTGCTCAATTTGTAAACCGAGATCTCTTTAAAAATTGCGTATTTTTTGTTGCATAGTTTAAGTGTATATATATAAGCATACTATCTATAATTCTATTATCTAATATAACTATAGTTCTAATCATATAATTCTATTTATTACCTAATTAAATGTCTAATACTGTATATAATTTATTCCACTGGTTAAACGGTGAAAAGGCGAAATGTGCTTCTTAAAATAGGAAGAAAAACACATGCCTGCGAAAATCGCGGGATGAGCAAATTTTGCTACATTTGAATTGCCCGTTGTAATCGCGGGATGAGCAGACAGAAATTTAAAGCCGATTCCTAACAGCTACGAATATCAATGCCTCTGTGGGATTCGAACCCACGAACTCCGGTACCAAAGGCCAGCACCCTAACCAATCAGCCATCATTCGGCATTTATCGAAGGAAAATCATCATAGTGAATCATGGATTCCCAGCTATAATATATATATATATATATATATATATATATATATATATATATATATATATATATATATTATATATATATATATATATATATATATATATATATATTATATATATATATATATATATTATATATATATATATATATATATATATATATATATATATTATATATATATATATATATTATATATATATATATATATATATATATATATATATATTATATATATATATATATTATATATATATATTATATATATATATTATATATATATATATATATATATATATATATATATTATATATATATATATATATATATATTATATATATATATATATATATATATATATATATATATATATATATATATATATATATATTTATATATATATATATATATATATTATATATATATATATATATATATATATATATATATATATATATATATATATATATATATATATATATATATATATATATATATATATTATATATATATATATATATATATATATATATATATATACAGACACTTGCAGACACATACGTACAGTTTCTCATGAGAAATACCATTTATTATGGGAGAATTATCGTAGAGAATCAAAGACACACTGCTAAAATATATATTGCAAACATGCACACATACATAAAATATAACATTTTCTGGAAGCATTTATATAAATGTTTATTACTATGTCAAACTTTATAAATTGTTAAAAGGAACAGGATTTCTACTATTTTAGGCGAACTCAAGGCATACGTATATAAAGAAAAATGTTCAGAAGTGTTTCGACGGAACTGCAAATAAACTCTTTACTGTCACATACAATCTGCGTTTTCCGTACTTCAAATGTATTTTGCCGGGTGTTTCCGTTTCCGCCAAATGAGCCTAGAAAACAATTCCATCCGAAGGACTTTTCTGGAATCAGATATCATTAGAATGATACGCAAAAGCGGTAATGATGACTAAGGCTCGAATAAACAGTCCTTGTATTTATTTGCATAAGGGCTGCTGGAATAAAAACTGGGCTTATTTCTTTTCCGAGAATCGAAACAGAAAGTAGTTAATGAGCATCTTTTGTTCTTTTTGTAAACTACTCGATTATATACTACTACACTATATGGCCAATGATGACTGGTCGATTTTAGACGTTTTATTGAATAATAGCAAGTGTGCCCGTACTTCGCTACAGTACACTTAATATATTACTTTTAAACAAAGATTTTTTTTCATGCATAACGAATAATAGGTTTTTAGTTGCCCATGAGTGTCACTGAAATTTGTACTTTTAGTTGTTAGAATATTGCTGATAAAAATTCCATTGTAACATAAAAATTAACCAAGAATTAAATTGAAAATTTTTTCTCATATAAAAGTGCTATAATTTGCGGGTCATAGAAATGAAAGTTAATCACTTTATATCTAAATTTCTAGGTCAAATTGAATTGATACGACGCAGACGATGTTTAAATAATATAAAATAAGAAATGAATAAATGAGATGATTAAAGGAATGACGTCATAATCATGGTTGGCAGGATTTAAATCAGTTGATTTAAATCACGATTTAAATGTTGATTTAAATCAGTTGATTTTTTTTTAAAAAATCATTGATTTAAATCATTTTTTTTCACTTCTCTTAAAACCTACAGTCGAAAGACAGGAGAATTGGGAATCCATCAGGACAGATATACCAATAAGTAAATAAGCGTAAATAGATAGTATGTTTTCTAAGAATTTAGGGGTTGTTATCAGAAAGTATGTAGTAAGGATAGATACGACTAGTTATGACTAGTGGAATTCATTTCATGTAATGGGGGGTAAAGAGAGTATTACAGAACTTGAAATCCAGTTTGTCTACCAAATAACGACAGCCGTGGCTTCATCTGCTGAAATGGAAAGACAGTTTTCTTCTTTTGGTATTGTTCATTCTAGCCTTCGTAACCCATGAGGAGTGGATAAAGCATCGAAGCTAGTATTTTTATTGAAACAATTAAATCTATAATTCGTTGCTTAAAAAGTATTGAAATAATTGTGATTTTTTGTTTTTTAATAAATAGTTTGCATTAAATGAATATTTAATTTGTTCTTTAAATTTACATCTTATTTAGTTTGCACCATCCAATGACAAAATAATGAAATGTATTTAGATTAAAATTTATGTATTTAATTTTAGGTAATCGGTGTGTAGAATATACTAGATAGATAAGTTGTTACTTATAACAAACTATTCCATGTATATTGCAAAAAATATAAAAACACAACAATAATTAAAATTAGAATTCAGAAAAAAATCAAATAAATCTGATTTAAATCGAAAAAATCTGATTTAAATCAAATAAATCTGATTTTTTTTTATTTTTTTTTAAAATCATGATTTTTTTCCAACCCTGGTCATAATGATAAAAATATCATTTTCACCTATTTATTATGTGATAAATTGAAAATTTTAATTTACTGCTTTTAACCGAGGAAAACTGCGTTTAAAACAATTACTTGGGATGACGTCACATTGCTAGAAATATTTCTTCTTTCACTTAGTTATGATGCGATAAATTAAAAAATTAATCGTTTACGTTTAACCGGGGAAAATAATGCTTGGAATAATGACATGAAATGCTCGAAAAAAGGGGAAGGAATGGATTTCGAACGTTAAAAATTTACAAAAACCTTCCCAGGGATGTACCTAATAATTTCCAAAGTTTGCACAGCGATTGGATGCATGGTTTTTAAGTCTATCGAGTACAGACAGACACAAATTCATTTATATATATATATATATATAGAGAGAGAGATTTAGTAAAACAGATGAGGAATTATCCAGAAACCCTAGACGTCTAAAGAGTGTGATAGACTTCATATATATCCGCAGAGATGTTTTTCCTGTAATCCCATGCCAAAAGATGGCCGAATGGTTAGGGCGCTGATCTTTGGTAGAGACGTTTTTTTTTAATTCCTCTGAGGCATGGATGTCCGTAGCACTTAGGAGTCGGTTTTAAGCAGTAGGTCCTTGTTTCATTAGCCTTTGTGTTGCAAAGAGTAGATCGTAGAGCCAGGGCCTGATTAAAGCAAGGGCCGACTTTGCCTAGGCCCTGGGCCCCTTAATTTTAGGGACCCCTTAAAACTGGTACTTAATTATTACATTTTTAATAATTTAATCAACAAAATTTGATAATGTTTTTTGTTAATTCTTCAAGCAATATTTCATGAAACCTTATTCAGAAATTAAATAAAAACAGTTAAAATGTTGATAATTTTACTCACACAAAAACTCTTACAAAAATACACTCAAGTTTACTTATTTACATCAGTGGTGCACAAACTAGAGGTCGCCAAATTTTTATGAAATGCATTATCCCTGTATGCTGCATACCATACAGTGTACATTTAAAGACTGAAGCGCCGTCATTGAAAAGTTAAAGAAAAATTTTTCGAGAAGATTCGAAGATTTTCCTGAAAACGATCTTGGTTGGATTCGTGATCCATTTTCCTTTGACATGTGCAGTTCAACTCTTCAAATTAGTTAGAAAGAGCAATCGATAGATCTAATTAGTGATTATACTCTTCGAAATCAATTTAAGACTCAGCCTTGCCAAAAAGTTTGGCTATCCGCGGAAAAACAATATCCCGTTTTATGCAAGAATTCCATCCTCGTGTTGCAAAAAGTAGACCGTAGCGCTCCCAAACCAAACCAAAACCAAGAATTCCATCAGAGTGTTAATACAATTTGTATCAACGTATTATGTGAAACTGTATTTAGCAAACTAGTTTCAATAAAAACTAAATACCGCTCGCTTTTAAACCCTGAAGATCATATGCGAATTGCAATTAGCAACATACATCCAAACATCGATGAGATAAGTAGAAACTTGCAGCCACATACATCTCACTAAAGAGCAATTTACTGATTTTTGTGTTATACAAAAAGTATTTTCTTAAAATTATAAATAAAATTAATATGAGTCAAATATGATGATGTTTTTATTCGATGAAACGAAAGAAATGCGCGAAATATACATCGTATTTGTGAACATTTATGTTTAGGGGTCGCCCAAAATTTTCTCTCTACAAAAGGGGTCGCAGTCGAAAAAAGTTTGCGCACCACTAATTTACATCACTCGAGTCTTTTTTTTTTTTTTTTTTTTTTTGCTTAAAATTTTTACAAATTAAGGTGAGTAAGCATGAATTTAATGTCCCTTGTTTTTTGCAATAATGGATTTTTTATAAAACGAAAATAACATTTTATAAAATTGTAATTTTTTTTAATAAAGATTATTGATTTAAAAGTTGTTATTTCAGATTTTATTCTCTTATTAGAAACTATCAAAGTAAATCAAATGTTCAGTTTAAACTTTTAGTGTTTATTTATAAATAGCTCATCGCATACATAAAGAAATTTAGTATGGTTTGCAGTAATTAAAGGAAAATAATACTGGAATAACGGTTTATTACATTCGACATTTATAATATGAATCTTTAAGAAAATAATTTACAAAATATTAAAGGAAAAAAGCATTTATCTTATATATTATACAGTATAAATTAGTCATAAATTAAAAATTTCAGCCAGTTATAAAGAAATATAGCACTTTTTATTATATTTCTGAAAATTAGATACAATTGTTATTTGCTTCAGACTTATTACTTTATTATTTTTTCTCTTATTAATTTTGTCTTCAATCTACGAATAGCTATCATTTGTTAATCTTACCTATGCTATTTTATTTTATTTTTTATATAAAAACTAATTGCAAGCGTTACAGTTTACATCCGTGAGTATATATAGATTTTTGGCATTCAACTGTACTACAAAGGTATGTAAACATAAAAAAATTAATAGAAACTTTCCTCCAAAATTATTCATTTGTATCCTCTTTTATAAACTAATTTTTTTGGCCTTGAAAGGAGGGAAGGGGGGCCGAAAGTCTACCAGGCCCCGGGCAGAACTTTGTCTTTATTGGGCCCTGCATAGAGTTCCAAACCAAACCTGAGTTTCCATACGGGACCGTCAAGAAATTGAAGAGAAACGAATATGCGTTGGAAAACCCTGTAAAAATGGAAGTTGAAAAGCATTGGAAATTAAGCACATGATAATGAGGTTTCTCGCAACAATTTGTGGTCCTTTTTTTTAGGATAACACACACACTTGTCAAGAAATTAAGGCTTTTATTCAAACAATTCTAAATTTCAACAAGTGTTTTGAATAGCCTATGATTTGTACTGGATTACCCAGCGGGCAAAGTTGGCTATTGCGTATTGGCCCCATGCATTTACGTTACAATAAGTTAGTGTTAAGGGTGCGACACTGCATATGTCTATGCGACAACAATTTTATTAATTCTGTATAACAATATCGGTCCTCTGCAAAATTTTTAATTTCATTATAATCAGCGATTATTTCTGTTTGAAGTCGAATTCGAGCTGTTATTGCCATTGATAATCACATTTCTCTATGCTGTATTGTTCATTTCTCTTAACTGACTTTCAAAACCACCGAAGCTATGACTCCAGGCCGACAAGACCTTTTATTCTTAGGGTGTTTATGTAATTCTTAGCCTTCTGATGGCTTAAATGACTGTAATTGACTTCCTATAGCTCAAATGTTGTTCCGATGGCTCACAGTACTGTTCTGCCTTTCGTTACCGAAGTCCATTGTCGGGACTACTTAAGAATTGGGTTCCCCTTGGCAAATTTGGAGAAAATATTGGCGATATTTACTGAAACAAAAAGGTAATCCATCCAAACATTGTATTTCTTGCTTTTTCTGACGACTTTAATTAATGCACAGTACGCCATCGTAATAGAATTATATACTTGTACTTAATTAAAGAAAACGACTTGAAAACCGGACACTTATATTTTTGGGCAATTAATCCCTTGACAGTTTACAAACGCAACAACTCGAAATTATTAAAAATCAGCCATAGTGAACCATTAATGGTTTGTTATATCTAATTTGTTTAAGCATTGCGCACTTTTTACATATAAGAAAAGAGTTACACTAGGGGAATTGGAAGCAAATATTATATAAATTATAATACAGATAAATATTGCTTGGGCACGGTGAAATCAGGAGAAAATGTTAGGCGACCATACTTAAACCATTATCGCCAAGTTGGCGGGCGAACCCAGTTCTTTAGTAAAACCTCCGTAGTCAAATCCATTTTTTTTTTTTTTTTTTTTTTTTTTTTTTTTTTTTTTTAAGTTTATGGTTGAAAGATCTATTAAGTTTCTGTGGCATCAAAGGTTTTCGTATTTTACGAAAATATAAATTTTCATTTAGACACGGCTTTTACAAGTCATATGCTGCTAGTATAATTATTTCCTCTAAGATTAATGTGATATTTTTAGTACTCTCGCAAAGACTTGTTAATGCTTAGTGCATCAAATTATGACTATTTAGAAAATTTTAAAAATTTTAGAAATGACAGGCTTTTTCGAAAGCCTAAAAAACAAAGAAGAATTGATGAGTTTGCAAATTGTTGACATTTCCGTACTGGAATCAGAACTAAATGTTTTGAAATCGAAAGTTGATTGCCTGGAAGTAATTAATGCAGGAGGTCTTGAATATCTGCCTGAATCAAAATTTGAAGTAGAGTTTGAAATTACTGAAAATTTTCTTGAGAAATCAATACGGATAGAACGAAAGCAAGAATTATAAACAATGAACAAATTATGAGTACAATTTTTAATTCGGTTCATAATAATCTTGCTGAAAATGTTGCTGCTGAAAAGCGGAAAAACAGAAAAGCACACTCGAAAATTACAAGTTTATATAAGATTTTTGAATTATGTTTTTGTCTTATCCTGTGTATTTGCTTTTTTATATTTATTTGTAATAAGTTGATAAATAAATCGTTAAAAATCGTAACTTATTGCTGATTTTCTCTGTCGAATGTTTCGGAATCCTTTCCTGAGATGCGAGAAATAATTAAGGTATCCGTCTACGTTCGGAGAACTTTTTTCTTTAAACGTGAAAACTAGTTCATGTTTTTACATTTTTAGATTTATTTTTTATATTATCATAGAGAATTGCACTCAAAAATTTATTGCTGGAGAAGTTTTTATAAAATTTCTAATAAATAGAGAAAATTTAGTAAATAAATCGGGGTTTTTTTTTTCAAAAAGTCTAATTTTTTAATGAATTAAATTATTTCAATATTTTTTGATGCAACACATTTCTTATATACTGGACTAATGAATCACCTAAAATCTTTGCTTATTTTACATTTGGTAAAAAATTAGGTCCTTCAAAAGTCATACGCATTGAATTTTTAACGAATTTTCCTTCACTTTATATATAACTATGAGTGTAACATCATTAAAAATTATCCAAATTTAAAACTTTTAGGTCATTTGTTAGTAAATATTATCAAAAGCATTCATAAAAATTTTCTACAGAATATTTTAAGAACTTTTTGAGGAATCACATTTTAAGTTTCAACGTTTTATTAAAAATACCGTTCCTAGAAAAATGCATTTGAAGTTTATGAAAGCAATTTTAACTATTAAAAAACTAAAATACATGCTTAAAATTCCCCACACTTTCTTGATTCAAAACTTTCTAATTGCCAAGTTGATAATTATTAAAAATACTAGAAAAATGTTTAAACTAATCTTCGCTAAAATTTAAAAAGTTTTGTACCCAAAATGCTCTTTAAATTCACAACTTCCGGTTCCGAAGTCGCTACTTCCGTTTTGTTTTGACAGCTGTCACTGATGTTTAAACAGCTGTAACTTTTCTTTAAAATGCCGTATAGACAAAACAAAAACAGATTTAGAAGCCTAAAAGTTGAAATTTTACAACAGAGAAATAAAAAAATTATGATTTTTGGAAAAAAATGAAGTTCTTAACTTAGACGGATACCTTAATGCCAAATCTTTTTAACATAGTCATATGTAATTACTTGTTACAATCCATATTGCACCTATCCCACAATGAGATGGTAAGCTCCTCTTACTCTTCAGAAATGGCGTTGCTTAGAAACAAACATCAGTTTGAATTAAGGCGAAAAATATCCTGTATGGAAGCCAAAAGAAAAGATAAAAAAAAAAAGTATAGAGGAATAATAGCACCCTTGAGCCAATAGAATAAAGCTGACTTGAATCTGGCGATCATAATTTAGGACAGCTGCGAATTAGCCATTTTACTAAAGAATAAAGCAGAAATCTCGACTTAAAAGCACATCCCAAAACATCTATAAATACATTTGTAAATATCCGAAATGTCGAAAATATTTTGAATCGTCTCGAATAAACTCATTCGAAAGGAATTCGCGAATCGTTATAAATTATCATTAGAAATTTTCGCCTTTGTTTTTCCTTTAACTTTTTTTCTAGTTCCTTAATTTACTCCACTGGTAATTTCACGCCATTTTCTTTTGGAGTTCATTTTTTTTACTATTTTTTTGTGGCATTTATTTTTTTTTCTTTGCTTACGACGTAATTATTCTTCAACGGCTAACGGATGAGAAAGAAAAAGTAAAAAAAATTTTTCTTTAATTCTTAATTTTTTCTTTGCCTTTGAGTTAATGTGTGGTTATAAACGAAACAGGAACTACGCCAGTACTTTCTTAAAAAGTTAATGACGAGATTTCGGCATTTTTAATTCCCAGAACACAATTCGATTTAAGAATTTTAACGAAAAACTGGCACCATTTTTTCTTTCTTAACTTCCAAATTCGCTTTTAAGGATTTCGGACGAAATGAAGGACGCTTCGAAATGTTTTATTTTTCTCTCATTAGTAAAAGTAATATTCAGACATGCATGAAACACGGGACTTTAGCGAATAAGAAATTATTGGAAATAAAAGTTGAGCTTCACGTCTTCCAAACTATAGCGAGATTATTAAAAAATATATATGCATTTTATAAACATATAGTACAACTGGTCATTTAATCAAAGACTGTTGGCCCATAAAATATTTTATCTACTTTAAATATATTCAAGTACTTTAATTTTCGATTTTTGCTAACTCTTTACATATAGTACAACTATAGTACAACTGGTCATTTAATCAAAGACTGTTGGCCTATATAATATTTTATTTACTTTAAATATGTTCAAGTACTTTAATTTTCGATTTTCCAAACTCTTTACATATAGTGCAACTATAGTACAACTGGTCATTTAATCAAAGACTGTTGGCCTATAAAATATTTTATCTACTTTTAATATGTTCAAGTACTTTAATTTTCGATTTTTGCTAACTTTTTACATATAGTACAACTATAGTACAACTGGTCATTTAATCAAAGACTGTTGGCCTATAAAATATTTTATCTACTTTAAATATGTTCAAGTACTTTAATTTTCGATTTTTGTTAATTCTTTACATTTAGTACAACTATAGTACAACTGGTCATTTAATCGAAGACTGTTGGCCTATAAAATATCTTATCTACTTTAAATATGTTCAAGTACTTTAATTTTCAATTTTTGTTAACTATTTACAGGAAAAAAAACCTATATCCAGAAAACTTTTTATAATTCTAAAATTATTTGATACTAGCCATAAAATTATCTTTTTAATGTCTAGTATCAAATATTTTAAGTTAGAAATATAGCCCTATATTTACACAAATGGAAGCGTAAAAATAATTTTTGACCGTCATTCGTGTGAATAAATCGTTATTTGATACATAATTTTTGAAAAAAAACTTGTGTTACCCATAAAAAATTAAGCTGAAACTTATGAAAAATCATTGTGGCTGCGTGACTAAATCATTATTTGATACCTAATTTTTCATAAGTTTCAGCTTAATTTTTTTATGGGTAACACAAGGTTTTCTTTCAAAAATTAGGTATAAAATAATGATTTAGTTACACTAATGACAATCAAAAACCATTTTTAAGCTTCTCATTTGTGTAAATATAGGGCTATATTTCTAACCTAAAATATTTCAAATAATAAAATAATACATCCCAGTGTATTGCAGGGCTCTTCAACCCTTCAGTGCTCGTGTAGCAAACCAGTAGTCCGTAGTATTCTAAACCAAACCAACTCTTCATTTCCCTCGGACTCTTTCTGACTTGTATTTCTGAAGGAACCTGTGTAGATACTAGCCTTTAAAAAAGTATTTCACATTTTAATACTTTTTACGGGTAACACAATATTTTCTAAAACTTGGTGTCAAATAATGATTCAGCCACGCGATTACGTTAAAAAAATATTTTTAAACTTCCCACTTTTGTAAATGTAGGAAGTGACAATAAGTTACATAAAGAAGTTATATAAAAATAGTTGAGCTGAGAAGGAATTAATTTTGGTGTATGCGGAATCGCCAAAGGTTATCACAATCAGACGAAAAACAAAGGTAAATCGCCAAAAGTTGTAACTTTAGGGAAGAATAATATATATCAGGGGTGGCCAATTTGCGGCTCGCGAGCCACATGCGGCTCTTTGAAAGATTATTTGAGGCTCTGGATAAATGTACCCGAGTTCCCTTTTCATTTTTGTGTTATTATATTTTGATAAATTATTACAACTGATGGAGCTCCAGAAATGCTGGATAAAAAATCGGTCTTGTTGGGCTTTTAAGAGATGATTCTCCAATTCCACAATTCATACCGATTCACCGCATAATTCACCGAGAACATCTCTTTACAAAATATTTAAAATAGCCTGATGTTATGAAAACTGTGTAATACATTGTAAATTACATTCGCACCAAAGCAAAAAATCATCGACAATTCAAAAATTTCCTTGAAAAATTAAAGGACGAAGAACTTCCAAATGATATTTAATAAATATAATTTCTGTTAATAAAAATTTTATCAAAATTTTTTAACTTTAATATTTTCTTAAAAATTTCCTCTCTCCCATTCTAATTCCTTAAAATCTTTTTCCCAGCCTCTAAATGTCTTAATCAAAGGAGCGTCGTCGACTTAAAATTCTTTCGATTCATTTCCCAAAGCTTTCTATCCTATAGATGTAAATTATATGTTTATTCAACACGTTTTCCAGCTGTCGCCGTCAAATGGCTCGACGTTTCTCCTGATCTTGCTGACTAAATTTCTTGTCCTTTGGGAAAATTCTGTCATCGTTCTTGGGTGCACCTCTGTTCGAGCAGAGTGATTTTTGTGTCTTTCTCTTGTCTGTTGTAGACTAGTAAAGATGTCCGTTTTAGCAGCTCTAAAATAAATAAGCTCTAAAGTTTTAATTAGACTTGTGCCGGTCTCTTTCAATGGCCCGACTGCATCGTTATTATTGCTAGCTGGTTAGGTTTCTACTTGCCCACTAGCAGTTTTATAATAATTGGATTACATTTTTATACCCATATATCTTTAAAAAATCATGTAAGTATGTAAATATTCATTTTTCTTTTCTTCGACTAACTATTTTTTGTATGTATACTTTATATTTTATGTATTAAATTTATCTTTTTTTTACTATATTCTATCCATATAATTCTAAAAATGCATTGTATTGAATTCATATGAAACGAAATTCTTATGCGAATCTGATATATGGTGTTTCAAAAATGACCGGTGTATTCGAAAAATCAATAAAAACTAAATTGACAGCGATAGAAAGTCACAGTTTATTGCACTATGCTTGAGACAATAGTAAATTTTCCGGTAAACTTTAAAATTAGTTACAATATTCCACAACAGATGGTGCTGCAGTCTAGAAAAAATTTGATCTACGATATTATTCTGGTGGGACTCTTAAAAGATCAGGTGTACCGCCACTATCCAAAAACAATTGAATAACTGGAGCAGTACATCTGTTCTGCATGTGAAGCCATCCCCCTGAGACGTTTACAGTGGTTTCTGATAAATTCGTTCTGAGAATACGCCATATTATTGCTGCGCATGGTGGATATATGGAAAATATAGTTCAGATTTTTCCACACTGCAGCGCCATCTGTTGTGGAATATTGTAACTAATTTTGAAAGTTTCCTCTGCTTAAAAATTTAATATTGTCCCAAGCATATTTCAGATAATTGTGTATTTCTATCACTCGGCCGTTTAGTTTTTATTGATTTTTCAAATATACCGGTCATTTTTGATACACCCTGTAAATACCTGTCGTCTGTCAGGTACTGTGTTGACATGGGACTAGTTAGTGACAAGCGAACCTTGTCTTTATTCCATGGCTTCTAGAACCCTAAACCAGAAAAAATTAAAAGTAAACGGTTGGTTTGATGAATGATCATATATGTCAGGCATCATAGTTTATGTAGGGCTGAACGGTTCCTGAATGGTTGAGGCTCTGCTTTTTGGAGTTGTTGGTTCGAGTTTTACTGTTGCCATGGATGTCGAATTGGCATTCGGATTCTGTTTGAAGCAGATCTTCTTATCCCTCGTATAGCATAAAAGTGGACAGTAGCACTTTACGTATTTTTAAGAAAAAATCTATGAAAAAACAGATTCTACGCTTTACTTTTCGTCTTGCCTAGATTAGAACGAAACTACGGGAAGAGATCTAAGTGTACAGGAAAACGTCGCAGAAAATGATTTTCGTTAATGTAGAAGGTATGGAAAAGAAGAATACAAACAATGACAAATGAGAAATAACCCCAGACATTATTTAATAAAATGAGACTAATTCAAGGGCGACACAATAAAAGAGGATGACGCGTAAAAAGGAAATTGTTTACACGCTCACGTCGCATGTCTGTGAACGACGAAAAGATATGATCTCAGATCTGAATTCCCCTGCAAATGACATTATATCCATTTTACGAGGGATTTCGTCTATCAACAGGGTAATAACTATAATAATCTCCTGTTATTGAGGTTTATCGGTTTTGAAAATTTTCTATATAATAGTAGCCTAAGTTATCTGTCCGTCTGTCCTCCAATTTATGAAGCGGTTGGACCTGGAATGGATAGAGGCATCCATTCAAAGCGAATAAAGTTTATCTTCTCCTAAACTATCGATCCGATCCTAAAATAAATTTGTATAAATAGGCTTCATATCACAGCAAAAAATACTGGCGTCTTTAAAACGTTCGAAATCCACCCCTTCCCCCCCTTTTCGAGAGTTTAATGCCATTATTTCAAGCCCTATTTTCCCCGGTTAAGAGCAGGCGGTTAAATTTATCAATTTATCACTTAATAGGTAAAAATAACAGTTTTTCTAGCATTGTGACGTCATTCTTTTAAACATCTCATTTAATCATTTCATATTTTAAACTATTTAAATATCGTCTACACTATTATAATACCTTTTATCACTGAACTTAGATATTACGTAATTGATTTTCTTTTATATTTGGTTTAAATAATAGATTAGGTACATATGTGATAGTTTTAAATTTAATCATCGATTATTTTTTGTTGCAATTAAAAATTTTATCACCGGTATTAACAACAAATTCTTTTCATTTAAGTCTAGGAGTCTATTTCACGGACTAATAAATATCTAACTTTTAATTAATATATATTTGGAAATTAAGA
>CM063500.1:45925904-45930904 GCA_032207245.1 Pardosa pseudoannulata
TTACCACACTAAAACATTTCCCTTTATATTGATGAAATATTTCTTTTATATTTCCATGAAAACATAATCTTACAATATATAAATTTAAACATTAACCCCTTTAATGCCGCGGGCGTATATATACGCTTTGCCAAGTCAATACTTCCACTGCTTTGGACGTATATCTAAGCCTTCCTGCGACACGTTTTGTAGTAATTTCCTGCTTGTCATTAAGCACTCGCATTTAAACCACTTTTAATGTATACGCGATATACGCATGCGCACTACGAAGCAGTTAACGCATTGACTACGCAAAACGTATATCTTCACATGCGGCAGTTAAGGGGTTAACCGTCTGCAAAATCGTATGGCCAGTTAATCAGTTAAAAAAAACCAAAAGCGCTTCAGCACGTAAGTCCCCGCTCTAATACAACGCTTAATAAACCGTACCTTCGGATGATTCTGAATGCCAAGTGCAGGAAAAAGAGCTGCACTTGCCTCAGAGCTATAGTATGCTGTGCTTCTCCAGTAGTCCATACATAAAAGCGTGATTTTCTATTAGTGCGCAGTGCGTACACATAAAAATTTCTTATGTTCGTTTGCTTTAGAACGGGCTACGTGGTGCAGCACCTAGTACCGCACGCACTGCGGGAATACAAGCAAGCAAATCAACATAATATTTGAATATATTATAAATAATATTTATTATATACCATATAAAGATAGGTAGACATAGGTGAAGAAAATTATTGTCTCTCATAATTTTGCCAGGGTGTGCAGTGCACACCCTGCACATATGGACTGCACGTCACTGATATATATATATATATATATATATATATGTATGTATAGCTGTGTGTATATTTTTATATATGTATATACAGTGGAAACCGGTTAAGAAGTTCCCATTTATGTCGTTCTATTTCCGATGTCCTGAGTACCACTTAATATCAATAATTGTAAAATTCCCTGTTTAAGACGTTTTGAGCTGAAACAGTTTAAGTCTGTTTTCTTCCGAGCCTCACTTTCAGCTTTATTGTGAAGTTTAATTTTTGATCCTACTATAAAGAGATTCTGCGTCCTCACGAAACGGAGATCATAAAAGGAAAGGACAAACAGACCCGAGTGGACTTTGTTCATGGAATTGGGAAATAAAACATAAGTCTTGGGTAACTTCAAAACGCGTCAGATGCATTCCCAGTTAAGAAGGTAGGGACACAATTGGAGGCTATAAACTTCAGAAGAGGAGAGTGCCCTCACAATTAACCCTCCGAGTGGAACACATCAAGGGAAAAAAGTCTCCAAAAAATACGCTAAACGTTTACTGTGTCAGTGGCCAAAACGTTCTATGATTTTTTCCTTCACCATTTGTCGACTAAAATGGAATACGGGAAACCCACTCTCGTTATTGTCCCTTTACTTCCGGTTATAAATAGATATATAAATAGATGTTATAGATTGTTAATTTTTAATATATATAAAGTCTCGAAGATCATCCCATAAGAAATAATGGATTATAAAAGTACAAATAAAATATTCTTTGAGGGACTTGTTTACATTTTGTTACGAAAGTCATCGAAGATATTTAAGTGATGCAATTAGAGATGCACCTGTTACCGCAAACGAAATACTTCGAAATAGAGATTTACAAAGCCATGAAAAGCTATTAGCGTCTTTGTGCCTCAGGTGGTTGGGGTGCATCTCTCAATAAATATCAGTCAAAGAGGGGTGCAGTTCCTAAACAATCGAACTGATCCTCCTACCGTAAAACTCCATGGGGGAAAGCAATGGCAAAACTGTACATTACATCCATTTTCAGAGCGTTTTTGAATATCGAAAATTGTACGTTTTGAAAACGTCATCGGTTTGGTGGAATTGTACGTGCGAACCACTTAGAGGGTTAAAACTAATCCCTTCACCGTGTAACTTCTATGGTAAGTCACCAGAAACTTCTCTTTCATCCCCTATATAATAATAGCCTAAGTTATATGTCCGTCTGTCCATGAATTTAAAAAGCGGTTAGACCTGGAATGGATACTGACATCCATATTGGATTCTTGACGAATGAGGGTTAAAAAATCACAAAGCAAGAAAAGTTTATCTTCTCCTAAACTATCAATCTGATTCTAAAATAAATTGGTATAAATATGCTTCATATCACAACAAAAAATACTGTAGCCTATAAAACGTTCGACATCCACCCCATCCCCCCTTTTCGAGCGTTTAATGCCATTATTTTAAACTCTATTTTCCTCGGTTAAGACCAAGTAATTAATTTATCACATTATGGACAGGTCTCACCAAAGTCTTTTGATGGCTAATCATGATTAATCTCTGTTTAAACGGAGAATTGGTCCTACCATTGGTTGGAACCATAGGTCGAATTTAGTTGTTAAACAACTTTGATGAGACCGGCCCTAAAAGCAGATGAAAATATATTTTTCTAGCATTAGGACGTCATTCCTTTAACCATCTCATTTAATCATTCCTAATTTAAAATTATTTAAATATCGTCTTCATTAATTTCATACATTTTATCACTGAACAGAGATATCACATAAATAATTTTCTATCATATTTGGCCTCAATAATAAGTTAGGTACATATATGTGATAATCTTAAATTTAATCATCGATTTTTTTTTTCGCTGAAAATTTTATCACTGGTATTAACAATTCTTTTCATAAAAGTCTAGGAGTCTATTTCAAGGACTGATAAACATGTAGCTTTTAAGTTATATATCTTTGAAAATTAAGAAGTTTGTTCGTTTGTGTGTTTGTTTTTTATACATAACACACTGCTGCCAATCGATTCGCTAAGTTTTGAACATCATTCATGTATACCGCCAAATAATCACTGTCAATATTATAACCTCTGCTGTCCATCTTATCACATAATATGACAAGATAAATTAAAGTTGGAAACTAACATGTTGCCAGTAAAGACAAATAAACTATTGAGAGTGTACCAGATAATTCTCAGCCAAAAAACAAACCATTTTTTATCTATCTCATAGCGTAATTTACAATTCTGGAAAATTAAAAAATTTAATGATCCCGTCATATGACGGGCTATATGCTAGTATTCATATATTTTTATTGTCTGTGTGTGTTTTCAGGCAATGTCAAGTATTTTAGTATTAAATGAGCAATTGCAATGATGAATTTTCATGTGTTTTAATTTTAATTTTAAACAAAAGAAGACAAAAAAGTAAGCAGGACAGTACCTATTTTTCTTTCATTTGGGGGCCTGATTAGTGATTTCTAATGGGTTTTATAACGGTCTCTTTAACGTCTCTCAAAAACGATAATTTTCCTCCGCGGAGTTCGTGTCGTCACAGTTCACAAAAACACCGACCGGCTAAGTTGTTTACATGTTACATGTTGTTACATTTTAAATTTTTTTTTTTTTTTTGTAAAGTATCGCATATAATAGAAATTTTTATTATGTCTGACATTAAAAAATCATATTCTAAATATTGTATTGTGCCACTATGTAAAAATACAACAACTAATTGCAATCAGAAGATATTTTTCAGAGTTCCCAAAGATCCAAATATACGTGAAATCTGTACAAATGCGATGAAAAAGGATGAGAAATTAAACCCAAAATTATCATATAAATCATCTCTAAAGGTTTCTGAAGATCATTTTTCGGTAAGTAAATGCTTGTTTTTGTTTAAATATTACTAATTTAGAACAATAAAAGTATATAAAAATACATATATACCTTTAAAAGGACTGTTGATTAACCAGTGCTATTTAACTTTTAAAACTGCTAATTTTCAAGTATTATCACAAAGTTCAAGTACAATAAATGTTTGATAAAGCATATAAATAACGTAAAACATATAAATGTCGTAAAACATATAAATATCTAAAGAATATAACTATCTAATAAATAACTCGGGGGAGGGCAAGATTATGTATTTTCAAGTTATTAAAAATATTTTCTTCAGACATGCATAGTTTCTTAAGTGTATCAATTCACAGTGATATTTTTCGATTAAATTGGTGACTAATTTGAAAAAAGTATAATATTTTAAAAATACTTAAAAATGATATTACTTTAAAAATTAAATTTAATTTCAGAAATTTTAAACATTTTTAAATTTAATATTAATATTAAAGGCAATAAAATTGTATTGCTATTTAAAAATTTATTAATAATTAAGTAAAGCCTTTTTAAAGATTTTAAATTACTTTTTACCAAATTTAAAATATTTAACAATTAAATTAAATTTTTAAATTTAAAATACTTAATAGTGATTAAAAAATGTAAATTTAATTTCAATCTGTATTTTCTCATAATACATAGAAAGAATCCCAAGATCTGAGTGTAGAGTATGGTAACAATTGTGCCCCAAATGAGAAAACGCCTCGAAATACACTCCGGAAATGTGAAGGAAAACCAAATACCCGATTGCCATATATTTGAATGTCAAACTTATATAAATACTGGGGCAGTTTGCTTAATCGGATTCGACGCGATCGCTCACGTAAAATCATTTACGCTTCGACAATCCCGTGGGTCGAGGAGCCAACCTAGAAAACAACCAAAATCTCCGCAATAACCCCAAAAAACGATTAGGATGTAGAGAATTGAAACAGCACCGATTTGTTTTTAATTTTTTTTTCTTTTAATTTTTTTTCTCTCTCTCCCGTGCAGTTTACGATACCCTGCGAGTCGCAGCCTTTCTCCGGCTGGACTCCGCCCGGAGCAAGGCTGCTAAGATCTCCGAGGTCCGATGAACCGTACCGTTTGTGTTCCACAGTTTTTGTTTTCGATCAGCTCAACGCCGATGCCTACTGCACTATTTTGGATAACAATGTGCTTCCTACTTTGTGGCAGTTTTAAGGGTTGGACCCCTGTTACTTTCAGGACGACAATGCCAGTTGTCATGTTTCGAGGTTAACAAAGGCTTTGTATGGTACCAATGGAGTTCATCGAATGGACTGGCCTGCCCAGAGCCCAGACTATATATATATATATATATATATATATATATATATATATATATA
>CM063500.1:45935904-45953404 GCA_032207245.1 Pardosa pseudoannulata
ATACATATATATATATACATATATATATATATATATATATATATACATATATGCATGCATATATACATATATATATATATATATACATACATATATATATACATATATATATATATATACATATATTTATATATATATATATATATATTATATATATATATATAATATATATATATATATATATATATATATATATATATATATATATATATATATATATGTCTCCTTTGATGTGTACATGTGTGAAACCACAGTTGAACCCTAATGAAAGCATATAAAAGTTGTTGCATTTTCAAATTTCTTGTAATCTATGCAGTCCAAAATAATTCAGATGTAAGATATTAATCAATATATATTCAACAAAAATGAGTAGGGCATTAATAGATTAAAATTAACAAAAATTTGTAAAATATAAGAATCGAAAAAAACCCATTTTAATTTCAATTTTTCGATGTGTTTGACTTATATGTGCCATTTACGTGTATAGAGTTATTAACTAAGTTATTAATATACAATAACGCTTTGTAATAGCTGCCCACTGCTTGAAAACAAACAAACAAGCGATTATATATGGAAGCCCCTCGTTACGTCTACCCTCCCCCCTCCATGTGGGATGTGTCTCGATGTGTTAGCTGCCCACTGCTTGAAAACAAACAAACAAGCGATTATATATGGAAACCCCTCGTTACGTCTCCCCCTCCCCCCTCCACGTGAGATGTGTCTCATGCAAATGAATTCACGAGATCCATAAACAAACCGTGTCGAGATGTCACGGGGAAAAGGGCGTTTCCGGGATAGCTCATTTGCATTAAAAATTAATCCATGACTGCGACGGAGAATAAAGGGAGAAGGGGTGTGCAGGGGTGCAGTTGGAAAGATGAATAAATAAGCGACAGGTTCGCTGAACTCTCGAGCCTAACACATCAGACGCAAAAGTACTGTGTTGTGTCTGGCGGAGCCATTGTTATGACAATGTTTGTATAGTTAAACTTCGTGGTCATTTCTCGTAGGAGAATCGTTGTTTGTACGGTAGACAGAATCAAATCCGAACGTCCAAAATTCGGAAGTGACCAAAAACCAGAAATTTTCCCAACTGTCTGTTTTTAATAAATTATAAATTGTATATTTTATGATTTAAAATTGAATTTAGTTTTTATTATTTATTTTTATCTACACACTAGCATAAACCCCGTCATATGACGGGATCAGTACTGTGTTGTGTCTGGCAGTGCCATTTTTATGACAATGTTTGTTTTGGTTTGGTTTGGTTTGGAGCGCTACGGTCTACTGTTTTGCACACGAGGGCTAATGAGACCGGGACCTACTGCTTAAAGCCGATTCCGAACGGCTACGGACATCCATGTCATAGTGGGACGACAATGTTTGTATAGTTAAACTTTGTGGCCATTTCTCTCCGGAGAATCGTTGACGGTAGAGAGAATCAAATCCGAACGTCCAAAATTATTCGGAATTGACCCAAATCTAGACATTTCCAAAACTCTCTGTTTTTTAATCAATTATAAAATTGTATATTTAATGACATAAAATCAGATATTTTTTTTATTATTTATTTTTGTCTACACTCTAACATAAAGCCCGTCATATGACGGAATCAGTACTGTGTTGTGTCTGGCGGAGCCATTGTTATGACAATGTTTGTATAGTTAAACTTCGTGGTCATTTCTCGTTGGAGAATCATTGTTTGTACGGTAGAGAGAATCAAATCCGAACGTCCAAAATTATTCGGAATTGACCCAAATCTAGACATTTCCAAAACTGTCTGTTTTTTAAATCAATTATAAAATTGTATATTTAATGACTTAAAATCAGATCTATTTTTTATTATTTATTTTTGTCTACACTCTAACACAAAGCCCGTCATATGACGGAATCAGTACTGTCTTGTGTCTGGCGGAGCCATTGTTATGACAATGTTTGTATAGTTAAACTTCGTGGTCATTTCTCGTCGGAGAATCATTGTTTGTACGGTAGAGAGAATCAAATCCGAACGTCCAAAATTATTCGGAATTGACCCAAATCTAGACATTTCCAAAACTCTCTGTTTTTTAATCAATTATAAATTCTATATTTAATGATTTAAAATCAGATCTATTTTTTATTATTTATTTTTATCTACACACTAGCATAAACCCCGTCGTATGACAGGATCAGTACTGTGTTGTGTCTGGCGGAGCCATTGTTATGACAATGTTTGTATAGTTAAACTTCGTGGTCATTTCTCGTCGGAGAATCATTGTTTGTACGGTAGAGAGAATCAAATCCGAACGTCCAAAATTATTCGGAATTGACCCAAATCTAGACATTTCCAAAACTGTCTGTTTTTTTAATCAATTATAAAATTGTATATTTAATGACTTAAAATCAGATCTATTTTTTATTATTTATTTTTGTCTACACTCTAACACAAAGCCCGTCATATGACGGAATCAGTACTGTCTTGTGTCTGGCGGAGCCATTGTTATGACAATGTTTGTATAGTTAAACTTCGTGGTCATTTCTCGTCGGAGAATCATTGTTTGTACGGTAGAGAGAATCAAATCCGAACGTCCAAAATTCGGAATTGACCCAAAACCAGACATTTTCCCAACTGTTTTTTATTTTAATCAATTATAAATTTTATATTTAATGATTTAAAATCAGATCTATTTTTTATTATTTATTTTTGTCTATAAACTAGCATAAACCCCGTCATATGGCGGGATCAGTACTGTGTTGTGTCTGGCAGTGCCATTTTTATGACTATGTTTGTATAGTTAAACTTTGTGGCCATTTCTCGTCGGAGAATCGTTGTTTGTACGACAGAGATAATCAAATCGGAACGTCCAAAATTCGGAACTGACCCAAAACCAGACATTTTCCCAACTGTCTGTTTTTAATCAATTATAAATTTTATATTTATTGATTTAAAATTGAATTTATTTTTTATTATTTATTTTTATCTACACACTAGCATAAACCCCTTCATATGACGGGGTCAGTACTGTGTTTTGTCTGGCGGGGCCATTGTTATGACAATGTTTGTTTAGTTAAACATCGTGGTCATTTCTCTTCGGATAATCATTGTTTGTATGGTAGAAAGAATCAAATCTGAAAGGCCAAAATTCGGAATTGATCCAAAACCAGACATTTTCACAACTGTCTGTTTTTAATCAATTATAAATTTTATATTTATTGGTTTAAAATCGGATTTAATTTTTATTATTTATTTTTATCTACACACTAGCATAAACCCCTTCATATGACGGGATCAGTACTGTGTTGTGTCTGGCGGAGCCATTGTTATGACAATGTTTGTATAGTTAATCTTCGTGGTCACTTCTCGTCGGAGAATCATTAACGGTAGAGAGAATCAAATCCGAACGTCCAAAATTCGGAATTGACCCCAAACCAGACATTTTTCCAACTGTCTGTTTTTTAATCATTTATAAATTGTATATTTACTGATTTAAAATGAGATCTATTTTTTATTATTTATTTTTGTCTACACTCTAACATAAAGCTCGTCATATGACTGTATCAGTTAAATTTTTAATTTTCCAGAATTATAAAGTATCTTATGAGGCAAGTAAAATAATGCATTAATAGAATATTTGTATAATAGAAAAAACTTATTTGCATACATATTTATATTAATAGAAAATTAAACAGATGCTTTCTTGATTTACTAGAGCCAGTCTCACCAAAGTCATATCCCACTGAGGCATGGATGTTCGTAGCCGTTCGGAATCGGCGTTAAACTGTAGGTCCCGGTCTCATTAGCCCTCGTGTTGCAAAAAGTAGACCGTAGCACTCCAAACCAAACCAAACCAAACCTCACCAAAGTCATTTAACATGCAAGCGCGATTAACCCATGGTTACCAACCAATGGTGGAACACAATTCTCCTTTTAAACAAAGATTAATCGCGGTTAGCCGTTAAACAATTTAGTGAGAATTTAGCGGCCCCTAGAAATTTATGTAAAGAACTTGTTGTTAATGCCGGTGATAAAATTACTTATTATTTACGTTCTCGGAGAAGGGGTCAAACCAATTATAATTCTATTTTGCCCTAGCGGACAATTTTGAACATTTCCAAACAAAAAGGAGATGCACGTTATCGGAGGCAGATTTTCCTACAGATTTTTCCACCGATTTTGACTGAGATGTTGACCCATGTGTTAAGGGCCCTTTATTTATAGCTTCATGCTAGCTGATCCTTCAGTTTGTTCTGTCCCTGTAAAGAAGTGGGAATCCGTCCTCCAACGTTCTGTTTACAAAGGTCTTTGACTTAAACGGTGTCATTTTTATGGGCCACGACTGCAACCACCCATCGTGAAGTCTGTCTTATTACTTCACACACACACACACACACACACACACACACACACATATATATATATATATATATATATATATATATATTATATATATGTATATATATATGTATATATATGTATATATATATGTATATATATATGTATATATATATATATATGTATATATATATATATATATATATATATGTATATATATGTATATATATATGTATATATATGTGTGTATATATATGTATATATATATATATATATGTATATATATAAATATCTTTACATGTATTATAAATAGATGCATTCATATATGTATATGTGTGTGTATAATATGAATATGAGAAAGAAAATACAAATTAATTGTTTTAAAATTTGAAAAAAATGCACTTATTAGAATTTCTAATTTCTTAAATATCCTCCAAGCATTCTAAATTTAAAATAATTCTTCGCTGTAAGTTCCATTTTCATACCCATACAACTGCTAGTCTTTGAAACATTTTTGTACTATCTGGGTCAGAAATGAAGAAGATGGGCTTATTATTAAAAAACGATCAACGACTCTCTTTTACTGTGTGTGAAAAGAAAACCTGTATCGCCAGGTTTGTCAGGTTATTTTATTATTTTCTCATAGCCTTGCAAGGACGGTCATTCACGGTTAATAACTGCTCTACGATCATATTAAATCGGGGTGATTAGACTCGATCTGACCTTTCTTCTGAAAACAAATAACAGTATGTTAAGGTGTCCGAGATATAGGTGAAACGTTTCAAAATAAAACACTTTATAGATTTTAATCGAGCGTGCTCAATAAAAAATGAAATAATTTGGTTTTCTTCTTCTTTTTCCAAGGTATTAGATCCTGTTACAGGCCAAGGCTGTTCCTAAAGGCCCCTTTATACTATGGTCCACTGCTACCGTCTATAGAGGGTATGGCTTACGATAGGCAGACGATAAAATGGCCTTGTTGGAGGATGGCTTCGTAAGCGTTTTTTCTCCAAAGATCAAAATCATCCAAATGCTCAACTAAAGTGGGACATGGACCCTATGGACGAATCCATGCGCTCGGTTAGTGGCCTAGTGTGTGGATGCAACTCGTAAACCATCGTCTAAGATCACCATCAGGAAGTTGTGAACAATTGGCCATAGTGTGGAGGCTAGATTATAGTTGATTCATCTGGTCCTATCCATATCAAGGCTCCTCCTGTAGAATAATTGCTTCGGACGCTAGAGGGCGCTGACGCCCACGCCGGGGTAGTAAGATTGTAAGTTTTCTGTTACGTGTTTGAATGCAGCGGCCTAATAATACGCTGTGTATATTGCTTAGTTCATTAAAGTTTTGTTTAAAAATGCTAAAATAGTGTCCACTGAATCCCCATCATCTGAAGCAGAAACTCATTTTCTATACCTTCAGCTTCCTTTATTTGCAAGATTAAAGTCCCTTTCCACTGATTCAAGCCACCTTATTGGTCTGCTTCTGTTTCCCATGGAATTGTTGTTTATTCTGATGTCACTTGGACAAACCAAGCCCGATTGAGCTATACGGTACTTGTATTAAGGTAAAGGGAATTGTCTTTTGTGTTTAATAAGCACAATTAAGGTGAAAGAACGACTATTCCTCAATAGGGTCCCAGTAATTTTAAGTGTTTTTTCTTGCACCAGCAGTGATGTCAAACTTTTTTTTTTTCGTATTTTTCTCGTAAACTATGGATCGTACACGAACATTTTTTTTGACAGTTTTTATGTACTCCTAACGAGGAATCTAGCTGTGCAGAATTTATGTGGTAGTTTTGGGACACCCTGTATGTAGACGTCCTTGGGATAGGGATCTCAAATGGTTACGCCCCTTCAATTTCTATTTTGGTTTCCAGGACTTGATTGCTATTGCTTCAGGATAGGTAATGTTTACAATGCTATAATAGCGTTAGATTTTGTAAATTTACATATTGATTTGACTTAAAACGTTTTGCTATAAGACAGCTAACGAAGCCGGGACTTACTGCGTAACCCGTTCTGTGCCGAATTTTTTTTTTTTTTTCGAATATTCAAACAAAAAAAAAGCATTTTTTTAGGAGAGAAAAATTAATATATTTTCCACTCTTAATTGGAAAAAGCAAAACATTTTAGCTATTAAGCTGTTCTTTTCCTTGGCGTGAAGAACCTGTATGTGATATCCAATCGAGTTCACCAATCTTCAGATTTCCTTACAATGAACCCAAGTTTTAAATTAAAAAATATTTTTTGATATTATATTTATCAAATACATTGCTTTGAGGTACTTAAAATAAATATCTAAGTGAAAAGATTTATTAAAAATACATAAACATGTTTGGTTAAAGGATTCTAAAGCTTTACCGTTAAAACAGCTCGTAAAAACCACTTTGGAATAATTTAATACTTATTTGCTTGCTATCTTAACGAAGAAAAAAAAATCTTAGTCATGAATATCGAAAATTCATAACACGGCCCTGAGCAAAATTTGACTTCATGTCGTTTGCGCAAATACCTTGAAAATACTCTTATTTTTTTGGTACGAGATTTAGCAGCGAAATATAACGGAATGTGTCAGTGGCGACGAATCCACTTTGAACAATGTAGTCATTTTTTTTTGTCGCATGACATGCTACGCCGACCATGAAGGTGTTACCCAACGGCTACGAACATCCTTCTCTTTGGTAGGATTTGAATCCGCGAATTTCGGTAGTTAAAAGCAGCGATTGTTCGGCCATTGTTCGGAAACACTTATAGCAATTAAATGACTTCTATTTATTTCGAAATTTAGGACTTCTATGGTGTCATGGAGCCCACTTATGGCGGAGATTATGATAGCCAGGCCACTGACCCCTGAAAATATAAATACGTTTGGCATGTCCAACGAAATGTTTGGAACTTTATGATTCTAGTGACTTAAGCACTCGAGATCCAGTTTATGGAATCTCTCATTTGAAAGTCCAAACCCACAGTGCAGCACTGGTACACAGTCTATAAATATTTGTTCCAGAAGTGTAATTTGAACATACTGTGAAGACTTCCTTTGTTCAGAGCACACGCCAAATAAGCTGATCGGAAATCCCACCAGTTTACAATAGCATGGCGTTGCAGAGTCTGGTATGTTGACAGTTGGATTGAATAGACGTTACGCCCCTGATCGGTCACGTTAGAAAATCCTCGGGAATTCCAGAATCGGGACAGCTATTGAGTGAGAATTCAACTAAAAAAACTAGCTGTAACCTTAGCTGAAGTTCTCGGGTAACTGGAATCGTAACTGACCAAAAAACGGTTGGAGGGACCGTAACTGACCCACAGGTATAAAAAGCCTATAATTTTACGACTCGGGGCTTTTCGAGATTTTTTTACGTAGGTGCTTTGACCTCGTGGAGGCTTTCGCGTCTTTTGACCGCAGCCAGGTTTTTAGTAACTGCGTTCGGGAGACCCGTAAAGTCCGCTCATATAAGGATCGGCAGGGTCTCGGATACCGAACGGGGGATAGATTGGGGTGCATTGCACCCTGGAAGAGCCTCCCCATTTGTGAGATTATTTAATCTTTTATTTTTCCGACTGTGATCGTCGTGGCAATTCAGTGCCAGCCGAAAATCCTCTACATTTATTCCACTTGTTTTGGGGGCGAATTAGAATCCTGTTGTATATTTAACAGTATTTATTCCAGAAGAATAAAAGTAATTTCCAATTTTATCGTGACTGTGATCCTTTTCCAAGCTACCTCTTCACCGGAGAATATTGAAGTCGTCACAATACGGACTCGGATACCAAAATGCAAGAACCTTACATATTTGGCCATTTTCCAGTTCCAGTGTTATTTACTAAAAAGATGCAGTTATCTTTATATCATTGACAATTTGAAACAAAGAGGACATAATAAAATTGAAGAGAGTTTTATTTCGTCTAAGGACAATCTATATATATATATATAAATGAATTTGTGTCTGTCTGTCTGTACTCGATAGACTCAAAAACCATGCATCTCATTGCCGTGAAAATTTGGGAAATTCTTAGGTATAACCCCGGAAGGTTTTTGTAAATTTTTAACGTTCGAAATCCATGCCTTCCCCCTTTTTCGAGCATTTCATGTCGTTATTCCAAGCATTATTTTCCCCGGTTAAATTCAAACGATTCATTTTTTTAATTTATCGCATCATAACTAAGTGAGAGAAGCAATAATTTCTAGCAACGTGAAGTCATCCCAAGCAATTGTTTTAATCGCAGTTTTCCTCGGTTAAAAGCAGGAGATAAAGATTTTCAATTTATCACATAATAAATAGGTGAAAACGTTATTTTTTTTATCATTATGACGTCATTACTTTAAATATCTGATTTATTCATTTCTTATTTTATATTATTTAAACATCGTCTGTGCCGTATCCATTCGACTTGACCTGGAAATTGAGATATAAAGTGATTCACTTTCATTTCTACGTGACGCAATCTATAGAATTTTTATATGAGAAGTGATTTTAAATTTAATTCTGAGTTAATTTTTACTTTACAATGAAATGTTTATCAGCAATATTCTAACAACACAAAGTACAAATTTCGGTGACTCTCGTGGGTAAATAAAAACCTATCATTTTATATAGGTTTCTCATATATCATAATCTTCATATTCATATTGTTGTCAATATGAATGTGCGTTCCTGTTTCATACAAAACCATGTGGTTTGTCATAAATTTCCTTACTTGTGGACAACATTTATTACTACCAACAAAATGAGCACCGTTGCTATCAAAACCTCTGCTTCCAATTCTACCACGTAATATGGCAAGGTATATGAATGATTAGAAAGCCAGAGTCGAAACTATCGTCAAATTTTCGCAGTCTTATTTTGCACACGCTTTCACATCTTATTCATCTACAACTCAGGTATATTGGACACTGAACCAGTATGGGATTTGAACCCACGAATTCCGGTACCGAAGGTCAGCACCCTAACCAATCGGCCATCGTTCCTGAATTGAACTCAAATTATTCACGCAAAATTTCTAATGTTTCAACTTCTATTGTAATAAAATTGTAATAAAATTGACGAAAGTTATATTTCGTTTAAGGACAATATTAAATATTTTACGTCATTTTTCATTATTTTTTGAGGTATATAGATACTGCATAGTGGGGGAGGAGGAATTAATTTTTAGAGATGTTAACAGTTTTATACAAAATATAAATTAGAAAAACTAAGAAACTTTAGTAAAAAGTTTACCTATTAAAACATAAAATCGATTCCTAAAGAAACAGTTTATTTATAATGTAATGCAAAAATAAACTTCCGTTGTTGAAATATTCATAACTTTGAAAACATTTTAATCTGCTGTCTTTTTTCTCCAGATCTTCTTCGAAATGAAGAAAAAACATTTCGTTGCCATCGATCCTTTTATAAATCTTTTCGCAGACGATAATTACTAAATAAAGATTATAATTGTGATATTAGGAACAGATGTTACTTTCCTTCGGTTAAGTTTGCTCAGCACTTTCTACACAAACAAAATAAAGATTCATTAGGGTATTTCTTAAATAACTTTTTAAAAAACTTTTGGTTAAGTTACCAAAAATCGAAGGGAAGTTGTGGCGTTATATACGTTAGAGAAAATTAAACAATAAATTACATTTTAAAAAATACTTAAGTAAATAAAAAAAATGTTGATTATTACTCAGTAAGTAAAACTAAACTTAAATGCAAAACAAACATGTTATAGTTATTATAATCTCTATAAAAATATGAAGATAAATTTGCTTTTTAATACTATATTTTGTCAATCCCTGTTTTCCAAATCAGTTAAACATTTTAAGCACTTAACAAACCTATAAATGTACCAGAACATTGCACATAAAACAGTTAGTTTTATGCACAATATAACTGTTTTAGTTATTAAACCTTTGCTTTTCTGTACATCAAATACGATATACGCATCTAATTCTTTATACGTTTGTATATCACATAATGAATACGATGATACACAATGAATTGTAATTTAAGCTGAAAAATAATTTTATGTAGCGTCTGAATTTTGTCATATTTTTCGTTTAGATGTATGAAAGTTTGCACATAAAACAGTTAGTTTTATGCACAATATAACTGTTTTAGTAATTAAACTTTTGCTTTTCTGTACATCACATACGATATACGCATCTAATTCTTTATACGTTTGTATATCACACAATGAATACGATGATACACAATGAATTATAATTTAAGCTGAAAAATAATTTGATGCAGTTTCTGAATTTTGTTAGGCTTTTCATTTAGATTTATGAAATTTAATTTGTATATCTAATGCACATTATATAATTATTCTCTGTTATAGGGTCAGCCAAAGGGTTTGGTTTGGTTTGGTCTATTGTTTTGCACACGAGGGCTAATGAGACCAGGACCTACGGCTTAATCCCTTAACAGTTTTTTTTTTTTTTTAACGAATTCGATCCAAAAAATGTCACATTTTTTAACTGCATGTTTTTGTTCATTTTGCATTTGTAAGCTGAAAAATGCTATTAAAAGTAATACTTCTAACTATTTTAAGCACGTATAACAACTTAGGACTTAACAACTCGGATTCTACTTATTCTGTTAAAAAAGTTCTGTTCTAGATTGGCATTTAGGAAGTGACTTTCTCTGGTGACTGTTAAAAAAGATATTCAGGCATTCGCCATTTTTCGCCACATAAAGAGTGCAATATTGCCGATTATAAAGTATTTATGGCCGAATGGTTATGGCACTGGACTTCAGTTTCGGATGTCCCCAGATCAAAAACTGGCAGGGGCGTTGAAGCTCTTTTAATTAATTTAATTTCCTTTATATATAGAAAGGGCTAGAATATTCTTTAAATTACTGGAATGGTTTTCCGGAATATTCTACGTTTGCTATAAAAGAACGAGTAGCTCAGTTTGAATTAATTCTCAGTGTGCTATCCTTCTGTTGCGTGCTAAATAAATAGCTTTGCGTTCCCGTTATTTGTGTGCCGCGTTTGTATATTGAACATCAACGTGACAATATTGTTATACTGGATTTTGCTCCTTTAACCTAATGAGAAATATAAAATTCCTCTGGCGGTTTCACATTCTAAGAATTCTTTTAAAACATTACACCACGAGAATGAAAAGCAAATTATTTAGAATGCAATCTTTCTTTTTTAAAAAATGATAAAAAATACTTTTATTTAACTATTTGTGAGAAATTTCAGTGAACTCTTTTTCAAATAAAAATTTTACAGGACATAAATAAAAAAAAGATAGCATTCTAGAAAATTTGCTGTTCTATCACGTGGTATAATGTTTCAAAAATATTTTTTAAATGAGAGCCTATAAGATTTTTAGTAAAATGTTAGAATTTTACTAAAAATACTCGTTCAAAATTTTTTTTCTGACAGATTCAAGTTAAATGTACATTTTCACTCTTAATTTTAGTTTTTTAAATCGAATAATTATTTTATTAAAAATTTTTCACAAACCACTGGTGGTCTGAGGACCACCTTGGTGACTTCTGCTCATATTTCAATTTAGAATGCTCAAAGGGTTAATTTGTGATCAAAATGGATTGTACCTAATCTGTTAAAAAAGTTCTGTTCTAGATTGTCATTTAGGAAGTGACATTCTTGGGTGACGGTTAATAAAGATTTTCAGGCATTAGTCATTTTTCACCACATAAAGAGTGCAATATTGCCGTTTATCAAGTCTTTGTTTCCGAATGGTTATGACACTGCAGTTTGAGATGTCCCTGGATCAAAACACAGCAGGGGCGGTGAAGCTCTTTCAATTAAATTAATTTCCTCTCTATATATAAAGGGGTAGAATATTCTTTAAATTACTGAAATGGTTTTCTAGAATATTCTACGTTGCTATAAAAGAGAGAGTATCTCAGTTTGAAGTAATTCTCAGTTTGTTAACTTCTGTTGTGTGCTAAATAAATAGCTTTTCGTTCCCGTTATTTGTGTGCCTCGTCTGTATCCTTAACATCAACGTGACAATATTGTTATACTGGATTTTGCTCCTTTAACCTAAAGAGAAAATTAAATTCCCTCTGGCGAAATCACATTCTAAGAATTCTTTTAAAACAATATAACGAGAATGAAAAGCAAATTTTCTAGAATGCAATCTTTCTTTTTTAAAAAATGATAAAAGATACTTTTATTTAACTTTTTGTGAGAAATTTCTCTAAACTCTTTTTCAAATAAAAATTATACAAGACATACATAAAAAATAGTATGTGCTAAAAAATTTGCTGTTCTATCAGTTCCCGTTATTTGTGTGCCTCGTCTGTATCCTTAACATCAACGTGACAATATTGTTATACTGGATTTTGCTCCTTTAACCTAAAGAGAAAATTAAATTCCCTCTGGCGAAATCACATTCTAAGAATTCTTTTAAAACAATACAACGAGAATGAAAAGCAAATTTTCTAGAATGCAATCTTTCTTTTTTAAAAAATGATAAAAGATACTTTTATTTAACTATTTGTGAGAAATTTAGCTAAACTCTTTTTCAAATAAAAATTTTACAAGACATAAATAAAAAAAAGATAGCATTCTAGAAAATTTGCTGTTCTATCACGTGGTATAATGTTTCAAAAATATTTTTTAAATGAGAGCCTATAAGATTTTTAGTAAAATGTTAGAATTTTACTAAAAATACTCGTTCAAAATTTTTTTTCTGACAGATTCAAGTTAAATGTACATTTTCACTCTTAATTTTAGTTTTTTAAATCGAATAATTATTTTATTAAAAATTTATCACAAATCACTGGTGGTCTGTAGACCACATTGGGGACTGTTGCTTTAAAGCACATTTCAATTTAGAGTGCTCATAGGGTTAATTTGTGGTGAAAACGGATTCTACTTATTCTGTTAAAAAAGTTCTGTTCTAGATTGGCATTTAGGAAGTGACTTTCTCTGGTGACTGTTAAAAAAGATTTTCAGGCATTAGCCACTTTTCACCACATAAAGAGTGCAATATTGCCGCTTAGAAAGTCTTTGTGACCGAATAGTTATGGCATTAGACAGCAGTTTGGGATGTCCCCGTATCAAAACCCGGCACGAGTGTTGAAGCTCTTTTAATTAATTTAATTTTCTTTATATATAGAAATGGCTAGAATATTCTTTAAATTACTGGAATGGTTTTCCACAATATTCTACGTTGGTATGAAAGAGCTAGTAGCTCAGTTTGAATTAATTCTCAGTTTGTTATCCTTCTGTTGTGTGCTAAAAATATAGCTTTTCGTTCCCGTTATTTGTGTGCCGCGTCTGTATCCTTAACATCAACGTGACAATATTGTTATACTGGATTTTGCTCCTTTAACCTAAAGAGAAAATTAAATTCCCTCTGGCGAAATCACATTCTAAGAATTCTTTTAAAACAATACAACGAGAATGAAAAGCAAATTTTCTAGAATGCAATCTTTCTTTTTTAAAAAATGATAAAAAATACTTTTATTTAACTTTTTGTGAGAAATTTCTCTAAACTCTTTTTCAAATAAAAATTTTACAAGACATACATAAAAAAAATTTGCCGTTATATCACGTATAATGTTTAAAAAATTTTTTTAAATGAGAACCTACAAGATTTTTAGTAAAATGGTAGAATTTTACTAAAAATACTCGTTTAAAATTTTTTTTGACAGATTCAAGTTCAATGTACATTTTCACTCTTAATTTCAGTTTTTTAAATCGACTAATAATTTATTAAGAATTTTTCACAAACCACTGGTGGTCTGTGAACCCACCTTGGTGATTGCTGCTTTAAAGCACATTTCAATTTAGAGTGCTCAAAGGGTTAATTTGTGGTGAAAACTGATTGTACCTATTCTGTTAAAAAAGTTCTGTTCTAGATTGGCATTTAGGAAGTGACTTTCTCTGGTGACTGTTAAAAAAGATTTTCAGGCATTAGCCACTTTTCACCACATAAAGAGTGCAATATTGCCGATTATAAAGTCTTTGTGGTCGAATAGTTATGAAACTGGACTGCAGTTTGGGATGTCCCCAGATCAAAACCTGGCAGGGGCGTTGAAGCTCTTTTAGTTAATTTAATTTCTTGTATGTATAGAAAGAGCTAAAATATTTATAAAATTAATGATTTTCCAGAAAATACTACGCTGGTATAAAAGAGCGAGTAACTCAGTTTGAATTAATTCTCAGTTTGTTATCATTCTACTGCTAAATAAATAGCTTTGCTTTTCCGTTATTTGTGTGCCGCGTCTGCGTCCTTAATATCAACGTAACAATATTGTTATACTGGATTTTTCTCATTTAACCTAAGTAGAAAATAAATTCCTTCTGACGGTTTCACATTCTAAGAATTTTTTTAAAACATTACACCACGAGAATGAAAAACAAATTTTCTAGAATGCAATCTTTCTTTTAAAAAAGTGATAAAAATACGTATATTTAACTATTTGTTGAAACTTCAATAAACTCTTTTTCAAATAAAAATTTTACAAGGCATAAATAAAAAATAGTATTCTAGAAAATTTGCTGTTCTATCAGGTGGTATAATGTTTCAAAAAATGTTTTTAAATGAGAGCCTACAAGATTTTTTGTAAAATAGTAGAATTTTACTAAAAATCCTCGTTTAAAATTTTTTCTGACAGATTTAAGTTCAATGTATAATTTCACTCTTAATTTCAGTTTTTTAAATCGACTAATTATTTTATTAAAATTTTTTGCCAAACCACTGGTGGTCTGTGAACCCACTTTGGTGATTGCTGCTTTAAAGCACATTTCAATTTAGAGTGCTCCAAAGGTTAATTTGTGGTGAAAACGGATTGTACCTATTCTGTTAAAAAAGTTCTGTTCTAGATTGGTATTTACGAAGTGACTTTCTCGGGTGACTGTTAAAAAAGATATTCAGGCATTAGCCATTTTTCGCCACATAAAGAGTGCAATATTGTCGCTTATAAAATCTTTGTGGCCGAATGGTTATGGCATTGCACTGTTGCTTGGTTTGTTCCCGAATCAAAACCTGGCAGGGGCATTGAAGCGCTTTTAATAAATTTAATTTCCTTTATATATAAAAAGGGCTAGAATATTCTTTAAATTACTGGAATGGTTTTCTAGAATATTCTAAGTTGCTTTAAAAGAACGAGTAGCTCAGTTTGAATTAATTCTCAGTTTGTTATCCTTCTGTTGTTATACAACGAGAATGAAAAGCATATTTTCTAGAATGCAATTTTTTCATAAATATATCATCAATAGCATATTGAATTTTAAGTTGAATCATCAATCATTAAAAAGAAAAGGAGTTAGTTTTGAAAGTCATTTATCGGTGTAAGACAAACAAAATAGTTTTAAAAATAGTTAATTTGTTTTCTTTTAAAAAAATTCCTTCGAAAAAAAATATTTTCAACTTTCTGATTGCAAGAAACAAATTTCTCAAGTCACATTTTTAAATAATAAAAGCAATGAATTTATAGCAGACGAAAAAAAAATTCTGACTAAAAACACTGATTATCGATTGGTAAAAATACTTTTGTCAGATTCTAGAGTCATCGAAAAAATGGGCAAAAGAATGGGTTTTTTTTTCACGGCATTTCCTTTAGCAAATTGCAAACGATTTTGGAATACTTGTTCTTATTCCTTTTTAAGAGTAAATTAGAGAGTTAGATCATCACTTCTTTGACTTCCTCTACACCTTGAGGCACACGATGAGTCATCAAGATTGTTGCATTTTAATTTCTCTCCTTAAACAACAGCTCTGGAAAGGCTTTTTTTTTATAAAAAAAAGAACTTTCTGGTGATTTTTAAATTCACGCTCTTGGTATTACATTGTGAATCGACAGAATATAAACATGTATGAAATTTCCTTTAGTTCCAACTCAATTGTTTTTTTTTAATGGAAGGTTTTATTTTAAATCATGAGTTCTGTTCAAACATTCGAATCATAATATTTTAACGTAAATACCATATATATTATTTGTGTAGTATAGATATATTTTGTCTGTCTCCGAATTAATCATAAAAAATAGAGTTCCAAAATAAAAAAAATTCCTGGAGCAGTCAGGACCATGTTACAGGTAGAGCCCACAAATTTCAGATATATTTATATAATATCATTAATGCAGTATAGATATCTTTTGTGCCTCCCAGAATTAACCACAACAAATAGAGTGCCAAAATAAAAAGAATTTCAAGGAGCAATCAGGATCATTTTACCGGCACAGCCCACAAATTTCAGATATATTTATATAATATCATTAATGTAGTATAGATATCTTTTGTATCTCCCAGAATTAATCACAACAAATAGAGTGGAAAAATAAAAAGAATTTCCTGGAGTACTCAGGACCATTTTACCGGCAGAGCCCACAAATTTCAGATATAGTTATGTAATATTATTTATGCAGTATAGATATCCTTTCTGTCTCCCAGAATTAATCACAACAAATAGAGTGGAAAAATAAAAAGAATTTCCAGAAGCAGTCAGGACCATTTTACCGGCAGAGCCCACAAATTTCAGATATAGTTATGTAATATTATTTATGCAGTATACATTTCCTTTCTGTCTCCCAGAATTAATCATAACAAATAGAGTGCCAAAATAAATAGAATTCCCTGGAGCAGTCAGAACCATTTTATCTGCACAGCCCACAAATTTAAGATATATTTATATAATATCATTAATGCATTATAGATATCTTTTGTGTCTCCCAGAATTAACCACAACAAATAGAGTACCAAAATAAAAAGAATTTTCAGGAACAGTTAGGACCATTTTACCGGCAGCGCCCACAAATTTCAAGTACTGATTTACTTATGTAATATCATTAATGCAGTATATATATATATATATATCTTTTGTGTCTCCCAAAATTAATCACAACAAATAGAGTGCCAAAATAACAAGAATTTCCTGGAGTACTCAGGACCATTTTACCGGCAGAGCCCACAAATTTCAGATATAGTTATGTAATATTATTTATGCAGTATAGATATCCTTTCTGTCTCCCAGAATTAATCATTACAAACAGAGTACCAAAGTAAAAAGAATTTCCTTGAGCAGTCAGGACCATTTTACCGGCAGCGTGCACAAATTTCAAGTACAGATATATTTATGTAATATCATTTATGCAGTATAGATATCTTTTGTGTCTCCCAGAATTAATCATAACAAATAGAGTGAAAAAATAAAGAGTTTCCCGGAGCAGTCAGGACCATTTTACAATGTTTACAAATTTCAGG
>CM063500.1:45958404-45968404 GCA_032207245.1 Pardosa pseudoannulata
AGAGTCATACATTTTAGATTTAATTTCCAGGAATATAACTAATTATTGACATAATAAGGTAACTTTTTAGTATTAAAAATCTTCTTAAAATCCAGGCACAGTATTGACACTGACTGAATATGTTTGGTTAAATTAATATTCTCATATGTAAATAGAGTGTAAATGGTATAAAAGCACTTTTATAAAATATTAACTTCAGAGTAAAATTATATCACCAAATTCAATTTTTATCGCAGTCTTTCAGTTTTTAAGCCTCGTTTTTGTTCTTTTATCTTTAAAGTCCGAAGCACGATGCCTTAAATTATTCTCTATCAGTTGCAGAATTCTGTTTACCATATATCACTGTTCAGTCGAAACATCACATGTTCAGTGTCATAAACTTGGCAAGAAAATGCAAAAATACTCATCCTTGGCGATGAAGTTTTCGTACATAGGCGATCTCATGCCGTAGTACATCACACAGCAGAAAGGGAATGGAGTCACAATTCTAAACACTCAGTACCACAACAAAAGGGAAAATATTATATCCTCACAGAGTGGCCGTAACAGCATGGACCCCAGAAAAACCACCTCGAGCACTGTAAGTGGAACGTTCTATGCAAGACTTCACTCGGTGCGGAAGTGTTCAGAGTGTGCCGCCGCTCTTTCGGAAAAAGTGGTCGGTAGGATTGTGATGCTTTGTATCTGGGATACAGCGCCGACGACCTACATTTTTTTAAAGAAGTTTTACTGGGAGAGAAAACTTTCGTCAAACACCTGCAGGCGTTGGTTTCGTTTTCGCTTTCGTTTCTTACGGAACCTCTCGGATCATCTCCACGCCGTCGAATCTCAACGGGTGCTGTCATTCATCCTGCAAATGAACAGCTCATGCTGGTAAGACACAATGAACAATATTTCTGAATTTGGGAATAATGTCGATAGGTTTCATTTCATTGCTTTGTGTGCATACAGAAAGGGAAACCTTGCAGAAAAAAATCATGGCACTGGAAAACAAGTTCAGTGGGACAAAGTCTTTTGTTTGTTTGTTGTTTTTAACTGTGAAAGAGAAGACACACGCAATACAAAGAAAAGCTGAAGATTCAATTATAAAGCTGAAGAATATAAATAATACAAACAGATCGGATATTCAAAACTTTAACAAGAAAGTTATGACCTATTACGTAAGCACCATTAATTTCAAGTTTTTGAAACTTTCACAGATCATAGGATATAATGTAAGACACTAATATGAAACAGCATACAGAAACTATTCTACATGTTCAATTGATTTCTAGTCGAGTGACCTTGATGGTTATATCACACGGAGCAGTGTCTTAGATTTTAAGTGTTCGATGGCAAGAACAAATTTTAAAACTTTAACAAGAAAATGGTCACAGATTAAGTGAACACCATTAATTTCAAGTTTTTGAAACTTCCACAGATTAGAGGATATAATGAAAGACATTAATATGAAGCAGTATGCAGAAGTTATTCTACTACGTGTTCAATGGATTTCAAGCCCATTGACCTTGAGGGTCATATCACACGGAGCAGTGTCTTAGATTTTAAGTGTTGACTGACAAGAACAAATTTCAAAACTTTAACAAAACAATTATGACAGATTACGTAAACACCATTAATTTCAAGTATGTGAAACTTTCACAGATCATAGGATAAAAGGAAAGACACTAATATGAAACAGCGTACAGAAACTATTCTACATGTTTAATTGATTTCTAGTCGAGTGACCTTGATGGTTATATCACACGGAGCAGTGTCTTAGATTTTAAGTGTTGGCTGACAAGAACAAATTTCAAAACTTTAACAAGAAAATGATGACAGATTCCGTGAACACTATTAATTTCAAGTTTGTGAAACTTTCACTGATCATAGGATATAATGAAAGACATTAATATGAAACAGCATACAGAAATTATTCTACTACATGTTCAATGGATTTCAAGCCAAGTAACCTTGATGACCATATCACACCGAGCAGTGTCTTAGATTTTAAGTGTTGGCTGACAAGAACAAATTTCAAAACTTTAACAAGAAAAGGATGACAGATCCGTGAACACTATTAATTTCAAGTTTGTGAAACTTTCACAGATCATGGGATATAATGAAAGACATTAATATGAAACAGCATACAGAAATTATTCTACTACATGTTCAATGGATTTCAAGTCGAGTGACCTTGATGGTAATATCACACGCAGCAGTGTTTTAGATTTTAAGTGTTGGCTGGCAAGAACAAATTTTAAAACTTTAACAAGAAAATGATGACAGATTCCGTGAACACTATTAATTTCAAGTTTGTGAAACTTTCACAGATCATAGGATATAATGAAAGACATTAATATGAAACAGCATACAGAATTTATTCTACTACATGTTCAATGGATTTCAAGCCAAGTGACCTTGATGGTCATATCACAAGGAACAGCGTTTTAGATTTTAAGTGCTGGCTGACAAGAACAAATTTCAAAACTTTAACAAGAAAATGGTGACAGATTACGTGAACACCATTAATTTCAAGTTAGTGAAACTTTCACACATGATAAGATAACATGAAAGACATTAATATGAAAATACAATACAGAAATTATTCTACTACATGTTCAATGAATTTCAAGCAGAGTCACCTTGATGTTCATATCACACCGAGCAGTGTCTTAGATTTTAAGTGTTGGCTGACAAGAACAAATTTCAAAACTTTAACAAGAAAATGATGACAGATTCCGTGAACACTATTAATTTCAAGTTTGTTCACTGATCATAGGATATAATGAAAGACATTAATATGAAACAGCATACAGAAATTATTCTGCTACATGTTCAATGAATTTCAAGCCAAGTGACCTTGATGGTCATATCCCACGGAGCAGTATCTTAGATTTGCAATCTAAGATACTGCTTAGATTGTTGTTATTGTCAGCCAACATTTCAAGTGTTGGTTGACAAGAACAAATTTCAAAACTTTAACAAGAAAACCATGACAGATTCCGTGAGCACCATTAAGTTTGTGAAACTTCCAAAGATCATAGGACATAATGAAAGACATTAATATGAAACAGCATACAGAAATTATTCTACTTTTCAATGGATTTCAAACGGACTGACCTTGATGGTCATATCACACGGAGCAGTGTCTTATATTTTAAGTGCTGGCTGGCAGGAACAAGTTTCAAAACTTTAAGAAGAAAATGATGACAGATTCAGTGAGCACCATTAATTTCAAGTTTGTGAAACTTCCATAGATCATAGGATATAATGAAATGCATTAATATGAAACAGTATGCAGAAATTATTCTACATTTTCAATGGATTTCTAGTCGAGTGACCTTGATGATCATATCATACTGAGTGTTTTAGATTTTAAGAGTTGGCTGACAAGAACCCTTTAAGTCCTGTATTATCGTTCATAAAAGCACAATAAGAACTCATAACTGCTATAAATTAGCAAGCATAATTGTTTTAAATGTGTTTTATAATATTACAATTAATTATTTTAAAGTTTGAAATAATGTATTCTAGAATTTAAGTAAGATGAGTGAATTTAATCCGCAGTAGCTTAGTCGGTAAAGTCAGCGAACTCGTAACTGAAAGGTTGCGGGGTCGGGACTGGATCTGGTTTAAGATCCGCCGTGTTCGTTAAAGGTGACTGGGGCACGTAAAATAGGTTCGTAGTCAGAAAGTCCTTCAAGTTTTCAATCAATACTTCTGGGGGGGGCAGGCCAAGCCTGGGGTTCTAGGATTCCTGCTTCTAAATTACGAGGACTTAGCAGGGGTAATGTTACTCCCGTCCGTAGCATACCGTAAGCTACACGTGCTCTCAGGGTGGTTCTAAATGGGTAACAGCTTTGCAGCCTTGTATAGGCGTTAGGATAATGTCTGTATCGCCTGCTTCACTGGGAAAAAAAGAATTTAAGTAAGCCCAGTGGCGTTGGGGAAAGCACTTCGTATTTCCCATGACACAGGCCGAGGTTCGATCCTGTATTGAGCAAGGTTGTCTCAGCCTTTCATCTCTTCAGTGGGTAGACAAACTGAGGACCAAGCATGCTTCGGAACTAAACTTTGAGAGTTCCGTGTACGGTTGACAACATAACTGGTGTTAAGATTCGATATATGTTTTAATCGTAATCCACCAATTCTTCTCTTTTATTTTGTTACATATAGGTGGCGCTGCGAGGACCTTGTAATACTAGACTCAAGACTCGAGTTGGTGTTACATGAGCCCCGTGTTTTTTTGTTTCGGCGGCCGAAGACGGACACCCCGAGAGAGGGTTGGCAAGCCCTGTTCCAGGGAGGTTTAACAGGAGGGGGTGAATGATGCCACCCCCGCCTGCGCTAGCTGCGGAAAAGGACATTTTTCCCGTGGAGGCGAAAACTTGACCGAGGGGGGGATTCCACCCCGGCCCTCGCGAAGAGGAAAGGAGAGATGCCCGGTCGGAACGACAGAGAACGGACATTTCTTGTAAAAGGAGCTGAGACCGAGGGAAGTGTTTTCCCGCTCGGCACAGTTTGTTTTTGTCTTCGGTCTTATTTGAGCCCCGTTTTGAGTATGACTTGGACTGTACAGTCTTAACGTAATTTGTAAAATAAAATGTTTAGTCAAGAGTTGTGTCGCCGCAGTGATAGTTTGTCGGCAGCATAGGCTTTAATCGAACCCAAGATACCTGCTCCAGTAACCATAGGCGATCAGGTATAGGAACTAGGCGTACAGACATCTGAAAGTGCAGCCTGGGACGCGCGAGGCGTTGACAGACCTTTTGTAGTAGTAGTTTAGTTTTATTTGTTGCCTATGTTGCGCGTGTAATTGTTGATGTTGTTTTTTGTGTTGCTGTCTTAATGTTAATAATAAAATCATCTTAAAGTAACGGCACTGAATGTCTCGAGTACGTACTAAATGTATGAATGTTTAATCATTTTATACATTTCATTCAGTATGGATACGTCTGTGGAATTTACTTTAAGTTCTTGTTTCTTTTACTGCGTTCCCAATGCAGATGTGTTATGGAGGTGAGTGAACACTTTTCTATTACCTCATCTCTTGTACTCACATTGCAAATTTACAACAACCGGAACATATACTTCGTACCCCAGAGCCCACAGTCTCTGAAATGAAAATTGGCACTGTAAGCCCTGGCCACCTATGGGCTGTTGCCGGCAAGGAGTTTAATTTTTAGCATTTATATGTAATTTAACCCTTTAGCAGACAGTGGTTTCACAGCAAAACCTCTTGTTAAACAATTTTTTTCTCTAATTTTCGGAGAAATATGAATGTTTTTTTTTCAATTTTCTTACGTTTTTGACTTTTAAAATGTACAATAGATGATAGTATTGCATTTAATTTATTTTTCTTTTGAAATATGTATTCATACTTGCTGTAGCTTGAAAATTTAGTAATTCGATTTTTTTCATTTATGACCCCAAACAAAAATATCTATTCAAACAACACTTATAAATTGTTGAACTATTTATTTCTATGCTTTTTTAAGAACACTTATTTATTGTTCTTCCAATATAATTAAAATTTTAAAAATTATTGTGTTCAAGTTGTTCAAGTGGACGGGTTTGTCAGTTAACCCCCCTCAATCCCTCCAGTGGTATCCTCTAAAGCAAACCCCCTCTAAAGATTGTAATAATAATAATAATAATAATAATTTTGCATTTATAAGGTTTATAGATAATATTTATAAAGTAATTTCATTAAATTCCAAAGAATTTATGTGGGTGACCTTTAAAAGGTTAACTTCGGGTTGTTGAAATCTCCAGGTGCAAGAAAATAAAAAATCCTTTAAGGTATCTAAGAAATTTGGAAATTTTTCTAAGTTTTCCTCTTTTAGATAAAAGCTCATGCAAGACACGAAGGAAATGAATTTTCTGATATCTTCGCGAAAAATTCTGCCCAGCTATTCCCCAGAAATTTTTTTACTTTCATCAACCATTCTGTGAAATTGCATTTAAAATTACAAGCGTTAGCTGAGTGGAAATTTTCTGGGGTTCTGAAAATACTGGGTTGAACTTTATTCTGTTTTATTTTCTCAGTTTCCTCAAATCGCTTGTTTCATTAATCTCATTAATCTTTGAAACGGATACGATCCTTTTCCTGTAAAAAATAAGTGTCTCAAAACGACCGCATAAACTCTGCACAGCTAGATTATTCGTTTTGTGTACATAAAAACGGCCCAAAGAAGAGTTCCTGTACGATCCATAGCTTACGAGAAAAATACGAAAAACAATAAAGTATGACGCCGGTGTAATAAAAAAAAAACACTTTATTGGACATATCAACAACAGTATTTGCATATCAACAAAGAAATTCCCAGGTACAAGAAATTCAAGAAACCTTTTTTAGGCTTCCTAAAACTTTAACAATATCTCCCTCTTTAAAAAAAAAAAACTTAAGCAGGACATGAACGAAATGAGTTTAATGAGAACATCTCAAAAACAAAATAATTTCTTATTAAGTCAGACCTTTATTAATGATTTAGAAAAAAAATTCTAACCAGAGCAGAACTCTTTATTTTATAGTTAATCAAAAATAGGATATTATAAGAAAGACGTTTAGGAGAAAAAACTACTTGGACAATTCAAAAACCAACTAAGTATTTTTGACAATGCAATTATATTGCATCATACTGCATTACACGTCACCAACACAGTACCAGCCATACTGATCTAATTAAAAATGGCATACAATTCAAAACGACGAAACATCTTAGTCTTTGAAGAAGTAAAACAGCCATGTTAAAACAATGGCCAATCGGGGTTAAAAAAGAGAGACGTTTGGAATAGTAAAAAGCAATATACAGTAATAGCAAAGATATATTCTGCCAGTAAGGAAGATTAATTAATTTCCTACTTTCAATTTATGACTGTGCTAGTTATTTTTACTGAAGATTAGGACAAAGGAAACAGGTTTCTGAAAAACTTAAATTTAATCACTAACCGACAAAATTTTTCTACTTGGTACCCATTGGCAAGGAGTGAGTTTTAACGTAAGAGACATTCCGTCTATATCTCGATAATTTAATAAACACATACACAGATTATATAAATATAGCGTTAATTTAGGAGCAAATAAAGGTAATTAAGAATTATAACTATGCTTTGTTTAAAAAACATTATTATTTCCAATCCAAGGGCCTCATGTTTATAGCTTCCGCTTCCACCAAGCAGTTAGTATTTGTTGGCCATTTTATTAAAGGTGCTTAATATATGTGCCCAACATTGCTTCCTATGACAGTAAAAACAAAGTGGGTCTTTAAGATCGCCGAACTGTCTTGATGTGAAATCCTGTTGTTCTATCATTCCGTAGTCATTTTGGGTATGACGTAGCATGGTGTAACGGCGTGCCTCCCTCACAAAGAGTTTGTTTCTCGAAAGAGTTTGAGAAATGGACTTCGTTTATGTGGAGATAAAGGAGTTGTTTTCCTCAGCACCACAATGGCTAGACTTTAGTGTCCTACATGTAGCGGAACAACAGGATAGACAACCGAGCTCCCAGACAAACAACCAAGAAGGATGGTCGTCGGTGTCGCAAGTCCTTCAAAGGAGTGGCAGCAGCGTTAGATCTTTCACCGACACGAAATTCCGGAGACTCCTGTGTTTGCAGCCGGTGATTGTCTAGCCCAGTTGAGTTGGTTAGTCAACTCAACTGGGATAGACAATCAAGTTAATTAAAGGTGAGATCATTGCCAAATGATCCAATAATGAAATTGTGGGTGATGCCCTCTCTCTTAGAGGCCCCTCCCCTAAAAAAGACGAGATAAGATGTTTTTTAACAAGTTAAGGAGTTAGCTAGCAGCCAGCTAATTCGAAGGTCGTCTTGACCCGCCTCTCCATCGGAGAGTTTTTTTTTTATTGAAAATCCCTCCTTGGAACAAATCTTTTTTCGAGATTGTAAGCTATACCCTGTGCCTTGGGTTTTCTTTTTAATCCGATTCCTCTTCTGGATCGATCACAGTTATATTCCTCCTAGGAATCCTTACTTTGTTTTTATCTTCTTCGAAGATATCAATTTGATACTGCAAACACCCTCGTCTAATTGAGTGTGCTGTCTTCATAATTTACTACCGAGAACTATTAACACAAAGCTATCATGAATTTTTTTATTCCGTCGGTTCTCCAACCTTTCGGCAGTAATACATCGTACGTCTCTAATCAGGCCTAAGTCTATTGTATCCCATAATTGTGAACGGTTGTTGAATTTTCTGTAAATAGAAATGTGTATATAGCTGCAAGGTGTAAATAAATCATTTAATCAAGAAACACCTACATTGTGTCACCTAAATCAGGAGCCGGATACGTCACATTGGCCATTTCATTATAGGAGCCTATTGTAGATGCCCAACATTGCTTCCTAGGACAGTAGAAACGAAGTGGGTCTCTAAAATCGCCAAGCTGTCACGATGTCGAAATTCTGTTGTTCTGTCATTCCCTAGTCATTTTGGGTATGACGTAGCATGGGTTCAGGGGAATAAAGCAGCCTTGATGATGCAAGAACGAGACATCCGGTGAAGTTTAAAATATCTATAAATGAGCTTTTATTCATAAAGCATGATGAAAAATCAGACTGGGGATATTAATTCCATTCAATACGAGGAAAAAAAAAACAACAGAATTTTCCTTCATTCGGAGGATATCTCTCTAAGAGAAATTACCTATTCGTCTCAAGAGTTCAGACTGGAGTGTCTCCCAATTCTTCTTTGTCCACCAGGAATCTTTGGTTTTAGAGGAGATCACCCCTTCCTCTTTGACCTTCGTCCTTGGGGTTACCGAAGAGCCCTTGGCTCCTGGCCGACTCTGTCGCACAAAGAATTTTTCCTTTCTCTGTCGGTGAACGCACCGTTCACAAACGCCCTGCTTGACACATTCCTAAAGGGGTATCAAGAACACCATTACTGGAACAAATATGCCTTTTCCAATTGTTCGGCGTTTTCCAGTGCCCAATAGTTCGCTTTTACAAACACTTGTCTTAAACACCGACAGACAGGGCCCGATTTATACCCCTGGTTGCCCCGGGGCAAAACCTCATACGGCCCCCATACATCCTACCTTTCTCGAACTCGAGAGGGATTTTATTTTAAAAGCTCTTATATCAGTTTAAATACGACTGATAGGTATACATAACCTAAACATTTTGTGTATCTAATGAAATGAAATAAATTTTTTTTAATTTAAAATTTCACTAAATTAACTTCATATTACAGGTATCTGTGCAATATAAATACAGTATCTTACATTAACGATAAAACTGTGATATTTTTGAGTCAAACTCAAAGTACCTGTAACATTTTTTAAAGGAAAAATCACTGGTTTAAATTAATAAAAATTACCATTTTAAGTAAACTATGATGTGAGACTTTGTTTTACAAAATTCCAAAAATTAAATACTTTTATTCTTAAATTAATTATTCTTAAATCTTTTATTCTTTTATTCTTAAATTCTTTTTCCGTTCATCCTAAATCTTAAGAGAAGAAAAAATATGAGATGCTCTTGGATAAATACATTTTCTCTGATTTGTTAACCACTTCAAGAGGGAAAAAACTAGTTAAGATTTTTCCCCCTTAGAAGAGATGAATTTGTAAATTGGTATCACTGATATGGTTCGTATTTCAATCTTTTGAATAATATACACATTTAAAATGTTAACATTGCTTCAAAGTATTTTTAAGCAAAGTATTTTTGGTTTAAAATTATGGAATAAATTTAATTTACTGACTTTTGTAGCCCACCAACAACATACACACTCCAGTTTGTCATTAAGAAAAGAAAATTCACGATGAATGTTTTAATTTGCTCATGTTTTCCGGCATACTGCCGGAAAACATGAGTGAATTCTGAGATGAACCAAAAAATTAATGTGTATTTTTTTAAATTTGGGGCCCTCCTAGCGTGAGGGCCCTGGGCTAGTGCCCCGAATGCTCCGCCATAAATCAGGCCCTGCCGACAGAGACGGACGCGACACTTACAGAGTTCTCGTAAATTAGATGCAAAGAACAAGCATAAGAC
>CM063500.1:45975904-46003404 GCA_032207245.1 Pardosa pseudoannulata
TGGAAACAGATTCTTTGGAGCGACGAATCTAGGTTCACCCTTTACCGTTCGGATGGCAGGGTCTGTGTCTGGCGTCTGCCTGGAGAACGTCTCCTGCCAGAATGCATTTTACCAACAGTCAAGTTCGGTGAAGGTGGAATTATGGGCTGGGGGTGTTTTTCCTGGTATGGACCGGGACCCTTGGTTGGACTACTGTTACTTTCAGGACGACAATGCCTTTTGTAATTTTTCGAGGTTAACCAAGGCTTGGTGTGGTGCCAATGGAGTTCATCGAATGGAGTATCCTGCCCAGAGAGCAGACCTGAACCCTATCGATAACCTCTGGGACGAGTTGGATCGCCAAATTAACGGGTGCACTACCCGTCCAAACTCGGTGAATGAACTTGTATGTATACTCCAAGCCTAGTGGAAGACAATGCCACTAGTAGTAAGTATTCAACCGACTGAGAAAAACCAGAACAAAATCGCCATCAAAATATTGTCTTTAAATAAATTGCTAGTACTTTTGTTGATTTTTTTTTTTATTTGAGATCCGAATGCTTTGAACTATTAATTTTTGGATGTCGTTTGTAGATAAATACGAGGAAGGTTTCCGAGTGTTTCAACAACGACCCAAAGAGATGAACATCACTTTGTGCGGGATCCTGACTGTTGGTACGATGTTTTACTAACTCCCTACGGAAATGTATATTCTAGTAAACAGAAGCCTTGAGGGACACCTTTCAACAACAGTACACCCTGATGGTCCCCTAGCATTTATTGTCTTCAGGTGTTTTCATGAACTTTTAGTGACAAATTGAAGGCATACGAATATCAACTATGGAAATTTTAATTATAAGCCATATTCGATGGCCATATTTCGGGTAACGACCTTACATTTTAAAATCTCTTAGTGAAATGATACATTTAGCTCCATTTGTCACCGGCTATCAAGTGCTGTGATCTTCTCATCTTTTTAGACAGGGTATTTCATTCGTACAGGGAATTTGTGCACTCGTTAGAGTTGTTGTTCGCTTACTTTTTGAACCACCTATGTACTTTCTCTATGCGTATTTCATACTTGTCAAACTTTCTTGCTAGCCAACAATCATCGCTAGTGTCTCTTACACTAACGCTGTGAATAGTGACAATCAATTTTGTATATTACAACTTAGAGTAGAATCAGTAAACCTACCAGATTCTATGACACTTCATATGTATATGAATATGATATGTATGATAATGTAATAGATGTATAATAGATGTCATATATATATATATAACTCAACTCCTCAGCTCAACGGTGGTAATCTCCGTTTCCAAGAACAAGGGCCCTGGGTTGCGAAGCATATGTTCCTGTTAAGTGGTCAACCTTACACGGGACCTCCAGTGTTTGGTTAACCAAGCATGCTTGGTCTTCAGTTTGTCTACCCACTGAAGGGGTGAAAGGCTGAGTTAACCTTGCTAAGCCGGGGAATGCCGAACGATGGCCGATTGGTTAGTGTGATGACCTTCGGTATAGGAGTTCGTGGGTTCGAATCCCACAGTGGCATGGATGTTCGTAGCCGTTCGGAATCAGCTTTAAGCTGTAGGTCCCGGGCTCATTAGCCCTTGTGTTGCAAAAAGTAGACCGTAGCACACCAAATCAAACCAAACCAGCCTTTGAATCGAAACTCGGACCTATGTCGTGGGAACACGAAGCACTACCCCAAATCCACTGGCTTACTTCATATATATAGTTATGTTATTTGTAGTGCTACAGTGCCCTGAAAAGTAGGGTCATAATACACTATGAGATATAAAAAAGACTAAAGTCGAAACAAGTAGAACATGAACAAGTCATTACCTCTGACTCCATTTTTACCTGTGTACATAAACTAGACTATTTCCAGTTATGTTATTTGCAGTACGTGCTACAGTACCATAAAAACATAGGATTCAAATTCTATTCCGAAAGGTAGAAAAGAGTAAAGACGAAACGCTTCGAAAATGACCACCAAGTCATGTTCGACACGTTCCTCCGATTTCATTTTGTAGCGTCTCTCCTCATCAAGTTTATCTACATGAAAATTTTCTGAGAAAAGGAGAAGCATACTTGCTCAGTGTTTTCCTCAGAGAGCTAATCCTACCAAACGTTGTCCTGTAAAATCAGCACTATAACAAATATTAAATATTACCTTGATAACAACGTCCAGCACGTTTCATGCAGATAATGACGGAAAACACATATGAGGAATTGACAGAACATGCACATCACATGCTGTGAGGCTAAAGGGTATGGACGTGAAGCATGAAGACTGTATGAGCAGCTGTTGTAGTGAAAATATAATCCAGCAGTTTAAAATAAGTTTGCTAAGTAGTCCCCATTGTATCCAGTTATTAGGTTATTTTTATTTATTCTACTATTATTAAAAAGACAAAGCATGTATCTGCATGTCTGGCAGATCTGAATATGATGTGTGCGAAATATATACATGTATTATATACAGTAGACTCAGCTTAATGTAATCGTGGTTAATGTTACCAACCGCTTATTGTTACGAAATCACTTGGTCCCGAATTTCTCCATTCATTTGTACGTTAAAATTATCGCTTAATGGGTTCGTTACATCGGTAAATGTTCTTATCGGTTATTTATTCTTATTTTTTTATACGTGCCCGAGAGTGTGAGGACCTCCCTTTTCAGATTGGAAAGAATTAAACCGACTGATTGACGTGACGAGGACGTGCTTATAGAATTACAACATTTTACTTAATACTCTTGTTTGCGTGTGTACGCTGGCATTGAACTTTGCCTGTTTCCACGTTCAAACGCTTACACCCACGCCGTGATCTTTTTTAGACAGGATTCGACATGCGTATTGATGGGTGTCTTCCCATTTTGTGCCTTAACCCTTAAATGACTGGTGTTGTCATTTGGCAACATATCGAATTTAGTCTTCTAAAATACTATAGTGGACTCCGCTGAATGTGATCGCACTTAATGTTATCAATCGTTTATTGTCATCAATCGTGTATCAATCATTTATCGAAATCACTTGGTCCAGATATTCTCTATTCATTTGTATGTTAAAAATATCGCTTTATGCTATCGTTACATCGGTTAATGTTATCAGTTTTCGAACCTCATTTTAACTGGCAAAGGAATATTCACAATGTATTCAGTAAGAACCCATTATTTTCTTTCCCTTCGTTGTTGTTTGAATTTCCTAGAATTCTCCTTCTTTCAACTAGGGAAATGGGGAATGTACCTAGGGAGTGGGAATTTACACGTTCCTGAAATTTTTCAGAAATACGCACACCCTGCTAGTGGTCAATGGTTGTCAGATAAGTAGAAGGAAACACATTCTTATCGGAACTGAGAAGATTCTTTGCCTTGCTCGCTTACATACAGCTTGTCGATATGGAAACCAGAAACCGAAATGATTTAACGTTAAAACAAAAGATCGAAATTTTAAATCGTTATGGCAGGTTGATTATGATTAAGAACAATTTATCAATGAGTTCTTAAAAAATATTGTAGACAGTCAAAAACTGATCATTTTTTTTAATTATGCATACAATTCTTATGTTTTAAAGGATAATACACATTATTCACATTTTATGCCTTGCTCGCTTACATGCAGCTTGTCGATACGGAAGCCAGAAAAAGAAATGATTCAACATTAAAACAAAAGATCGAAATTTTAAATCGTTATGACAGGTTACTAAAAACAGGGCTTCGAACCGTAATTTTTTTTGTTCCGGTTTTCGTTCCGGTTCAACTAAAAAATTAATATCGGTTCAGGTCCGGTTTTCGCTCCGCCAAAAATAACGGTTTTCGGTTCAGTTCCGGTTTTCGCTCCGCCAAAAATAACTGTTTTCGTTTCAGTTCCAAATGAATAATTTCATTTTATGTATATTCTTATTTGTACTAAAAATATAATTCTATCATAAACAAAAAATGTAATTCTATCAAAATTTAGAAGATTTTATTCTTTTTTTTAATTGGTATACTATGTGAATTGATACAAACAGCAGGTACGATAAGTGCGGCGAGCATTGGCATTGTTATCCGTTATCAAAATCGCATTTGACAACTAGGTTCATGATTACCCACATTCGTCGTTTGACTCTCACATCGTGCACTTGGCCTTGCAATAATTATGTAAAAAATATATTATTTATTTAACATATGAAAATTGCCTCTAATTATTAATATATCTTCTAACGTGGTTTCACTCAGATTACTTCTGTTGTCTCGGAGAATAAATTTCAAACATGAAAACGCTCTTTCAACACTAACTTGTGTAGCTGGAGCTGCCAAAACCACCATTGCAATCTTATACAAGTGCGGATATGTAATTATAAAGTTGACGTTAAATAAGAAAATACTGATAAGTTGGTAACAGTAACAAAATGACTGAAAGATATATCGAACCGAAATAAACCGATATTTTTTTCGGTTCAGTTCCGGTTTTCGTTCCGACCAAAATAACGGTTTTTTCCGGTTTTCGGTTTTCGGTTCAGTTCCGGTTCGAAGCCCTGACTAAAAATGAGTCAGCGCAATGCTGCTGCGCAGTTAAACATTTCTCATTCTCTGAATTGCATTGAAAGTGTTAAAACGTGGAGTACAACACCGCTCCGATGACTTTAAAAAACATTATGATTACGAACAATTTATCAATGAGCTTCTTAGAAAGAATTGTAGACAGTCAACAATTGATAATTTTTAGTTATGTATACAATTCTTGTGTTTTAAAGGATAATATACATTACATAAATATAAGGCGAGTTTTTTTCATTTTATTTTGAAATTTAGTTTGTGTGAATTAAAGGAGGGGGTATAAATTAATCTAATTTTTCATATCGTTTATTGTTATCAATCGGTTATTGTTATCAAAATCACGGTGTCCCAAACTGATACTTTAAGCGGAGTCCACTGTACAAATATTATTCCTTTAAAGTTCTTCAAGAATTTTTCCAATCCACATTTTACTTTTCGTAATCTTAACTTTCCCAGTCAACCGAAATAAGTCAAGAATATGAATCATTGAGATTAACATTCCTTCCAAACTTCCCCAAACTAATAAGTGTTTAACTAATAACTGTCACGTATAGACCTTTCCTTCCCTTTTCTAAACCAACTGTCGATTTAGGAAAAACTTAAAGATCTTTACAATTTTAATGCCATTGTTGGTATTTTCACCACTAATGTTTCAACAAGCCACAAAAGAAATGCTGATCTAAAACTCTTTCTCATGAGAAGTCATCCATGTGCTTTTACTCTCCACGGTGAGGCCTTTACAGTTATCAAACAGATGCTCATGCAAGCCTTAGGAATTAAAAATATCGGCTTTTCCTCCTTTGCAAATCGGTGAAAAATAATTTTACTGATTATATACATATATACATGGCAAAAACGTGGATATACATGGGGGTGTATGAATGCACTCATTCTGGATATTGTTCTAATGTTGCCATTAAAATGTATTAAAAATAACTAAATAATTAATCTTTTTTATTTTAACCCTTAATTTGGCTAAGCCTGCTACAAAGAACAATCAAATAAATAAAATCTTTATAATACATATATATTTTTATCGATAATTAATTTATCGATAATAATAATATATTAAATATATTATATATTATTACAGTCGAACTTCGATAACTCGACTCCCTATAAGTCGAATAATCCGCTAACTCCAACTTTTAATCGAGTCCCGAATCATTTCTATACTTTTCTTTAAAAAACTGCCTCGAAAACTCGAAGTGAAAATCTTCTAAGTCGAATTTGTTTGATAGATTTCCCTGGTAAAAAACACACAATTCTGTTCAAAACTTCGAATGCCAGTCCACTCGTGACCTTCGAGAATCTCGAAGCAAGAAGTCACGAGCAAGCACAGGACGCTATTCACATCTTACAACAATATCTGGAGACTATCGAAGGTACAGACAACACCATATTTAACTGTGTTCAAAATTAAGTGACTTTGTGAATGCCAACAACCTTAAAAAAAATGCAAACAGAAAATAACTGCTTTTTTCAAATGAGATTTACATGGTATGTATACTAATTAATATGTAATGAGGCCAAATTTCTTGAGTTTTAAACCTTTTGAACCCATTCTTCTCTTGTTATTTACATAGGCTATTAAAAAATTGAAATGCGTACAACTATAGTATTATGGCACAGATCAAACCATGTCGACCCATCTTAAGTGCCAGTTGAGAGGAATGGTTGGTAGCTTCGATAACTCGAACTTCAGATAAGTCGAATATTTTTGGGGGTCCCCTGGGACTTCGAGTTATCGAAGTTCGACTGTATTATTAATTATTATTATTACTAGCTGCTTCGGACCCAGCCTTCGGTCTGGGTATAAAATTTTTGGAATAAAGATTTAGAACCACTATTAAAGATAAACGTTTCAAAAGAAATTTTAAATAAGTCTCGTTTGCCGTTGATTGTTGACGATTATAATAGATTTTTATTAACATGAAATTCCAGTTATAAATATGAACGTGCACTTTTACGTGGCAGACACAACATAAATGATGCCAAATTCCACGACTTTCCTTATGACATGAGTCAAATTTCAACATATTGTGGATAGTTATGCATGTAATATCTTTAGGCAAAAACTTATTTCAGATCCTATATATTAAAATTCAGTTATGATTTTATATGAAGGCTGGGTGGGAAACAGATTTTTATTCCTTAAAATTCATAATTTTGAAACATCCCTCCACGTCCTTAGAAGTTGATTTATTACATTTTATTTATAGAGGATCAATATTTGAAATATTGATCAATCAATATTTGAAAAAACATCTTGTCAAATTAAGGGTTAAAAACCAGCTTTCTCTGTGTATATTATCTGAGAAACACAGAATAAATCTTCTTTATAAACAGAACAAAAATGATCCTGTATTCTAAGCCTAAGACATGAGTTTATATCAATAACTTTGTATCGTTCTCAGAATCAATATCTTGTTTAAAAGTTGGCAGTATTCTAAACCAAATCGTCTGAACTGTGAAGGAGCTAATGATAATCACTTGCAAGAGAGAGAAAAGTGAAAAGTGTAAACGCGGTGGAAACTTCGGTTTGCCACAAGATGTCATTTCCTAGTTACGGTCGTAATTTCTTAATCGAGGTATCGGTACTTTCTTAAGTAGAGTAGAGCGTAAAAATTCCTCGCCTCATTGGGCATAATAATGGAGCCGGAACGTATGTATCTTTTCTAATGACGCTGAAGGGGCTTTTAATGGGTTCGCTATATTCCGAACTATAAAGTCTGTCTCACATGGATATTTAAAAACAAATTGTATTTAACAGTAGAACAAATCAGCTTTGTTTTCCCTTGAACTTCCTGGATATCCACGTATAGTGACATAGACAACGCAGGTTATAATATCCCATAAGGACTGCTGTATAAATGTAACCTATGAAAAATTTTTGAATCTACAATTCGTAAAAGTTCTCCCAGTGAACGTTGCCTTTTTCTTCATCTTAATTTTCCCAGGAGCCCAAAATATGTCAAGGATATACGGGGTGTCCATAATTAAATATTATATCCATAATTTCCTTTGAATTTCCTGGATATCCACGTACAGTGACGTAGCCGAGGCGGGTTATAATATCCCATAAGGATCGCTGTCTAATTGTAATATATGAAAAATTATTGACTCTACAGTTCTTAAAAGTTCTCCCAGTAGGTTGTCTTTTTCTTCATCTTAATTTTCCCAGCAGCTTAAAATATCTCAAGGATGTACAGGGTGTCCATAATTTCCCTTGAACTTCCTGTACATCCACATACAGTGACGTAGACAAGGTGGGCTATAATCTCTCACAAAGGGTGGCTGTATAAATGTAATATAGGAAAAATTATAGACTCTACAGTTCTTGGAAGTTCTCCCAGTGAACACTGTCTTTTTCTTCATCTTAATTTTCCTAGCAGCCCAAAATATGTCAAGAATAAACAGGGTATGCATAATTAAATATTATATCCACAGTTTCCCTTGAACTTCCTGGATATCCACGTACAGTGGCGTAGCCAAGGCGGGTTATAATCTCCCATAAGGATCACTGTATAAATGAAATATATGAAAAATTGACTCTACAGTTCTTAAAATTTCTCCCAGGGAAAGTTGTCTATTTCTTTATCTTAATTTTTCCAGCAGCCCAAAATATGCCAAGGATATGTAAGGTATCCATAATTAAATATTATGTCCATAATTTCCCTTGAACTTCCTGGATATCCACGTACAGTGACGTAGACAAGGCGGGTTATAATCTCCCATAAGGATCACTGTATAAATGAAATATATGAAAAATTATTGACTCTACAATTATTAAAAGTTCTCCCAGTGAACGTTGTCTTTTTCTTCATCTTAATTTTCCCAACAGCCCAAAAATGTCAAGGATATAGTCCATAATTAAATATTATGTCCATCATTTCCTTTGAATTTCCTGGATATCCACGTACAGTGACGTAGCCAAGGTGGGTTATAATCTCCCATAAGGATTGCTGTATGAATGTAATATATGAAAAATTATTGACTCTTCAGTTCTTGAAAGTTCTCCCAGTGAACGTTGCCTTTTCCCTCATCTTAATTTTCCCAGCAGTCCAAAATATGTCAACGATATACAGGATGTCCATAATGTCCCTTGAACTTCCTGGATATCCACTTACAGTGACGTAGACAAAGTGGGTTATGATCTCCCATAAGGATTGCTGTATAAATGTAATATATGAAAACTTTTTGACTCTATAATTCTTAAAATTTCTCCCAGTGAACGTTGTCTTTTTCTTCATCTTAATTTTCCCAGCATCCCAAAATATGTCAAGAATATACAGAGTGTCCATAACTAAATATTATGTCCATAATTTCTCTTGAACTTCCTGGATATCCACGTACAGTGACGTAGGCAAGGCGGGTCTCCTATAAGGATCATTGTATAAATGTAATTATATGAAAAAATGTTGACTCTTAAGTTCTTAAAAGTTCTCCCAGTGAACTTTGCCTTTTTCTTCATCTTAATTTTTCCAGCAGCTCAAAATATGTCAAGGATATACAGGGTGTCCATAATGAAACTTCCCTTTTGACAATCTCTACTTTACAGCTACTACTTTTACTACTTTTTTTTATTGCATTTTTACTTTTACTACTTACTTTACTTACCTTACTTACTTTTACTTTTTACTTTTTACTATTTTTTACTTTTTTCTGCTACTTTTATATTTCTCTACTTTACAATCGAAATCATTGTTCAAAAGTTATGAAATGTTATATAGAATATAATAAAAAGGAGGAAACTTGTTTGGGCGAATAAAAAAATTCACCACCAGAGGGCGTTTTTGATGAATTATACTTTTAGTTAACGTTTACACTAGTTAAGTAAAGTCTATTACAGCAAGGCATGTTAAACATGACTACCATTATTTTCAGCTACCATTTGAAATCGTAATAGATAGTATGTTTGTAATAACGATACTTCTAAGGGTGGCAGGCCAAGCCTAGCCTGTGGTCTTCAGTTTGTTCTCTGCTTCTAAATTATGAGGGCCCAACGGGGGTAATGTTACTCGCTTCCTTAGCTTACCTTAAGCTACACTTGCTCCTCGGTGGTGCTAAATGAGTTACAGGTTATCAGCCTTGTTAAGGCGTTCGGAAAATGTCTGTATCGCCTGCTGCATTAGAAAAAAAAAAGTATGTTCGTAATAGATAGATATATGTCCTACAGTTGACCGCAGTGTGTTCGAAAATTACTAAGAATACGTCGTAAAATGCTATTTTTCAGATCAGGTATAATTCTTGGTTTATCAAAGCTGACTAGATGCTTCAAATTCCCCCAAAGACTAAAGTATTATACCAATATTTACAGAACCGGCTACAATCTAAGGACTTGGGAGGTCCTCTTTTTTAATTTAATTTTTTTTTTCATTTTAAGGAAAACTTCTTTTTTCTTATTTTATGGCTATTTTCTTTACTTTTTCAGCCTTCCCATACTTTCATTCTTTTTTTTCCTAAATTATGGCGACGATATAGAAAGAATGCCATTTAACAAGGGAGGTCCTCTTTTTTAATTTAAATTTTTTTTCGTTTTGAGGAAAACTTTTCTTTTTTCTTATTTTATGGCTATTTTCTTTACTTTTTCAGCCTTCCCATACTTTCATTCTTTTTTTTCCTAAATTATGGCGACGATATAGAAAGAATGCCATTTAACAAGGGAGGTCCTCTTTTTTAATTTAAATTTTTTTTCGTTTTGAGGAAAACTTTTCTTTTTTCTTATTTTATGGCTATTTTCTTTACTTTTTCAGCCTTCCCATACTTTCATTCTTTTTTTCCTAAATTAGGGCGACGATATAGAAAGGATGTCATTAAACAAGGAATGTCCTCTTTATTAATTTAATTTTTTTTTAATTTTGAAGAAAACTTTTCTTTTTTTTATATTTTATGGCTATTTTCTTTACTTTTTCAGCTTTCCCATACTTTCATTCTTTTATTCTTAAATTAGGGCGACGATATAGAAAGAATGCCATTAAACAAGGGAGGTCCTCTTTTTTAATTTAATTTTTTTTCCTTTTAAAGAAAACTTTTCTTTTTTTATTTTATGGCTATTTTCTTTACTTTTTCAGCCTTCCCATACTTTCATTCTTTTTTTCCTAAATTAGGGCGACGATATAGAAAGGATGCCATTAAACAAGGGAGGTCCTCTTTTTTAATTTTTTTTAAATTTTTTTTTATTTTGGGGAAAAAACTTTTTTTATATTTTATGGCTATTTTCTTTACTTTTTCAGCCTTCCAATTCTTTTATTCTTTTTTTTTCTTTCGGATATTAGGGCGACGATGTAGAATGCCTGCTATTTAAATTTCTCTTTCTCTCTCTCTTTCTTCTTTTTTCTCATTCTTCTCCCTTGTTTTCTAACAAATTTTCCCAGATTCTAATAACATTTGCTGTTCTTCTAATGTGCCCTTTCGTTTGGAAGTCCATCTCTGCTATTTATTATATATTATTTTAAATATATTACTTAAAAGTAATACATTTCCTTGAAGATATTTAACAGTTTTAATTGCAGTTTATTTAAAAGAGTGACAGTGCTACAGTCTACTGCTTTGCTGTTCGAAGGCTAATGAGACTGGGACCTACTACTTGATGCAGATTCCAAATGGGTACAGACATACCTGCTACCAGCAAGATTTGAATCCGCAACTTCCGATATAGAAGAGCAGCGCCCTAGCAATTTGGTAATCGTTAGGATTTTAGTAGTTGTATGTGATGGTAAAAGTTATGTACGCATGTTACATATCTTCTATTTAAAATTTTTAGGACATGTACTAGGTAGTAAATAACATTGTGTGTAGATGTACATCGACATTGCATGTTGTGTCGACTTCAATGTTCTAGAGTGAAGAGGTAGCGTGAAGAAGGATGACAGTCGTAACAGAAATGAAATCATTTTTGTTTTCTGGAGTAAATACTAGATATATACACAGGGAAGATTCTATTCTCCCAAAACAAGTCTAAAAGCAAAAGAATGGTTCTTGCATAACATTTCCACGACGATCAAGGTTGGAAAAAAATATTAAATAATCTCACAAAATGGGGATGCTTTCCCAATAATGCAAACCCAATATATCCCCTGTTCGGTGTCCGAGACCCTGCCGTTCCTTATATAAGCGGACTTTACGATTCTCCAGAAAACTAAGAAACTGGCTCCGGTCAAAAATCGTGGAAGCATCTACGAGGTCAAAGCACCTACATCAAAAATTTCGGAAAACCCCGAGTCGAAAAATTCTAGGCTTTTTATACCCGGTCCCGCCAACCGTTTTTTGGTCAGTTATGATTCCATTTACCTGAGAACTCCAGCTAAGGTTACAGCTAGTTTTTTAGTAGAATTCTCATTAGCTAGCTGTCCCGATTGCTGCTTCTTTATGCAATCTTCCGGAATCATTACCGTAAACAATCAGGGGCGTGACGCCTATTCAACCGAACTGCCAACGTCCCAGACAAGGCGTCGCCGCTCTATTGTAGCCGGATAGAAACAAGAGGAATTCAGATCAGCTGATTTCGGTCTTTCGTGTTCTAAACAAAGGGGGGTCTTCACAATGTCTTTTTTGTAGCATTAGCAGTAAATATATTCAACAATAAATTAAAAGTGTGTATAGGTGGTACATGTAACTTTTTTAGAAATTTTGGTGATTGCATCGTTGATAATTTAAAGTTGTAGGTCGCTGCTATATGCTGTTTTTATTAGTTACATCCCGCTATATAAACAGACTTTGATGTAAGATATTTGAAGCAAAATCAGATTTCAAAGAATAATTCGATTCAGAATAATTCTAATTTTACTCAATTTTTGTTGTACCACTCACCGTACATATACATGGGTAATCACATTTTAAAGAATAACTACTTATATTTTTTGTTTTCATGCTTTTACTGTGTAATTAAGAGCTTTTTTAATTATGCAGTCGGAACTGATCTTCGAAAATAATGTGAAATATGAGAACAATATTACACTTCTGAGAAACACTGTCCTCAGCGCTAATTTAATCTGAAAAGAAACGACAACCAGTAATTACAAGCTTGCGTGCTTTATCACAAATATACGCTAGAGTGAAATTCTCCCAAATCACTTTCACAGCGATTAAGATCACTTCTTAAATACCGGAGCCTCGAATTTCTCCTTTTGCTCAGCAAATCCGATTTCATTCATGAACCATTAAGCGAAAGACAGAGAGAAAAGAAGAAAAAAAATAATAATAAAATTATTAGGAATCGCCCTATATCTCTTAAGAGCTCCAATTATTTCATGCTCGAGCAGCTTCCGAGCTTCTAATCATTTCCATTCCCGAAATCTAACTGCTATTGGAACCAGAACTAATAGTAATGACCACACGCTGTACGGTGCTCATTTATTCTGCCCTTCCGACGAGGAAAAACGTTGGTTGGTAATTCGGTCGCGGCGGTGGTAGCTGCAGGCGTAAGATAAGTATGACGCAGGGAGAAATTAAAGAAAAATCGTCTGCATTTAAACGGGGAAGTTTTCCAAGATTATTCATGATATTTTCCCCCACTGGCGATGGCAATGAAAGTTGGCTAAGAACAGCGGTTGGATATCCGAAAATCTTTAGCTTTGCCATTTTCTTTTTCTTTTTCTTTTAATATTATTTAATGTGATTTGGAAGTCATTATATTTGTCCGTTTATCATGACAGGCTTATCTATTGAGATGATGCGATTGAGGGATTGTAAATTCTGCTCATTTTACTGAAATAGTTTTCTCATTTGAAATTTTTTTTTCCTTCAGCCATTTTGAACGGGGAGGAAAATGATGAAACAGGAGCCAAAGATGAAAATGTGAGAATTTTTATGAAGCACTTTTTTTTTTCCTTTCATTTGTCAAATACAAATGGTGTATTAAAAAATCATTTAGACATTTGAAGGTTTTTTTTTTTTAGAATAATGATTTTAGAACTATCGTATTTAATTAATGTGATTTAATGATTGTTATATTTGTCCGTTTATTATCATAGCCCATTGAGATAATGCGATTGGTAAACTGCAAAATGTACATTAGCTCATTTTGCTGAAATAGTATTCTCTCGATTTAGAAAATTTATTATTTAGATGTTGGATTTTTTTAGAGAATATTATTATTAAAACTATTGTTTAATTCATGTGATTTGATAATTATTATGTAAATTCATTAATTATATTAAACCACTGAGATAATACGACGATTAGGAAACTGTAAAATTTACATTAGCTCATTTTACAGAAATAGTTTTCTGTGAATAGTTTAAGTGAAGCAATTTTTTTCTTTCATTTGAAAAAAACAAATGGTGTGTTAGAAAGTATATAGACGTTTGGGTTTTTAAAGAATATTTTTTAATTATTCTATTCAATTAATATGATTTGGAAGCTAATTATATTTATCCGTTTATCATGATTGTGTTATTTATTGAAATTATCCTATTGAGAAATTGCAATTTCTGCTAATTTTACCGAAATAGTTTTCTCTGTTATTTTGGACTAGGAAAAAATGATTTAAAGGGAGCCAAAGAAGAAAATGTGAGAATTTTTGAGGAGCACTTTTTTTTTCTTTCATTTGTCAAATACAAATGGTGTATTAAAAAAACATTTAGACATTTGAAGGTAGTTTTTTTTTAGAGAATATTAATTTTAAAACTATCGTATTTAATTAATATGATTTAATGATTGTTATATTTGTCCTTTTATTATCATAGCACATTGAGATAATGCGACTGGTAAACTGCAAAATGTGCATTAGCTCATTTTACTGAAATAGTATTCTCCCGATTTGGAAAATTTTTTTCCATCTGTTATTTGGGACTAGGAAAAAATGATTTAAAGGGAGCCAAAAAGGAAAATGTGAAAATTTTTGTGGAGCACTTTTTTTCTTTCATTTGTCAAATACAAATGGTGTATTAAAAAAGCATTTAGACATTTGAAGGTTGTTTTTTTAGAGAATATTGCTTTTTTAAAACTATCGTATTTAATTAATGTGATTTAATAATTGTTATATTTGTCCGTTTATTATCATAGCTCATTGAGATAATGCGATTGGTAAACTGCAAAATGTACATTAGCTCATTTTACTGAAATAGTATTCTCTCGATTTGGAAAATTTATTCCATCTGTTAATTTGGACTAGGAAAAGATGATTTAAAGGGAGCCAAAGAAGAAAATGTGAGAATTTTTCTGGAGCACTTTTTTTTCTTTCATTTGTTAAATACAAATAGTGTATTAAAAAAGCATTTAGACATTTGAAGGTTGTTTTTTTTTTTTGAGTATAATGATTTTAAAACTATCGTATTTAGTTAATGTGATTTAATGATTGTTATATTTGTCCGTTTATGATGATAATCCATTGAGATAATGCGATTGGTAAATTGCAAAATGTACATTAGCTCATTTTACTGAAATAGTATTCTCTCGATTTAGAAAATTTATTTCTTTGGTTACTTTGGACGAGGAAAAAATGGTGGAATGGGAATCAAAAAAGAACAACCGGTGAGTTCATAAAGCCATTTTTTTCTTTCATTTGTCAATAACAAATGGTGTGTTAAAAATTATTTAGATGTTGGATTTTTTAGAGAATATTATTATTAAAACTATTGTTTAATTCATGTGATTTGATAGTTATAATATAAATTCGTTGATTATATTAGACCACTGAGATAATGCGATGATTAGGGAACTGTGAAATTAACATTAGCTCATTTTACAGGAATAGTTTTCTGTGAATAGTTTTAGTGAAACAATATTCTTCTTTTATCTGCAAAAAACAAATGGCGTGTTAGAAAGTGTTTAGACGTATGTGTTTTTAAAGAATATTTTTTAATTATTCTATTCAATTAATATGATTTGGAAGCTAATTATATTTATCTGTTCATCATGATTGTGTTATTTATTGAAATTATCCGATTGAGAAATTGTAGTTTCTGCTAATTTTACCAAAATGGTTTTATCTGATTTCATTTTTTTTTCTTTTTGCCATTTTGAACGAGACGAATAATAAGACAGAATGTTGATGTTTTCAATTTATGGTTTGGTTTGGAAAGCTACTGTCTACTGTTTTAAACACGAGGGATAATGAGACTGGGACCTACTGATTAAAGCCGATTCCGAACAGCTACGAACTTTCAATTTAGGACAAAAATAATAACTGCTTCTTATTTCTGAAACTTGTAATTTTTTTTATTTTTGTCTGCTCATTTCTATTATCTCATCAACATTTCTAAAATGTCTAGAGTAACAAAGGATTTTTTACTTAACCCCATTTCTTTCTTTTCAATTTACAATTTAAATAGGGAAAATTTGCTTTTTCGAAATTCACTGTTAAGCAACTGAAACATCTTAGCATTATAGTCTGATAAACTATTTCTAATTCATTATTTCCACTTTACTCGGCATTATTTAAATGTTGTATAATATTCAGTCGAGTGGACAAGTTGGCGACTTTCTGAAATAGCAGCTTATAAAATTGTATGATTTTTTTCAATTTAAGAAAGCAAAAGGGAATTTTACAGTGAATTGTGGGTAAACCACAATGCGAAATGCCAGCCTTCAACTCTAAATATTTCGATTGTTTTTGTAACCCTTACGCAATTCTGGAACGTTGGTCTTCCGTTTTTCCATCCATCCTCCATATTACTTTTTCTCTTCTTTAAATCATTTAAAATAAGTACAAAACAAAATGTATTCACCTTAAAATTTGCGATGCTAAATGACTGGTAAAATAAACTTAGTACGAAACAATGCTCATATTTGACTAAAGGGAAGGGAACATTCAGCGATATCTTCCGATATTTGTTGAAATAAATATCCTCTTCTGACATGCAACATCACGAACTTCAACGCACCGCAGAATACTACTTAGCTTAATATGAACGGATGATTCTGCCCTTTTTTTACCAACGAGTACTACGACTGATTGTAATCATTGACCAACATTGCAAACTATCAAAAAACGATATTCATAGGAGAAATATTAACCAACATTTCTAAATATCAAAAACCGATATTCAGAGATATCGGGAAAATATTGACCAACATTGCTAAATATCAAAAAACGATATTCTAGGACATCAGTGAAATATTGACAGACATTGTTAAATATAAAAAAAATGTTCAAAGATATCGTGGAAATATTGACCAAGACTGCTAAATGTCAAAAAACGATGTTCAGTGATATCGGGTAAATATTAACCAACATTGATAAATATCGAAAAACGACATTCAGGGACATCGCGGAAATACTGACCAGCATTGGCCGGTATTTTTGTGCAACCAGGAAAGCGCTTTGTTATCCTCCTACTTCTCTTTGATCGAGATGTTCCTTCAACAAAATGATAAGCTCAGGAGATTCCCCCAAAAGGTTGAATACCCTTGAACTACTGCATTGCGGCGAAGTCTGTAGTTACACCGATATATGACTGAAACTCTGTTGGAATAATTACTATTCAAAATTTTTAAAATTTTATTTTTATAAATTCCAGAAAAGTGCGTTTTTAATCTTTTAGAATTGCAAAGGAAGAAAATATCTGTTGCTAAAAAAATTCTAATGGGATAAGAAATTCATTTCGCAATAAAACTAAGAAATAGCTTTTTTTTAAGATGCTGTTGGATTCTCTTTAAAAAATAACAATCTTAATTTTGTATTATAAGGTTTCTAATTTGTACATCCACCATTATGCATTTTTCGTAGATATTTTAAAACATTTATTTCAATGCCAGAAAAGTGTGTTTTTTTATACTTTAAGAACTGCAAAGAAAGAGTATATCGTCTGTTAAAAAAAAATCGTATTGAATGAAAATTTTTAAAAAAACCCAAAGAAATAGCTTTACTAAAAATGCAGTTGAATTCTCTTAAAAAACAATCTCAAACTTTTTTTTATAAAGTTTCTAATTTGAAAACTAAGTACATTCATCACTATGCATATTACATAGATATTTCGAAGCATTTCTTTAATGACAGAAAAGTGTGTTTTTAATCCTTTATGAACTGCAAAGAAAGATTATATCGTCTGCTAAAAAAATAAAAAAAGCAAATAAATAGCTTTACTAAAAATGCAGTTTAATTCTCCTAAAAAAATCTCATTCTTTTTTTTATAAGGTTTCAAATTTTAAAAATTTAAATACATCCATCATTATTCATATTACATAAATATTTCAAAGAATTTTTTTAAAGACAGAAAAGTGTGTTTTTAATCCATTATGATCTGCAAAGAAAGAGTATATCGTCTGCTAAAAAATTCTTATTGAATTAAAAATTAAAAAAAAATAAAGAAATAACTTTACTAAAAATGCAGCTGAATTCTAAAAAAAAAAAAAAAAAAAAAAAAAAAAAAAAAAAAAAAAAAAAAAAAAAAAAAAAAAAATCCCAATCTTTTCTTATAAAGTTTCTAATTTGAAAACTGAATACATTCATCATTATGCATATTACATAGATATTTCGAAGCATTTTTTAATGCCAGAAAAGTGTGTTTTTAATCCTTTAGGAACTGCAAAGAAAGAGTGTATCGTCTGCTAAAAAAATTCTTATTGAATTAAAAATTTAAAAAAGACCAAAGGAATAACTTTACTAAAAATGCAGTTGAATTCTCCTAAAAAATAATCTCAATCTTTTGTACGGTTTCTAATTTGAAAACTAAGTACATTTATCATTATGCATATTACATAGATATTTCAAAGCATTGTTTTAATACCAGAAAAGGGTGATTTTAATCCTTTATGAGCTGCAAAGAAAGAGTATATCTTCTGCTAAAAAATTTTTATTCGATAAAAAAAGAAAAAACAAAGAAATAATTTTACTAAAAATGCAATTTAATTCTCCTAAAAAAATCTCAATTTTTTTTTATAAGATTTCTAATTTGAAAACTAAGTACATTCATCATTATGCATATTACATAGATATTTCGAAGCATTATTTTAATGCCAGAAAAGTGTGTTTGTAATCCTTTATGAACTGCAAAAAAAGAGTACATCGTCTGCTAAAAAAATTCTTATTGGATAAAAAAATAAAAAAAACAAAGAAATAGTTTTCCTAAAAATGCAGTTTAATTCTCCTAAAATAAATCTCAATCTTTTTGTATAAGGTTTCTAATTTGAAAACTAAGTACATTATTCATATTACATAAATATTTCGAAGCATTATTTTAAATGCCAAGAAAAGGCGTTTCTAATCCTACATGAACTGCAAACAAAAAGCATATTGGTTGCTACAAAAATTCTAATTGGATGTGAAAATCCATTCTGCAATAAATACTAATAAAAATAGCTTTACTAAAAAGTTTGGTGGATTTTCTAAAAAAAAAAAAAACAATTTTAATCTTGTATTGTAAGGTTTCTAATTTGAAAACTAATTACATCTATCATTGTGCATTTAAAACACTTTCGTTGTTTAAATCCTATTGTTTATTCTTAAAATTTTTATAATTGTTTGTTCTTTATTTTGTAATAGTATCTGTAAATAGCTCAGGGATGAGTCTAAAAAATTATAAGATCCCAAAAGTAAGTAAATAACACAAATAAGGTGGCTCATTTCGAAAATACTTTAATGGATTGTCTAGTATGGAGGAGAAGACGCAAGGCACGTCATACCCCTATTGCCAAGGCAACAATTCTCCTCGACTATCGGTAAAAACATAAAGGTTTTCTCCCCATATCGGTTTGAAAGAGCGCACTCTACATATTCTCAAGAGGGATTTAACAATATCCTTTTTACAACTGCTTTTTTATTTTTGCTAGGACTATTTACTTAAGATTTTAAGTGTTTACATTTCTAAAACAATATAGAAAGTTCTTATAAAACATTTCCATAATCTTATTAATTTTTTTTTTAATATTTACAGATGTTTCTTTATTTGTGAGACAATTTAAGTTTTAAATGGAACAAAACAGTGAATTATTTCACTTCTATTCTACTTTTCCTCTTAGTTCTTTTTGGGTGAAAGGGAATATTTCAATAATATCATAAACTGCAAGACTCCTATTTTTTTTTTCTCTAAATATGTTTATAAAGTGCTTAAGAAGTCTTTATTTTTTTCTGGAATATATAAGTATATATCCATTAAATATTTGAAATGTTTAAAGCAAATGTTAACCCTTTAATGCCCAAGTCATTTCTGCCGATTACATTTCGGAGCCTATCTGAAATCTAAGTTAATATGGACTGTACAGAACGAAATAAATTTGAAGATCAAACAATTTTGAATACTAGAGCATGTCACGTTAATGATCAGTTATCGTTTTAAACATAGAGTGACATTTATAAGAAAAAGGAAAAACTTCCTGAAAAAAGATTTATTTGATATTGCAGGTAAAATAGTCTCTGCAAAATGCTGTAGTGTAATGGAAAAAGCAAATTTGTCATGATCTCAGTCTGTACCTGCCGAAAAAGTAAATTTATGAGCGCTGATAAAAAAATCATAAAATCTAGATCTAAATGAAAAAAAAAAATAGAAATAATAGAAATTACTTGAAAATTTCGTAGATTGTTTATAAGATTGCCTATTACCTACTCTCAAAAGAAAAATTTGTTCTAAGAAAACATAAAAACTCTACAAGCTATTTTTTAGCAGTATCTAAAATGATACGCCAGGCATTAAAGGGTTAAAAGGTCTGACCTATAAAAAAAATGCAGTTAAATTCTTCTAAAAAAAATTTTTTTTCAATCTTTTTTTATAAGGTGGCTAATTTGAAAACTAAGTACATCCAGACTTATTCATATTACATAAATATTGCGAAGCATTTTTTTTAGTGCCAGAAAAGTTTGTCTTTAATCCATTATGAACTGCATAAAAAGAGTATATCGTCTGCTAAAAAATTCTTATTGGATAAAATGGCTGCATGGCTTAGGCCGGGACAGCATAGGAATTCCAATTATTGGATAAAAAGTAAAAAAAAACAAAGAAATAGCTTTACTAAAAATGCAGTTTAATTCTCCTAAAAAAAATTTTCAATATTTTTTATAAGATTTCTTATTTGAAAATTAAGTACATTATTCATATTACATAAATATTTCGAAGCATTTTTTTAAATGCCAAGAAAAGGTATTTCTAATCCTACATGTACTACAAACAAAGAGCATATTGGATGCTACAAAATTTCTAATGGGATGAGAAAATCTATTGTGCAATAAAAAATAATAAATAATCTAAGAAAAATAGCCTTACTAAAAATGCTGCTGGATTTTCTTAAACGAACAATATTAATCTTGTATTGTGCGGTTTCTAATTTGAAAACTAATTACATCCATCATTGTAAATTTAAAACGCTTTTGTAGCTTAAATCATATTGTTTATTCTTAAAATTTTTATAATTGTTTGTTCTTTATTTTGTAATAGTATCTATAAGTAGCTCAGAGAAAAGTCTAAAAAAATTATAAGATCTCAAAAGTAAGTAAATAAAACAAATAAGGTGACTCATTTCGAAGATACTTTAATAGATTGTACAGTAAGGAGAAAAAGACACAAAGCACGTCTTACCCCTATTGCCAAGGCAACAATTCTCCTCGACTATCGGTAAAAACATAAAGGTTTTCTCCCCATATCGGCTTGAAAGAGCCTACTCTACATATTCTCAAGAGAGATTTAACAATATCCTTTTTACAACTGCTTTTTTATTTTTGCTAGGACCACTTACTTAAGCTTTTAAGTGTTTACATTTCTAAAGCAATATAGAAAGTTATCATAAAACATTTTCATAATCTTATTAAATTGTTTTCAATATTTACAGTTTTTTCTTTATTTGTCAGATAATTTAAGGTTTAAATGGAGCAAAACAGTGAATTATTTCACTTCTATTCTACTTTTCCTCTTAATTCTTTTTGGGGAGATGAAAGGGAATATTTCAATAATATCATAAACTGCAATACTCCTATTTTTTCTCCAAATATGTTTACAAAATGCGTAAGAAGTCTTTACTTTTATTCTAGAATATACAAGTATACATCAGTTGCATATGTGAAATTTTTAAAGCAAATGTTAAAAGACCTGACCTATAAAAAGAGAGAGAGAGAGTGATAAAGAAAGACAAGAATGTATTATCGGTTCTTAATCGCTATTTTTCCTTCTGTAACAGAATGACAGCGAACTTTTTAAGCACTTCCGCTTGGGAGGCTAAATCTTAACGATCCAGGTTATCAAAATATGTGAAATTTTCAATTCTGAAGCTCATTGACACAGCTTAGTAGGTGAGCAGATTATTTTATCTCTGGAACAATTAGACCGTATGCTGTAGATAAGGAGAAAACAATGCACGTGTCTACAAATATAAATGCGCCTACAAAACTACATACATAGGCATACATAATAATAATTACACACACACACACAGACACACACACATACATATATATATATATATATATATATATATATATATATATATATATATATATATATATACCGGGTGGCCATAATTAAACTGACAGTGCTCACAGTGTTCTGTAGCGCGATTTATATGTGAGAATGACGCCACATTTTGTAGGAAGATTAAACAAGACGGGGATCGAAAAATTCAGCGAAAAAACAAATTAGTTCCAAAAGCCACCGCTAAGGGAATATTTCGCGCTGTGTAATAGAAAGTAGAGTGTTAACAAATCAATACGAAAATTATCTTATGGCACTGTGCCAATGGATGTAAAGTGAAATTTGAATAAAGAACTTCTTCTTCTGCTCAGCGTACGTGATATTTCAGATCACGAGACTTTATCGGTGTTTATGTAGATTTTACGCTTTTTTAAAAGTGTTGCCATATTGCACTTGAACTAAATCAGAAAATGTGCATAATAAAAGGTAATTTTATTCCGTATTAATTTGCATTTGTTAACACTCTATTTTCTATAACGCAGCACCAAATATTCCCCTATCGGTGACTTTTTGAACTAATTTGTTTTTTCGTGGAATCCTTCGTCCTCCGTTTTGTTTAATTTTCCTAGAAAATGTATCAATTCTCGCAAATAGATCGCGCTACAGAACACTGTAAGCACTGTCAGTTTAATTATGGCCACCCGATATGTATATATATATATATATATATATATATATATATATGGGGGGAGGGGGGATTTTGCGCTCCTGCATCCCCTGCCATTGTAATGTATCTTCCTGGTTATATAAGGGGGAGAGGAAGACTCCTGGATGCGCGGGAAATGGGAGAAGCAACGCAGCATGCATGAAAGTATAACGAACATTTGATGTTTTGATATCTTTTTATGCTTTCATGTGTTTAACTTTACCCTATCCCTTGTAAATGTTTGTCTTTAACAACTTTGTCCCTGCCCCTCATAGATGCTGGTACTTAAGTATATTTAACGTTATCTGGCTGTTGTCTTTCTCTACATACTATATGTATATAAGTATATACATATAAGTATATATATAAGTATATACATATATTTGTATCTATCTATCTATTTATATACACTACACTGTCTATCAATAAGTACGTGGACACCTGTGATAGAAAAGAAAAAGTAACTTTATTCAAAATCAATAGTTGGTACAGCCTCCACGAGAGGCAATTACAGCGTGAACCCTCCGGGGCATACTTTCCACAAGTCTTTGTATTACAGCTAGTGGTATTGTCTTCCACTCGGCTTGGAGTAGACATACAAGGTTCTTTCACCGATTTTGGAAGGTAGTGCACCCCTTAATTCGGCTATCCAACTCGCCGAGAGGTTCTCGATAGGGTTCAAGTCTGGGCTTTGGGCAGGTCAGTCCATTCGATGAACTCCATTGGCACCCTACCAAGCCTTGGTTAACCTCGAAACATGACAACTGGCATTGTCGTCCTGAAAGTAACAGGGGTCCAACCCGTAAAACTGCCACAACGTAGGAAGCCCATTGTCATCTAAAATAGTGCAGTAGGCATCGGTGTTGAGATTACCACGAATGGGTATCAAGGGTCCCAGTCCATACCAGGAGAAACACCCCCAGACCATAATTCCACCTCCGCCGAACTTGACTGTTGGCACAATGCATTCTGGCAAGAGACGTTCTCCAGGCAGACGCCAGACCCAGACCCTGCCATCCAAACGGTAAAGGTTGAACCTTGATTCGTCGCTAAAACAAACACGTTTCCACTGATCTAAGGTTCAGTTTCGATGTGCTTCGCCCCACATTAACCGAGCAGTGAGGCTGGACTTTGTGATCAAAGGCTTACGGGCAGCAGCACGACCATGAAAACCAAGCAGATGTGCTTCCTTACGGATGGTATTCGTTGAAACAATACTCCCGGATGCCTGTTGAAACTCTTCAAGGATGAGGGCCATCGGTTAGGTGCGGTTCTTCCGAATTTCTCTGAGCAGCACTCGGTCTTTATCTCCCAATTTCGTTGGTCTGCAGACTCGGGGCACATTCCCACCTTCCAGTTCTTAATCACATGGACCACTGTCGATTTTGGGTATTTCAGATTGCTAGATATGTCCCTTAAAGATCGACCACATTTGTAATACCCGATAATTATACCTTTCTCGAAATCAGAGAGCTCCGAACTACGCGGCATCTTGCATACGACTAATGCCGATGCTGTTTCTTACACGATGTATGCCGGAGGAGGCCCTGACGTATCTCAGAACCGCAGATATCGTCATTTGCATAGGTGTCCAAATACTTATTTGTAGACAGTGTATATATGTGTGTGTGTTGTATATCAAACATTATTGTCCCTAATGTTCTTCAAAAATTCCTAATTCATGTTTTACTTTTCATGTGTAATCTTAATTTCCCCAACCACCAAAAAAATAAATCTAGAATATGAAAGGTTAATATTGGCATTCCTTCCATACTTTCCAAAACAAAAGATTGAATTAGTAATTGCTATGCATAGCCCTTTTTTTCCTACTCTAAACCAGCTGCCCATTCTCCCACGAAAAACTGGAGATCTTTACAATCTGAATGCGAGTGTTTGAATATTTGCCCCTAATATTTTAACAAGCCACAAACGAAATTCTGGTCTAAAAATCTTTCTAGTGAGAAAACATCCACCTGATTCTTTCTTCATCAAGATGGCCTTTTCATTATCCTGCCTGTGTTAGACGGGTCCGTCAGTTCTTCGTCAATGAAACTGAAAATAAAGAATTTTTAAATAGCATTTTCACTTGCGTTGTAAATGTTTCTAATTTTATGTAATCAATAAAATTCTTCAATTTCATTAATACAGGATCATATCAATTTAGAAATTAAATATCATCAAAATTATAAAATTTCGAATACTTTTTTAAAATGAGATCCACAAATTAAATTGGTAAAGTTTTCTCTAAAAAAAAACAATATTTTTAACTATACTCTATGATCTGAACCCAAATGAAATGTTTTTCTATAGAATGTTTTTTCTTTAGAATGTTTTTATTGGGAGATATGTTTCGAATTTTGTGTAATCCATAAAATTCTTCAATTTCATTAATACAGGATCATATCAAATTTAGAAATTAAATATCATCAAAATTATAAAATTTCGAATACTTTTCAAAATGAGATCAACAAATTAAATTGGTAAAGTTTTTCTAATTAAAAAAAAACAGAATTTTTAACTTTTACTCCATGATTTGACAACCAAATGAAATGTTTCGCTATAGAATATTTTTCTTTAGACATTTTTTTATAGAATTTTTTTCTTTAGAATGTTTTTCTGGGAAGATATGTTACTAATTCTATGTAACGATCAACAAATTAAATTAGTAGTTTCCTCTAATTAAAAAAAACAGAATTTTTAACTTTTCTTGATGATTTACACCCGAATGAAATGTTTTTCTATAGAATATTTTTTCTTTAGAGATTTTTTTCTATAGATTGTTTTTTCTTTAGAATGTTTTTCTTGGGAGATATGCTTCTAATTTTATGTAATCAATAAAATTCTTCAATTTCATTAATACAGGAACATATCAAATTTAGAATTTAATTATCATCAAAATTATAAAATTTCGAATACTTTTTTAAAATGAGATCCACAAATTAAATTGGTAAAATTTTCTCTAATTAAAAAAAAAAAAAAAAAAAAAAAAAAAAAACCCACAGGATTTTTAAATTTACTCGATGCGTTGACACCCAAATGAAATATTTTTCTATAGAATATTTTTTTATTAGAGATTTTTTTATAGAATTTTTTTTCTTTAGAATGTTTTTCTGGGAAGATATGTTACTAATTTTATGTAATCAATAAAATACTTATATTCATTAATACACATATAAATTTAGAATTTAAATATCATAATAATTATAAAATTTTGAATACATTTTCAAAATGAGATCAGCAAATTAAATTGGTAAAGTTTTCTCTAATTTAAAAAAAAAAAAAAACAAGCAGAATTTTTAACTTTACTCGATGATTTAACACCCAAATGAAATATTTTTCTATGGAGATTTATTTTCTATAAAATGTGTTTTCTTTAGAAAGTTTATCTTGCAAGATATGTTTCTAATTTTATGTAATCAATAAAATTCTTCAATTTCATTAATACAGGATCATATCAAATTTAGAAATTAAATATCATCAAAATTATAAAATTTCAAATACTTTTCAAAATGAGATCAACAAATTAAATTAGTAAAGTTTTTCTAATTTAAAAAAAAAACAGAATTTTTAACTTTTACTCCATGATTTGACACCCAAATGAAATATTCCGCTATAGAATGTTTTTCTTTAGACATTTTTTTATAGAATTTTTTTTCTTTAGAAAGTTTTTCTGGGGAGATATGTTACTAATTCTATGTAACGATCAACAAGTTAAATTAATGAAATTTTCTCTAATTTAAAAAAAAAAATTTTAACTTTTCTGGATGATTTGACACCCAAATGAAATGTTTTTATATAGAATATGTTTTCTTTAGAGATTTTTTTCTATAGAATGTTTTTTCTTTAGAATGTTTTTCTTGGGAAGATATGTTTCTAATTTTATGTAATCCATAAAATTCTTAAATTTCATTAATAGAGGAACATATCAAATTTAGAATTTGAATATCATCAAAATTATAAAATATCAAATACTTTTTCTAAATGAGATCAGCAAATTAAATTGGTAAAGTTTACTCTAATTTAAAAAAAGAAACATAATTTTTAACTTTACTCGATGATTTGACACCCAAATGAAATGTTTTTCTATAGAATATTTTTTCTCTAGAGATTTTTTTTCTCTAGAATGTTTTTCTTGGGAGATATGTTTCTAATTTTATGTAATCAATAAAATTCTTCAATTTCATTAATACAGGAACATATCAAATTTAGAATTTAAATATCATCAAAATTATAAAATTTCGAATAATTTTTCAAAATGAGATCAACAAATTAAATTGGTAAAGTTTTCTCTCTCTCTCTCAATTTAAAAAAAAAAAAAAAATTTAACACTACATTTGATGATCTGAACCCAAATGAAATGTTTTTCTATAGAATGTTTTTTCTTTAGAATGTTTTTCTTGGGAGATATGTTTCTAATTTTATGTAATCAATAAAATTCTTCAATTTCATTAATACAGGATCATATCAAATTTAGAATTTAAATATCATCAAAATTATAAAATTTCGAATAATTTTTCAAAATGAGATCAACAAATTAAATTGGTAAAGTATTCTCTAATTTAAAAAAAAAATAAATTTTAACTTTTCTCGATGATTTGACACCCAAATGAAATGTTTTTCTATAGAATATTTTTTCTTTAGAGATTTTTTTTCTGTAGAATTTTTTTCCTTTAAAATGTTTTTATCGGATTTCTAATTTTATGTAATCAATAAAATTCTTCAATTACATTAATACGGGAACATATCAAAGTTTAAATTTAATTATCATAAAAATTACAAATTTTTCAAATACTTTTTCAAAACAAGATCAACAAATTAAATTAATAAAATTTTCTCTAATTTAAAAATACGAAATTTTTAAATTTTCACGATGATTTGACAGCCAAAAAATGCTGCTCCTACCGGTACTATAAAGCAGCGTCCTACCAATTCATATATCGTTTATCTATAAGATTTTTAGAGGCATACTCATGATAATTCATTACATACT
>CM063500.1:46010904-46105904 GCA_032207245.1 Pardosa pseudoannulata
ATATGATACAAGTAACCAAAATATGTTACATACACACACACACACACACACACACACATATATATATATATATATATATATATATATATAATATACGTATATAAATATATATATATACGCATGTATACGTGTTTGTGTGTGTGCATGATCGTAATAAATTTCCATTACCTATACTAATTTATTTATTTTTCATATATAAAACATTAAAAATATGCTTAAAACTGGTAGAGGGAAAAGAAAGAGAGAAAAATCCTTGTCATTTGTCACTGATTTAAAAAATTTGTATAACCAAAATTTTATTAGTAATATATGTATTAGTATGTATGTATATATATATATATATATATGTGTGTGTGTGTGTGTGTGTGTGAATACAGATATATGTAAGGAAAAGTAAATTAGATCAGGAAACTAATGTAAGTATTTTGTATAAAACCTTAAAGACGGTTCTCATTAAGGCCCGAGAAAATTCGCAGTGGTTTTTAAATCTTAATTCAAGGGCAAAAAATCCCGCGTCTCTGTGTTTTCTCATTTTTAACCCTAAATTTACCACTAGGGCTACAGTTCAAGCTCTCAGGGAAGGTGTCTAAACAATTAAAATTTTATACTGCCCTAGCGGCCAATTTAGGAAATTAGAGAACAAAAGGAAGATGCACGCTATCAGAGGCTGATTTTGACTGAGGTTTTCCCACAAATGTTGACCTAGGTGTTACTTATTCTTTTACTTAGAACTTCACGTTAGCTGCTCTCTCAGTTCATTCCAAAAGAAGAGGAACCTATACTCCCACGTTCTGCTAATAAATGTCTTTGACTAAAATGGTGTTATTGTTATGGTCATCACAGCAACCACCCATCATGAAGTCCGTCATACTCCAGATATGGTGTATGTGTGTGTAAAAATAATAAAACAGAACCAAAAACTATAACTCCATTTAGCCCAGTAAATGTAAAACGGATAGGAAGAAAGATGGATTGGGTGTGGAAGGTTTACGACTTCCATACACGGTTAAAACAATTGTTTGATCAGGTCTGAACGTTCCCGTACACCCAAAAGACAAGAAGAATATGATATAAACCGTGTAGTGTTTTGGTTCTGTTTTATTATTATATTTATTTAGCTCTAAGTAATTGCTGAGTGGAGAAAATTACATGGTAAGTAATTTTAACTATCTGTCTTTATCTATCTAATATTTTATCAATATTTATTCACACACACACACACACACACATATATATATATATATATATATATATATATATATATATATATATACATATATATATATATACACACACACGCATATATATATATATATATATATATATATATATATATATATATATATACACATACATATATATATATATATGTGTGTGTGTGTGTGTGTAATATATCAAAATTATTTAACTTTAATATTTCCTTAAAAACCTCCTCTCTCCCATTCTAATTCCTTAAAATCTTTTTCCCAGCCTCTAAATGTCTTAGCCGAACGATGGCCGAATGGTTAGGGTGCTGGCCTTCGGAACCGGAGTTCGTGGGTTCGAATCCCACTATGGCATGGATGTTCGTAGCCGTGCGGAATCGGCTTTAAGCAGTAGGTCCCGGTCTCATTAGCCCTCGTGTTGCAAAAAGTAGACCGTAGCACTCCAAAACCTAAAACCTAAACGTCTTAATCAAAGGAGTGGCCTCGACTTAAAATTCTTTCGATACAATTCCCAAAGCTTTCTATCCTATAGAGAATGTGCGCATGACGTCAGGTGCAGCAAAAATTACAGCTCAACTTCCTCGTTTGCAAAACATTTGAATTTCTTACGGATTGTGCTTGTTATTGGGTTTTTAATTTTGTCAATTATCTGAAAACGGTAACAAGATGTTGTACGTATGGTTGTACTAAGCGTATAAAAAAAAAAGTGAAAATATTGGATTTTATTTCTTTCTTAAAGACCTACATTACAAATGCTTTAGATAAAAGCTTTGAAAAGGCAACTGCACTCCAAGTTCTTCTTCGAGAATTTGCGACAAACATTTTCAGAATGGTAATAAAACGTTAACCTTACTGTAATGTAATAGATTCTATAAAATCATGCTCTAGGAATTTTTGTTATTATTACTAAGATTTTTTTTTCATATTTCTAATGTATTTTCTATGCTTTTGTGAGAAGTACTTTACCTATAAATGTAATTATTTTTTGTCCTTAAAATGACCAGGTTTTGCATATTTTTATTAGATTTTTATTTATGTAAAAGTTTATTGTGCCTGTTAACATATACATAGTTTTACTTTGATTATGATACTTAATAGTACTGTGTAAAGTGTTTAAAAAAATCTATACTTTTGTAAATGTTAAAAAAATCTATTTTGAATTACTTGACCAGTTTCTGATGTTTCCCTTAAATGAAATTTAGTTTTGCTGTATACGTGATCCCTATCGGAGCTCATAAGATACAATGAAAGCATGCGATGTTCTGCCAACGAAAAAGTGAGTTGTAGTCAGAAATCTTAATTGTTTACAAACATGCACTTTCTCTATACATGTAAATTTTCTGTCTATTCAACACGTTTTTCAGCTGTCGCCGGCAAATGGCTCCGCGTTTTTTCCTGATCTTAACACTTAATTCGCTGAGTAAGTTTCTTCTACCTTGGAAAAATTCTTTCTGTCTTCGCTCTTGGGTGCACCTCTGTTCGAGCAGAGTGATTTTTGTGCCTTTCTCTTGTCTATCGTTGACTAGTAAAGATGTCCATTTTAGCAGCTCTAAAATAAATTTCTAATTAAACTTGTGCCGTTCTCTTCAATGTGGCCAGACTGCATCGTTCGTTATTACTGCTAGCTGATTAGCTTACTCCTTGTCCAGCAGTTTTATAATTAATGGTTTACATATATATGTATGCATATATATATCTATATGTATGTGTGTATATAATGTATATATATTTGTTTATTAATTTATATGTATTGATATATATATTTATTTATAAGTATGCATATATATGTATGAGTGTGTTTGTGTATATTATATATATATATATATATATATATATATATATATATATATATATATATATATATATACATGTATACATGTATTGTGCATATTATATATGTATTAATATTAATATATTTATTAATAAATATGCATATATATATGTATGTATTTGTATATATTATATATGTATTGATATATATATATATATATATATATATATATATATAGAGAGAGAGAGAGAGAGAGAGAGAGAGAGAAAGGTATGTATGTGTATATATATATGTTTATTAATTTATATGTATTGATATATATATTTATTTATAAGTATGCATATATATATGTATGTGTTTTTGTATATTACATATATATATATATATATAATATACATGTATACATGTATTGTGTATATTATATATGTATTGATATATATATTTATTAATAAGTATGCATATATATAGAGAAAGAGAGACAGAGAGAGATAAAGGTATGTATGTGTATATATATATATATATATATATATATATATATATATGTTTGTTTATTAATTTATATGTATTGATATATATATATATTTATTAATAAGTATGCATATATATGTATGAGTGCGTTTGTGTATATTATTTATATATATATATATATATATATATATATTGAGAGAGAGAGAGAGAAAGAAGGTATGTATATATCACATATACCTACACTCAATGTTTAAAAATTATATAATGTATTTAAAGCACGAAAGAAAAAATTAAAATCAACGTCTGTTGTGAAATGTTTTAGATTTTTATGAAGTGCTTGAAATATGGTGTTTCTTTTTTTTTATGATAAGATTCCAATCAAGATATACTATGTAAATAATATAAATGCAAGAAAAAAAACTAACAACTCACAAGATTTCCATATCTACAGGGATTTTATTCAAATATGTCAACACATAAATACATGACTATGGCACAGTGGTTTTCTAGTCTGTACAAAAATATTCACATATAGTTTCATAAAAGGATCCAAACAATATGTCAATAACAATATCAGTACACTTTTTGCATAGCTGCTCCAATTTTTTAAAATCCAACTTTTCCAAAACCATAATTCTCAAATTAAAATCATGAGCTTGTTCTAATATGAAGAATTTATTGCTCTAACAGTATAAAAAGAAATTAAAAAATTGTAACTATATTTTTTTTGAGAAAGATTAAAATAATAAAATTTACAATTTTAGATACAGTTGATCTTATTATAGAGCCAGAAATTAATGGTAGTCACTAACATCAATCCAAAGTCTATATATAAATATTTTTAACTAACTGTCCAGTATTTCTTGTATTCAAACTATTTTTATAGGTTTCAATGTATACAAAAATGACCATGAAAATGTACAATAAAAGTCAAATAATATAAAATTAATTAACAAAAATTAATCAAAAAGGTAAAAAATGGGTTTAAAAAATATTAATAGTATAAAAAATGGCTCAAAATTGACTTTATATGTTAAATAAATTTATATCCAGAATAACTAAAATTAGCAGTAAAATAAATAATTTTAAAATTTTTAATATGGGTAAGTCTTTAAGTGATACAATACCAGTCTCAACAATTTTGAAAAGTTTATTTAACTACAGTATATGAAGTAATGTATGAATGATCAAAGTAGTTACATGAACAGTTGTTCACCAACTGTATCCTAACTACATAATTATAGCTTTATACAAATGTATAGTCACAAATAATGCATATGAAATACATAAACTTTATGTACATGCATTTCATGGCAGTGTGTGATCATTTTAAATCAGAATTTCCCAAATGTTTTTTATGGCAGATCCCTTAGACTATTTTTCAAAGTTCATGGATATATGATATTAATTAAAAGTAGTACCTCGATTATCCGAGCTAATTGGAACCACTAGTGCCTCGGATATCGGAAATCTCGGTTAATAGAAACCATGTATAAAAACCTTCCGTGCTTGCAAATTTAACTAACTTTCAAAGTAAAAAGCAATAGAACTTTCTTTAAATGATAAAAATAAACATATATGAAGTTATATTTCACAGCTAAAAAGATTTAAAAAGAGTGTAATATTTCTTGGAAGTTGAGTACTTTTGTGGGGAAAAATTGCCTGTAACATGGACAATGAACTAAAATGTGTATAATTTTTTCCAAGCTCATTTTGGAAAAGAGAAAAAAAAAAAATTAAACTTCCTTATTAACTCGGTTAACAGAAACTTTGGTTAATTGAAGCTTGGTTAATCGAGGTTCGGTTAATCGAGTATTTTATTGAGTGCATAGAAATAGATCAAAAGAAAATTATAAGTTTCTGAAGACTCAGAACTTCATTAAATAATGCATGATTCTCACATCTTCAGCTGAAATTACAGATATAAATTGACTAATTTTTAAGAAATTTAGTGAATCTACTTCAGTAATTTCAGCTGAGAATTCTATAAACGGTGCAATATTTTAGCATCAAGCAGTTTCAGTAAATATCTTACAATCAGAATTTTAATCCCTTTTTTTTTATTTTTAAAGAGATCAAAAGAAATAAAATTTCCCTGTCTTATAATTAAATTTTTAAACATTGAGAAAATTCTTATTAAAACAAAATATTAATTTTTAACAAGATATGTTTTTTTTTCTAATTTTAGATTTTTTAAACTGTTTAATATTAATATTCATACCGGAATGCATATAAAAAGATTTATTTAATTTTTATTTGTTTAAATTTTGTGTAAAAAATTATATAATTGTGATTTTAAAAACAAAACTCAGGGTGTAATTAAGATTAGGGTAAGAACCTAAACACATGACTGTCAAAACCAGAAATAGAAAAGTTCTATAAGTTATCTTTTCAATTAAAATAATCACCTAAACTTTCTTCTTGTGATTGACTGAGCATAGAGCAAAAATGTCCCACCATATAACAGTAAAAAATGTACATTTATTAAAATTATAAACTAATTATTAGTTGTATATAATTGGTAAATGTATACTTGCAGTTAGGAGTAAAATTTTGTGAATCTGTATATATACATCTTCATCTAACTAAGGATTAATGAGAAGAATGCTGCTTCTTCAAGTTGACAATAAATTCTGAGCTAATTTAGCCCCCTTAATGAGAAGATTAAGCTCCGCCCACTTTTTCTGTGAAATTCTAGTGGTAGTTTGCCTGAATCCGAATTACGATTCTGATTGGGTTTTTCGATGTTTTTCTGTCTTTTTCTATTATTTAACTCGTATTTACTCACATTTAATCACTTTTATTCAGTTGTAAACTTATTTAATCACATTTTTACTTATCTTTAGCATTTAACCATTATTATTATATTAATTTTTTAGTCTTTTTTTATTATTCATCTTTAATTACTTATTTCATTCATCATTTAACATTTACATATTATTTTAAATGTAACTAGCATCTTTAACATTGTTTTTCTCATTATGAACCGCTCCTTCTTACAACTATTTATCTTTATTACTGGAGATATGCTCAACCATGCTAGATTCTCTGACAACATACCATCAAATGAAGAACAGCGGCTTCTAAAAATTTAGTTTTATATTCAATAACTGAATTTTTTTTTTTTATTTAGTGCTTACTCAATTCTATTTCTTTGTTTTTATTACTACATATGTATAGAATCTCTTCCAAAATAAACAGAAAAAAATAACCTGTTGACTCTAAGAGGCTTAAGCAAGTTAGAGTAAGTTATTTTAATAATGTACATTTTGCCAGATGTTACACTAATTATAAAATCATATTAAAATGCACTCCATTTTTAAGGTCAAAATGTTAGATTTAGCTAGTATAAAATTTTTTTTAAATAAATAAAAAATAAGTCAATGTACTGTTTTAGTTATGATGAATGAAAACAGCAAAGTAAATCAACATTGCACAACACTAACTTTGTAACTGCACTGAAACCAGAGCAAATAACTTCCCAACAATAGCTTGGGAGGACTAAATTTAATTTTAGATTTCAAATTCTGAGTTTACATTATTACTTTTTATAAAATGAGTGGATTCTGCATGGAGCCGCCAAAAATATTTGGGGGAACCTAAGGGTTCTGAATTTTAATTTTAGATTTCAAATTATGAATTTACAATATTACTTTTCATAAAAAGAACAGATTCTGCATGAACCCACCAAAAATATTTGGGGGAACCTAAGGGTTCTGCAAAACACTTTTTGGGAACTGCTGATTTAAATTAATGAAAAAGATGCAATGAAAACTAACAAACAGAAAAGTTGACAGAAACTCTCCAGTATTATGAAAATGAATTAAAAATGGAATGTAGCATAGTAATATTTATAAAAAAATTGCATTAAAACACACAACTCTCCCAGGCACACACTGATAAAAGAAGAATAAAATTTCAATCTTAATTTTATAGAAATAAATTTATACATGGATCTATAAAATATTTTGATATACATAAATATAAAAATGTAAAAACAAATTTGTGCAAAAAAGTGTAAAAGTTCACATTATTTAACATTTACAACCAAATTTAAAATGCATATGTCTGCACTGACATTATGAAACAGATATAAGTAATTTTAATGACATGACAAATGATTTATTTTGCAAATACCCAATCTCAGTAATAAACTTTAGAGATTTTCTATGCAGCATTATTTTGAATAAAAAATAAGAAATGTCTAACTCGGATTTCATTCCAAACAAGATTTACAAATAAACGAGAATTCATAAATTCTAACTGCAAGCTATTCTATTTCAAGAAAGTTTTTTAATATACTGCTACTTACAATTAAACTGTTTGGGGAAAATTTTAACCTTTCTTTTAAAGTATTGTTTATCTTTATTTTACAATAGTCTATTTTCAAATACAGAAAGCAGAATTTAAAAATGTTTAATAATGTTTTTTTTAGCAGTATTTAATATGCTTAATGCTAGAATTAACTTTTTTTTTGTTTTGTTATCTGATATATCAAATCAATTTTAGAAATATAATGAAGAGTTAGATTTAAAAAAAATTTAATTAATCAACATAAACTGCATATTGGGTTTTATTATACTTCCCATAGGTTTTATTACATTTTAAAACTATCATTATTAATAGAGCATGTAATAAATAACTAATACGGAGAATTTTAATTCACAGATTAGGTAGAACAACTATTTTTAACACTAAATTTATGGACTGAGCCAATTTGACTCATTAAAAATTTGATCACTATATATATATATATATATATATATATATATATAAAACTTTAATATCACTTTTCAAAAACATACATTGGTTTTTAGTTAAGTAACAAAATATATGTAAACTTTCATTCCTCTTCCCCACAGATCCCTTCATTTCGTATTATCAAATGGGGTATACCTATTTTCACAGTTGTGAGCTAATTTGACTCATAGAATGGTTTAACAGTTAATCGCATAACATGAAATTTATTGGTCCTATCAAGCCTGGGATATTTTCCAACTGGCTGAAGAGCTAAGTAAATATAGAGAAGAAGTTGAGAACACTTCCATTCCAATGACAGAAATTCATGCTACTGATGCACAAAAGAATTGTCGAGTTCAACAACCATGTAAAGAAAACAGATGTGGAAACCATTGTACTAAATGTAATAGAAATGTTTGCGGAAAATGTGTTTCAAAAACATTTCATATGTAAAAAATGTTTTCCATGAATTTTTTTATAATAAACATTTTATTTAAATTAATTTGGAACTATTTTCTTTGCAAAAAAATTTCAATTTTCTTGTATGAGTCAAATTGGCTCACTTCAGTAAAAATAGGTATATGATCCAACATCCGTAAATCTAGTGTTAAAAGCATTCCACAAATGTGATTCATATCCAAATCATATGACTGACTGATATAATTCTGATAAAATGGCTAGATTTTAAAATATAGGAGAGTTTCTTTCCAACGCATTTAATAGAAATTAAATGTTTCTGTGTCAGTATTTGCTAAATCTTAAATCTTTTTCATCTCAGCTTTTAAGATCACAACAATATAAAAGCATTGAATGTAATAAGAAATACATTTGAATGTAATAAGAAAAACATAATTCTTGTTAAATCAGGATAAAGTGACATATAATACCTTCGTAAAACTGTAAATAAAACCCTGAAGGTTACTATTTATGATATAATTTATAGTTCTCAAAAGAAAGCTTTTAAAACAGGATTACTAATTTATGAATCAATGAAAACCACCAGAAATTGTAGCAAAATGTAGCTACATTCACAGATATAAAACCTTATAGGAGAAAATAAGTGTGTACTATATACCTCAGTTATATTTTAAATTTATTAATTTTATATTTGCAATTACATAAAAGAATCACAGTTCAAAAATAGATATTCAAGTCAGTTTAAGCTTTTCTTACAGAAATATTTAAACTGACTTCATGACTCTACCAGTTTATAAGTCAGGACCTTTTTTATTAGTATCATTGCATTTAAGACACAAAAATTAAAAATAATCTAGGTAAGAATGCAAAACTGGAATTTTGTAATTTTAAATGTTCTAACTAATGATAAAGACTTTCTGTATTATAGGTTTTGAATGCATTTAATAGTGATATACACAGACCTGATTTCATTTGCCACTTTTTCGATATGTATATTTTAAGGGTTTTTGTTGCTTTAGTGAACATTAATATTCTTTCAAAAATATTGGCAAGAATTTAATCTGAATCAAAATAAATAATTTTTTTTTTCCTACAATACGGTGAACTACATTTGATAATGTTATTGAATTTTAAGATTGGTCCCCTTTTTACCCACATTTGAAGAAAAATTTGAAGTCCTTTTGTTTATTTTTAAATAAAATTTTTGAAATAACTTTCAACTTAAAATAGGGCATTCTGAAAAATAGGAAAACCATTGTTAAAATACTTCGACTAAAGCAAAAACACAACGAGTTCGGAAAAAAAAAATAAAATAAAATTCTACAACAAGATCATAAATCATATGAGAGTACGCTGTACACACATTTTTATGTTCTACATATTTACAGTAATTAAAGTCAAAGAGCGGAAAAAAATAGATGACTTTAGTCTTCGTTTATGTATGATGTCACAGTTCACAAAACTTGTAATGAACGATATATATATATATATAAATTTAAATCCATCGCACTGTGTAGTGCTGCCATCTATCGTCACACTTGTGCAACAACTTCTACATGGTTGCTTGCAGCTCCAACAGATGGCGCTGTTCGCATAGAGCCCTGTGACGCAGCGGCAGGAGAGATGACGTCACTTGGGAGGTGATGTGAGCTAGATGTAGAATTATTGATTAATTCTACGTCTTCCGGTCCAACTGGACTCGGCTGACCTGCAGAGCTTGGTCGAGAACGGTAACTGGGAGGCCTGCTATAGTCAGAAATTCCAATATTCACTGGAAACCTGCAATAAATTGGGTAATCATTAGAATTTACCGATGTATTTTATATTACAAATATTCAGCTTGAAAGAGATATTGATTTGAAGTGTAACCTTTTCAATTACAATACATAAATAAACATTTGTAAAGTTCAGTAACTTTAAAAAGCGACATTTGTTTCAATTTCAAAATATAAACGTACGGCTGTGAATTGAAAATTAGGATACAATAGGAAGAAAATAACACAAACTAACCTGGGATAAACAGTGGCTGGTCCACGATACATAGGAGGAGGAGGTGGTGGTGGCTGAGGGGGAGGTGGGTGTGTTGCAGGCGGTGACTGGCGATCCATTAGGAGCAATCGCAAACGATATTCCTGCATCGAAGCTTGGTATGAAGGAGGCGGAGGTCTCAACGTGATGTCAGGGTATAACATAGCTGAAATAAATAAAAGAAATGAGCATTCATTTATTTGGATGGCATATTGAAGATATAAAAACAAATCTCTTTTCTCCTTTTCAACGATATAAAAAAACAAAATCTGAAATACATATAATGCAATATTTCATTATAAATTATATATAATATATTTTATATATCCCTTTGAATTAAATTTTCTTATAAGCAATTTTGAGAAAAATCAAGCATGTTGGAGGCTCAACATGTATTCCCAGACGATTTTTTTCTAAAATTATAAAATTATCTTTATTTTATTATTATTATTTTATCTAGTTTAATTTATTAATCTCTCCTTTCTAAAATTATGAAATAAACATTTTATTATTATTATTAAGAATATAATGCTAATAATAAAATATTGTATAATTGTAAATATTTGTAAATATTGTAAAAGATATATTTTTAATAATAAAATAATATATCTAACAGTTTAATAATTTGTTAATCTCCTTTCTAAAATTATGAAATAGCCTTTATTTTATTATTATTATTTAATATTCCTAGTTTAATAATTTGTTAATCTTTAAAAAAAGTAAATTATTCTAAAAAATTGTATTAGTACTTTGTGAATATAAGAGTCATCCTAACATTTTTGGAAGAGTCAGATATTAAAACACATGGTCTTAAAAAACATTTACTTCTGGATATTACTTTTATCCATTAATATGGGGATGCAACATATTTTCTTTTAAACTTTTGTATACTTACATTTTACTTTTATAGAAAGAAGCAGTGAAAGAAATGTATAATCGAGGATTAAAATAACTTTAATATTTAGAATAAGAGAACCAAACGATATTTAAAAAGTACAAGAAAACTATTTTTTAATTGTGATTTGGAGATGAAATATGATACTAGAAAATTTCGTCTTTTCTCTTGTGAATATGTTTTACTATAACTGAGTGCATTCATTATATATCAAATTCCAAAAAACTAACCTTTAAATCAAAATCACAGTGTAACTCTATATTAATTACTGACATGAGAAGAAATGTGTTTATTCACATCCCAAAAGAATATGAAACGGCATAATTTAAACACAAAATTAATTTAAAAGTGACTCAGAAATATTTTAATAATTGTAGATGTTATTTTATAAATTATTGTAAAGCTTTCCGTAGTCTCATAATTAAGTTGAACGATTATGGTCCGAGTCACCAGTTTTAGTTTTCTAGCTGGAACAACCAAAACAACATGAATGCAAAAATTAACTAATTTAACGATGTCTAAAATTAAAATAAGAATAAAACAATCAATTCTCGTAAGCCTTTTCTGGTTTGGTTTCTCATATCTAAGGAATAATAATTTTGCGAAAAACAAAACAGAAAAAAGCTTTACAATAATTTACAAAATAACATCTACAATTATTAAAATATTTCTGAACAATTTTCAAGAAAATTATTTATGTTTAAATCAACTATGCTGTTACAAATATGTCTCAAGTATGAATGAGGTAAAAATTATTTCTTACAACGTACGATCGCTAAAGATAGTTTAATGTTTTAGAAATTTTTAAAAGTTAAAAAATTAAAAATTATTATTAGTAGTAAACATTTTAGAAATTACGTTGGGATGTTTTAAAACAAACTGTTTCCAGGAACACAAAAGAAGTTAAATAATTGAAGCAATGCATTCCTTCAAATATCAGACTGGATTTGTAATCAAATCTAATAATCAAATATGCTATTAACACACAAACTAAATTTTTAATAAGTTCCATTTCGTCCAACAAGATTTCTCAAAATCATTTATTTAAAATTATAAAAATTAAAGCCTACGTACTACACCAGGTATGAATATTTTATTAAAACGCTTTCTACGTTCACAGCAGTTTTCCTTCGCAAAATTATATTTCGCTCACATTATTATTGAAGCACCTAAAAATAGAACTGTGTTTTCCCCTAACTAGTTATTGAGTTATAAAAGATCTCTTCTTGAAAATGACCTTTTACAAACCTTCCCATCGAGAAAATTGGCGAAAATCGGATTTTAAAATCAACTTTGACCTTTTCGGGAGGTTTCGTAGAATTCATTTAAAAACGAAAAACAGAATTCAATATCTAGTACAGGCTCGCTTAGCTGAGACTTCGATGGATAGAGGATCCAATAACAGTTTATAGTGTTTTTAGAATCAGTTTGATTATTAATGTTAGACCCCATGGTTAAATCTTATCTCTTTCCCGAAGCGTCATTCCGGGACATTCCTATTTTGTTTAAATAGAGTATTTTGTTTGCTTAGCTGAGTGGGTGGCTTTTTCCGATTGTCTATCGTGGAGGTAGTATTACTTTTGTCTCATGGCTGGCTCGTTGTTTTAAAGTTGATTTAAGTTTTAATTGTTTCACTTCCTTATACTTATGTTTGCTAAATTTAATATCTTAGTTTATGTCTTATGTTATAATTAAATTGAGTTGTATACTCTTAGAACCGTGGTTGTTTTTGGCCATTTTTATTTTCCATTACATTTGAGTTAACATATTACATTTAGTATCTTCGGGGAAGTAACAATTAAAGTAACGTTATATAGGGTTGCAAAGGGGAATTCTATTTTACAATTAATATTGTGGAGACATATTAAAATGCATAATTCTTATTTTGAAAGTTGATGAAAATGATTTTCTATCATACTGCAGACATCAATAGTTTTTGAATAATATTATTATTTCTGATTAACAAAAAGTTTTTATCAAGTAATGATATTTTTTATAATGTATTAATATTAAAGGGCAAAACTTGTAACTAAATTGTCTTTCCTAATTTGTAAAAATTTTAAATTTTGGAGAAAATATCTTTGCAGTTTAATTATATCCCCTAAGAAATGTTATTTCAATAATATCTTGTAGGACAGTGCTTTCGAACGTGGGGCATTTGGAATTATCAAAGAGTAAAAATTTTTTAGCCATTTCAAGCTAGGAGGTATATATGCAAAACTAATGGTCAGTTAAGAATTCACGATACTCATGAGTCAAAGCTTTAGTCAACATGAAAGTGGCAACATGGCTTTGTGATAAGACAGAGGTTAAATACTTAAAACTGAATTGGCTTTACAAGAAAACTACTATTACCATTTCCATCTTCATTTAGTAGAATGTGTGCCTGATTAAATACGAAAATAATATTAAATCAAAATGTAGACACGGTTTCTTTCGAAAAGGAGAAACATTTACATCACAATGTATAATTAAACAAAAATATATATTGCAGAAAACACTAGGCATGTAAGTATTCATTAAGGGAGGATGTTGTTACATCAGAGTAGGGTAACCCTTTGGCTAATTTGGTGAAATTACTAGCGATTTTACAAAATACGAATATTAATAAACTAATTCACTTTTAGTTTTGACTGCCATGCAAAGTATAGAAATAACAAGGCAATCCTCAACAACGTGCAAAACCAAAAGTTCCAAATTATTAGAAAAATATTTACTGTGAATTATCGAAGAATGGTAGAATCAGTAAGAAATGGCACTCATAATAGGATAGAATAAGAGTTTAATCCGTTTGGATTTTCGGTAACATCAACCTTTTTCACCAAGTCTATTTCACAAAATTAATAACAAATAAAAAATTAGGCATATTTAATTTGTAACAAAATGAATTCACAAGTAGAGCTAAATGCGAATATAATATTAAATCAAAATATAGACACGGATTCTTTCGACAAGGCGAGATCAGCAGAGTAAAATTAGGTTACCATCTTTAGAGATTTATCGCCAAATTGGCGGGGGTGCCCTTTTCTGATGTCAAACAGAGAATGGTGGGGAATGGCGGATCAGCCCACATGCATCGTCCATTCACAAAACTGTTGAATCTCAACAACGAATTGAAAAGCGTTTTCTCAACTATCCTTAGTAGATTACATCTTATCAAGTATTTAAAAATAATTAAAAGAATTAATCCGAATATTTCTTTTTCTGGTAAAGGAGGCAGTGTTCCAGAAAAACCTGGGAAAGGTTTGAGATAGATGAATGCATAACAAGTACCCAACCACCCTAATTGTTGCCAAAATAACAACAACAAACAAAAGTTCGTCTTTTTTTTTTCCCCAAAGTTCTCTGTGGAAATGATGCCAATTTTTATGTCATTAACACATCTGTAACAAATGATGATGCAAAGGACAACAAATGGTTTACTGGAGACAAAACGAGAATGTCGACTTACCACTGAAGGGGTGAGGCCTTCCATAGTGTGGCACGCGGGGCACGAATCTCCTGTGCGGTTCGTGTCGGGCTCTTCTAAGTCCGAACATTGCACGGCACGAGGGTGACTCTCGTGACGTCAGGCGCCAGGCCACGCCACTCATAGACACCAGCACGATCCCAAGACCTGCAGAAAGAATAGTCGAAGCGTTAGGTTAAAGAAAGAATCTCTACTCTCAACAACATACTTAATCCAAAAGCAAACTAAAACGGGCAAAATAGCAATAGTAACAATAAAAATAATAATGAATACAATAAAGAATTTTTTTATATTACGTATTTTTTTCACATTTAATGAACACACTTAATGTAATACATGCAACTATAGCAACTAATATATCTAAACTAGCAACCAGCCTTGTCGTTATTAATTTTAAATTTCTCTTTGCAAAACAATTCAACAGAGAATGGCAGATGTAAAATGTGTTAGTATCACCTGCCAACATACACATTTACTAGTAGGGGGAACTCTGCCAAGAAATTTACAACCATTGATAAATTCTCAATAAGGTTGATTTGAAAACACGATTAAAATATGCGAATGATTCACGTGTAACAGAAGTGAGTATCACATAGTCTACAAAGTTTAGACACGTTAAATAAAGCAGAATAAATATTCATAACCCTTATATAACCCTTTGATTGTCCTATACATTACATACGATATTATACACATCGATACATTACATCGATATTATACGATATAATACTTTATACGCTTATTTTCATTTTCTAAAGATAAGAACACAATGCAGACAAAAAACTACATTAATTTTCAACTCATATTTATTTCATATTATTCACAAAGCTTAAAAAAGTAACATTTGAATTAAAAAAAAAAAAACTGTTTACTGCGAGTTCGACTGGAGAGGACGCTAGCTCTAAATTAAGAATAAAGGTTAACCATGGACTCAGTAATGAAAATGGCTAACACTGAAATGAAATTAAACAATGGAAGCAGAAGTAATGCAAATATCTAACAAAAGCGATCAACTAAAGGAAAAATACAATACCAGGAAAAGTCTAAGCCGGCAATTAGTAAATGAATATACAAATTGAAAAATAACTATAAAACAAATGTTCTTTCAAACCCCATGAAGCAACGAAATTGAGGATTAAGTTATAGGGGTTAGTTCTTGTTAAGTAACCATGTTTGAGTGGTATGAGAACTAATTTAAATGAATACTGCGATAAAATAGTTAGGAATAATTTATTGAAGGTAAAACTAGACAATGGACTTAATTTAAAACATAATGTGTAAGGAATAAATACACAATATCAGTAAGATACAATGGTATTATACCATTGGAGAACTAAAATATAAAAGCCCCTGACAAAAAAATATAACATCAAGTTATTTCTAAAATTTAAGAAGATAATTTTGCAGTTTAACATTTACAATGCGAAGGGAAATTAAAAAACATTGTTCATAGACAATAGTTCCAGACAACTCTGAACCTTGTTTGGGGGGCAGAGAATAATACATCGGAAATATCCATTTCCCGATTACCCTTTGTGTGTAGCCGGGCAAAATGTGTTAAACACAACTTTGGCTTTTTGGAGTGGAGGTACTTGCTCGTTTGGCCTCCCGCGCCAATTTGCATTTGTACCCCTGTAAAAAGATGAAAAAGATACAAAACAGACCCACTTTCCGAACAAACGCAACCCTCATTGTCCCACAAAACCACCGACAATTGCGTCATGGTTATGAAACAAAGCCCGGCAGCTCCCCCCGCCGCAAAACAACTCGACTCCGCTCGACAAAGTTGCGTCAGTGGAAAAGACAAACACAAACAATGGAAAGCGAGACGAATGCGTTTCGATCACACACCAGGATCTTTTTGTTTTTCGAGTAAATTAAGACATACACACTCACACACACACAGAGTTCCACACAATGAGACGAAACGCGATTTGGGTATCACCGCGGTCGCAGTGAATCGATAAACTCCCAGCGAGAGTGAAAGGAAACCCGACAAAATATCGCATTATGGCAACCTTTCTCATAATTATTCTCCGAGTGGCAGAAAAACCTGCGATTATGTTAACGGGGAGAAATAAAGCTTATGCTGCAAAACCGAAACTGACAGTGACATCGAACCGCAGGGTGGATTAGGGTAAAATATAAACAAGTACACAAAATAACGGGTAAGTGTACAAATCAATTTTTTAAAAAAATCGATGAGAAATATTTTTGAAGTCATCTACATCATATTTATTAATATCTTTTTCAGAAGAAGAATAGAGAAATAATAATTATATACTAATTTGTTAAGAAGACACTAGCCTTTTGCTGTCCTGAGCATCCATGTGATACACAGTAATATGAAATATTAAAAAATAATCTTGTATATAAAATATAGTTCATTGCGTATTACATGTTATGTAGAAGCGTATAAAGCATTAGATGTGAACATCATATATGATTTACATACATAACATGCAAAGGATTCAGAAAGCAGAAGTTAATCTTATAAATTAAATTAGGCTTTAACACTTTAACATACAAGTAAAATGGAATCTGATGTATCCGAAAAATTTAGTTCTGGCTCATCTGAACAATTTTGTTCAAGTTGAGAAAGGGAGCGTTTTATTTTGAAATTTGCATTGCTATGAAACATTTAATGAGGTTTATGTATGACGCTAAAGTACAATAATTAAGTAACAGTATAAAATTATGATTTAATATAATGCTGCACGGCGTCTGTCGGAGAAAGCAATTGAAGTCTTGGAGAAGTCAAAGTCTACTTTGGCATATGAGGTGACTAACGTCTCCCAGACGTCATTTCATGTCAAGGGGTTAACCTATGTCTAAAGAGAGCGTAGGTGGATCGACTAAATATTTCAGTTGCCAACTTTCAGAACAGTAAAACTAAAAGTATTCGTAAAAAGCGCGAATGGGGTAAGACTTAACTGTATAAGAGAAAACATAGTTATAGATAATAAAAGATATTAAATAAGATTAATCATAAAATTGATTAAATATAAAGTAGCAAATATAGATAAATTACAATTTGCATATACATGCATAAGTATATATACAAAGTGTCTTTTAATTAACCCAGAACTTTATCAAATAACATACGAGTCGTTGCAGATAGCACAAAAGTAATTATTTCATTGAAAAGTAAATTAGTGCATGTTTTCAAAGGGATCGCCTATCCATACCCGAACAGTCATTCAGTTACATTGCATTGGCTATCTTAACCAGATATGAATTCATGCGATTTCTATCTTTGAATTCATGGAAAGACTTGGCTTGCAAGAAAGAGGGAGACGACTTCAGCCTCAAGAGGTCCATTACAGATTCTTTTCCAAGCCTTAACAGGAAAACACTGGAATTTACAACAGACAATTCTGAGACTAGGTTGAGCTAATATATCGACTCTGAAGTTCTCATTTTGGAAATATCATGCATTTATTTCTTTATCAGCGTCCTTTTTAATAATATAATAGTTGATGGGCTATCTGCAACTACTCATTTGTTACTTCATTTTGAAGTTGTAGGTTAATTAACAGACACCCTGAGTAAATAAACTTATTTCAGGCAAATGAAAACATTGAATCAAATTAAGTAAAATACCCGTAACTGTAACTTAAATTTACGTACTTATTTATAAATTTAACTAATTCAGTTATAGCAGTGAACGAAAGAGCTTTCATTTTGACATCAATTTCCAAATTCTTTGCTCCAATGCTACGCAAGCTTATGAATCTTTAAAACCTAAATAACATTAATAGTGTCAGTTCAGATGGCCTGATCTGGAAAATCTATTCAAACGCTACAAAAAAAAAGAACAATATTCTGTTTTTAATGAATAAAGTAGTATCATAACTGGCGTTCCAATTATGCAGCCCTGAAGGTTACAGATTTGAAAAACCTCAATTGCGCAAGGTCGTTATTTAACTAGATAACATCTTTAAGGTTGTTTCGAAGGTGTGGTTAAAGAGTACAAATATGATGATAGGAAATATTTTTCTTTGTTTTCCTCCCTTTGTTTCTCTTTTAATTTTTAGCATACGCTAAAAAAGGCAGATCTTGGAGAAAATACCATCCAAATACAGCAGATTGCGGAAAAATTAGTAGAGAAGCAGTTCTCTTGAAGCACAAATTTAAGTTATGAACATTTTTGGAATGTTATGTATTATGATTTATTTTGTAGCGAAATTTTAAATTAAATCCTGTTCAAATTATGAAAAAAAAAACAGTTAAAATGCTTCCCTACTAATTATTGTAGGCATACACGTTATAATTTGAACAGAAATCTGGTGACAAATTTTACTATTTACAATGTACAGTGCACATTCCTATAATTTTATTCATATGTGACAACCCGTGTTCCACGAGCATAAAAATTTACTTTAGATATTCAGAGATTTTTGATCGAATAAAGAAAAGAAGCAAATCTTCCAATTTCAAAGGAAGAAATATATGAAGACAACTGGACTAAATTGAAATTTTTACTAAGTGCCATACAAAATAACCTTTAAGGCAACGAAAATTAGATTTCAAGTGACCTTTTGTTCGGTTTTCTTTAAAAGCTTAATGTTATTACAACTATATAAGTTGTAATAACAACATTACTCTTTTACCAAAATTTAGCTGTTACCACGTCTACAGTATTATAAAGCGTAATAACCTATAACTATTTATTCAATTTCATACTGCAACGTTTTGCTAGTACTCTCCAATTTCGTCTGTGAGATCAATGTTTGTGAGTGTACACACTCATACATTATGTGTGCATAAACACACACACACACATATACATACACACAATATAAAATTAAATAAAAAAGCAACACATTTTTAATATAAATTACTTTTTAAAGCAGGTACTAATCTGATTTATCTCTGGAAAAGTGTTTTGCATTTGCTACTGAGAATATTTATATAAAACATAGGTGTTAGACATATGTATATATGGTGTGTAAGTGTGTAGTAAGAGAGGACGTAAACCTTAGATAGACTTTTGTCATTAGAAAACTGAATTAACTGTCACACTATTTTTACGAGATAAATAGCCAGCATAGGGGTATTATGCTGTTCTACTGATTGCAACTGGAGTTGTTCTCCGTACACTCACCTCGACAATTTCTTAGATGAATTACGTAACGTAAGCAGGAGAAGGAGGGACGCCGTAAGTGCCTTGGCACATGAATCTGTTTACAAACAGGGCCCTCTGGCACTGTTCACTGGTAATGTAAAAACGTTTAATGACCCTACCAGAAATCCTCCCCGAAACCTGGAATAAGACCAAATCACGACTATCAAATGCAGAAAGAGGTACTGCACGTTCGGCAGGCGAGATCCGCATTTAAGAATATTTGTACCTGGAAAGCCCATCTCTCTTCATCTCACTTCACGACGCGGAAGTAAATAGAGCACATAATCCGGCATCTGACCCTTTTATATTTTTTTTCTCTCTCTCTCCCTCTCTCATCGTTCAAAAACAGATCGCATCTTGAAGGGCTAGATCGCTGCTAACATGTTCAGGCCTTGTTGGTCAACAAGTGTTCTTGCCATAGATGCATTATCGGCTGCGGGTTGGGCGGTACAATAGACAAAATAAGAGAGAGAGAAAAAAAAGCTATCATTTATTCTTTCGCAGTTTTAAAAGCGTTGTTCACGTTTTTAGCAAAATGGCGCTCTTTTGTTCCCATACAACAATTCGTAGTCATTTCGCGAAGCGTTGGATCTTCTGAGAATGGAGAAAGAAAAAGGTATGCCGTCATTTCTTCTAATGAATGTTGTTGAAATATGATAGATTGCGAGTCGAAATACCTAGCAGACGAAATATTCGCCTCATTATCATACGTATGCATATATAAAATGGCGCTAGTAAAAGTTCTCTGCCTTTGTTCTAAAACAAAAAGTGTTTGAAATCTTCAGCTGAATCGTAAAAAAACGATTTTATTTTTTTTACTATATTTTATGCATACGGAAATAATTAAATATTTTCATGGAAAAACTGAAAGCAATTTACTCGTAATTCACCACAAATGTATTGAACATTTATATTAATTTGCGAAGTTTCAATAATGATGTATTTTACTATTAGTTTCAGAGCTAAATAACTTCAAAAACAAAATATTTGGAAATGTAGGAAATGGTGCACTAAAATTAGTGAATTTCTTTTGGCATACCCTTGCAATATCAACATAGTATTTACTGTAAATGACTACTTGTAAACTTGAAAATAAAATTAAGTTCAAAATTCGAAACAAAATTCCACTTTTATAGTCTAACAGAATAAAAAAATTTAAAGTCGACCATATTGCCGATCAGAGATTAATCCTTCCAAACAAACAAAAAAAAGTGGTTAAAAATCATGAAATAACAAAAAATTCGAAAATGTCACTTAGATTTTCAAACAGAAAAAAAATATTAGATTGACGAATTCAAGAAACCTGATTTCACCCCATTTGGTGAGAAATAACAAATGATTTGCAATTACATGGTGTAACGGTAACGCGTAGTTAGCATTAACATTGGTAAGGGCAGGCACCCATACTTCGATTTATAGTTGTGTTTTTCTTTATTTTAGTATTCTAGTAGGATAGACAAAAGACAGACTACAGCAATTGTGGATGTACTAATGCATGTATGCATTTAAAAGACCAAACCATTTATTCTTTCCTCCCATATGTCCTAATTTCCTTGAATTTCTTTTGATTGCAGATACTCTGGTACTTTGTGTTATCTAGTGAAAATAATTTTTATGATCAAATAATTTTCGTCTGCATTAATTAGTCAGAGTAGTATTGAGAACAGATAAATAAATCGTAATATAAAATTTTGTTTGAAAAAGATTTAACTCCTCTTTTTTTTTTATAGAATAACAGATATTAAAGCAATAACTCCAAGTCGATCAGAGGTTTATCCTCCAACTCAAAAAAATGGTTAAAAATCATGGAATAACAGAAACCACGAAAATGTCGATATGACTATATGATAGACAATAAGTGACAGAGTACAATAATGACTGTGAATGTACTAATACGCACACGTATTAAAAAGGTCAAACCATTTATTCTTTCCTCCCATCAAATGTTCAATTTTCCTGAAAGTTAGCACATAACCCACCATAGTAAATCTGCTTCATCGAATATGTACACATAACTTACGATCACCATCTTTCAAACACAATGTAATGCATGCAATTACACTCGAGTTGAGTTGCAGCAAACTATAGCTTGTCTTTTTAGGAGCAACGTTAAGATTCCATACCACTGAACACGTCCGGCTATTAAAACATGCAAATGTCGAAATCTGGTCGCATAAGGCAATAGCCATTTTCCCCAGTGTATCACTTCTAACACTATTCGATCTTCGAATTTCGACGAGTAGAAAAGGTTGCACATACACCCCCATTACTTAATCCCTTGCGACCAGAACGGGGAAACAATGCGTAGCCTTACATCGGTTCGAAGATTAATTGCGCAAAGAACAATGCCGGACGGTTGTTCTATGGTCGACGAAAAAAAATTAAGTTTACATATATGGCATTATCACGGCACGAACCTGAATCGGACATGTTGCAGCAGCGTTGTAAGTCACGGAATTGAAGACAGCGGGAGGATAAAAACAAAGCTATCTTCCCGTTGCCACCCACTTTGATAAAATCGGGTATTTTTTTCTTCTCTTGGTTGCAGATACTTTGGTACTTTGTGTTGGCTGGTGAAAATGAGTTTTATGATCAAATAATTCTCGTCTGCCGTAATTATAGTCAGAGCTAGAATTAAGAGCAGATAAATCGTAATATCAAGTTCCTTTGGAGTAAATATGGAATACAGAATTAAAAAAATAATTACCAAATATAATGTACCATAATTACGTGTTCGGTACATTAAAAAAATTTAAAGGAGATACTTCGACAGTGTACAAATGCAAGATAAAATTAATGCAATAATGAGAATAAAGCTGTATTCAGTTTTAAAGCAGAGATGAGAAAATTTTGGCTCTTGCACAACTACGTTCATAAAACTATTTCTTATACATAATTCTATATTCCCATAATAAATTAAAGTTTTAAATCGATAATTAAAAATATTTATACGTGATAAATTAGTTAATCCGATACATATTTTTTCATATTTTAATACAGATGTAATAATTTATTAAAAAAAGCTTTAAAGACAGATAAATTTCATTTTTACATGGATAGTTACCAAATATTTTATTAAAACATGCAATTTTCAAAAATTTCTCGATCGAGTGGCTTATATTCGACCAAGATAACAAACGATTCTTTCCTTTAAAATAATGATGCCTGTATTCTTTTGAAGCATGCTTCATATAATTTTAAATATTTTAAAGAATTTTTAATAAATACACGAATCACGAATATCGGGCGATCAGCCAAATTAGTCTGAGCCAAAAAGGTAGACACCATGTATCAGAAACTCCGGATTCAAATTTCTTCTACTCCTTTGGCAACAAGAGTTTACCGCACTGTATCAAGAACCTCTGCCAAAAGCCAGAGGTATCGAAAGAGCTCTCAGTTAGCCTCCTGCTATTAAGCCATTTTTTTTTTCTCGTTCTCTCTCGCTCTTTTAATGCAACGGTAATTTAGAATTTAAGATTTTTGGCAGCAACTGCTTTGTTCCATATAACCCTGACAATAGCAATTCTTTCTCTCCTTCCTTCATTCTGTTAGGATGCAGAGATTATGTGGAGGAGGGATATAATCGCCTCGTAACGCCGAGCCATGTCCTCATTCAAAAAGCTCAGTTCAAGGATGCTCTTTGCAGTTAATAGGCCGTTAGGGGTTTCGGCTTAATGGAGAGAGGTGAAAAACTTTTATAAGAGGCCCGCTTCATTTGGAAGGAAGATGGAAGGCTCGCGTCACTTCCGCCTCGCTCTGCTCTACTCCTACGGCAATAAAAAAAGAAATGAAATGAAATCTCCAGTAACAGGGAATTGTTAAGAGTAATGTCTCACGATCGGAGATTTAAGTCTCATTAGGAAAAAAACTGGATACAACGATCGTTATTAACTCAGTGCTAGCATCCTGTTGGTCGCCAAGGTAAAAAGCAACAAAGGGCATTATGTTTCTGGCGATGTTAAATTATTACAAGACCTTTTTGATTCTTTTTCAAAACAATTGCAAGGTATGATTTATTTTAGTTTCAATGATAGAAAATATGAAATTCATTTGTCTAAAAGGTATTCTACATGAATAATTTCTAAATGAATAAGTGATTCAGAACATCTAATTAGAAGCAGTTTTAAACGCAAAAACGTAAATGGCATTATGCATGTATTCACACACGCACGCATAATTTCATTTATATATAGGAACTCCTATATTAGAATAAATGAAGATGAAAACACTTTTCGGTACGGTAACCGAAAAATACAACATTCCTTTTGGTCCTGGAAATTTTGGATTCGACTTAAAACATTAGGTTTCGCTAATAGGTCTCGCAAAATATGATCTACGAAGTTCAAACTAAATTTAACTACAAATATTTAAAATAAGCTTGATATGTACCAGATCTACAATGAACTGGAGACGCCAACAGAAATAAAGAATGGAATGGACTGGCAATCGAAGTGTTTTTAAGGTGACACATCAATATTTCCAATGAGATCTGTCCAGTCAGATTCCAGTCCCCCCCCCCCCAAAAAAAAACCCATATGCTCCAAGAAAGGACTACGGGTTAGTACATTCTTGGTAGTAGATTACAATGGGAAATAAAGGTCGGACTTTTATTTATTTATTTTTTTAAAAAACCACTTGTCCCCACACCTCAAATTTCAATATCCCATGATGAGATCATCCATGAATTAGAAGAAGATATAGACAGAGCAGAATTAGGATGATTAGAGATTTTGCCCTGAACACTTCAAAGATGAATCCTGTTTTACTTTACTGGCAGTTTCTCGGTCCATATCCTAATGTTCCGATCCTTATATTCTCAATAATTATGGCGGAGTGCCGTTATTCTTATTTAAACAGAGCACCGGTGTTGCCATAAAAACTCAAAATGCTATTTTTATATCAAATAGGGTATAATTATTGACTAGCTAAATTTATAATAATAACTAAACTCGATAATATAAAACTTAATTTTCTTTATCATCTTTATTAAAAATGTTGAAAGAGTATATCTTTATTATATACTAGCATATAGCCCGCCATATGACGGGATCAGTAAAATGTTTAATTTTCCAGAATTGTAAAGTACCCTATGAGGCAGGTAAAAAAAATGGTTTGTTTTTTGGCTGAGAATTATCTTGCAGCAAAAATAATCGATGATTAAATTTTAAATTATCTCATACGTACCTAATCCATTATTTAAGCCAAATATAAAAGAAAATTAATTACGTAATATCTAAGTTCAGTGATAAAACTATGAAAAAATGCAACGATATAAATAATTTAAGATGGGAAATGATTAAATGAGATGGTTAAAGGATTGACGTCATAATGATAAAAAAAATATTTTTATTTATTTAATATAATAAATTGATACATTTATCGCTATTAAAAAAAATATAAATAATCGCCTTAAACTCTCGATGAAGGGGGGATTTCGAGCGTTTTAAATACGACAGTATTTTTTTTATATTTATTTACACCAATTTATTTTAGAATCAGAAAGATAGTTAAGGAGAAGATAAACTTTACTCGCTTTAAATTTTGCTAACCCTAACTCATTAAGAATCCAATATGGACGCATATTTCCATTCCAGGTCCAACCGCTTCAAAAATTCGTGGACTGACGGACAAATAACTTAGGCTATTATTATACAAGGGATTTTTAATAATTCTTTAATTCAATACCATCATTGACGTTAATTTTTATTTCTTCTGAAAAATACAAAACGCAAGCAGTAAGTAGGGATTCAGTTATACAAAGTAAAAAAAAATTCTAACATATTATGTACGATAAATAGTGTCTTTAATTATTAATACGAAAACTGAGAGGAATTAATCTTTTGCAAGCCTAACGGAGCATTGGCGTACTCTTAAGAGAACATGCAATTAAAAATCCGATTCAAAACGAAATTTTGCAAAAAATAACATAATTATTTTCACTTACAAACACTGACATGACTAATTTTTATACAACAATTATGTTATTAGAATAAATTCAGTAGAGTGCAGAGAACAGCAACAACAAAAAAGTTTTTTGTATTATTTTTCACATAGCATTGCTTAAAAATTCTCAAAATATGAAATCAAATCAGACTTATTAAATAATGTATGACTGATATCATAATTATTTAATATAAAAAAAATTAAATTAATTTAGATAAATGCTCTTTAAGAAAAATAATTTAATGTTCAAAACGAAATATTTGACAAAAAATTAAAATTTTTATAAACACTTTTAGTAACATGCTAATTTAAGAGATAAAAATTATAGTTTTTAAAATTATTTACTCAAAAATTTAACAAATAATATTAATTTGAATTCACATAAGCATTTTAAAAAAATTAAATTTCGAAATTTCAGTAAAAAATACAAAAATATAAAATTTTTGAATATATTTAAATAGAAAAAAAATGTAATTTATGTAATATGTCTTTATTTTAATAAAAATTTTTACAAGAATAAAAAAAAGATTGTATGACAATAATTAAATTTCTCACATCACAAACACCTTTTTTCGTTAAATTGTATCATTAAAACCAAATGCAAAATTATTTAATTTTTTAAACAATTGTATCATACTAAATTATAACAATATATATAAATGTTATAAATAACAAAGTTTTTGTAAAATTAATTTTTTGTATAAAAATTACAATATATCGTAATATGAAAAATCATAAGAAAATGTAGTATAATTTTTTAATTTTTTCAATTTTGTTATATACAAAAATAACATAAAAAAAAAAAAAAAGAACATTGGCATTTTCCATAAGATTTTTCAAAAACAAATTTTTTTGTACAATGTTTCAGCTCAATTCATTGTGCGAAAATATAGATTAAAATTTAAAAATAAAATTTTTGAAATTTTTCATATTCATAGAAATAAAAAAACAAAAAAATTGAAATATTATGTACACTACGTGGCTTGTTTTTAAATATAAAATTTTGACAAGAAAATTAAAGCACCATTTTTTAGTAAAAAAATCGTATTATAGGATCATTTAACATAGTAGGTACATTTAATTTTCGAGCGGCGTTTTGTGCGTAAAAATTTCAGTTAAAAAAAATGAAAATATTTCATTTTTCTCATTTACGTATTTGTAAAACACAAAAATATAAAATACACGTGATGTCAAAAATTATTTTTTATAAAAATAAATAGTAAAATATGAAAAATTTTATAGTAGTATAAATATTTTAAAATTATTCACGCAAAAAAAAAAAAAACAAAAAAATGTGAAATGCTTCGTTCTGTTTATAAAATATTTTGTTAATAAAAAAAAAAAGAAGAATAAAAAGAGCTCAGACACACAGAAAAGACTGTCATCAGTGTTTCATACAAAAAAATATGAAACAATTACATTATGATAATTAAATTTTAAAAAATGAAGAAAAATACTAAAATTAAAGCCATTAACAAGCATTTCATCAACATTAAAATAAAAATAACATTTTTAAAAAACATGCATTACTGTTACAAGAAACAAAAAAAAAAAAAGAAAAAATTTTAAAAAAAAAAAAAAAAAAAAAAACACACGTCAATGACAAGACAATGATTAATCAAAATATTCTCTGAGTAAAAAAAAAAAAATGCAAAAAGAATAAAAACAATTAGCACAAAAGGTATGAATACAAAAAATGAGCTGAACTCCGTCAAAAGGTCAGCACCTCGTTAATGCAACCAGAAAATCGGCGAAACAAATCGAGTGAAGCTCCGAAATTCTTTTATGCAGATTCCGCAGCTGTCACAAATCAAAACTCCAACGCCTGTCTTGGTAAACACGAACCCGCATGCCCGTAGCGTGATTTGGGGAAATTTTTCACAGCGACGGAATCAAAGCTGGTTTTTTTGGCTCAGTTAACGTTGATATAAAATAGTTCCATAATTACACACAGACGTAACCCGACACCTATGTACCGAGTTTCTCTACTGAAGAGTGACTTCCGATGGAATGTGAGAACCCGAGATCCGGATCACGCGACAAAACTAATTGCACCTCTTCACAATGGAGGATAATTGCTTAAGCCCCTGGTTTGCATAATTAGAGAACTTCAGACAGAATGGATATCAGACACTGAACGGTAGTTTAAAAAATCAATCCGGAAACTTGAGTCTGTTGGTTTAAATCACTGTTCTCAAACTTTCTCTATTTTCGTCACCCCTAGCTGAAGTTAGTTTTCCAAGTCCACTTTTGTAAAACTCCCCGTACTTTTTGAAAAATAGTTAAAAACGATGTAGTTCAATTATAGGGACTTATTTATTGACAGCTAGTTAATACATTTTTGACGGTAGTTTAAAAAATCAATCCAGAAACTTGAGTCTGTTGGTTTAAATCACTGTTCTCAAAATTTCTTTATTTTCATCACCTTTTTTAAAACATCCCGTAAGTTTTGAAAAATGGATAAAAATGATATAGTTCAATTATAGGGATTTATTTATTTACAGCTAGTTAATACATTTTTGTATCAGTGCTTAAAAAAACATAAAACACATTTCAGGTTACATAAGAACTTAATGAACATAATAAGTAGGATTTTCTCTCTTACAACGCTTATTAGTGTTTAGTAAAACACTGATTTATTTCATAAATCATGGAGAAAAAATACTTCCAGAACTTCACCTTACATCAATAATATTCTACTCTAGTATTGGCGTTAGTACCAGTTCTCCATTCATTTATATACGATCATAAAGTATGCAACATATTCTACTCTAGTATTGGCGTTAGTACCAGTTCTCCATTTATTTATATACGAACATAAAGTATGCGACATCATGTAGAAATCACGAAAATCACCTACTGACTATTTCGCACTAGCTCAACTTAATCTTGCGACCTAAGAAATTAAATTTAAAATGCAAATAAAAATATAATACAACAGGCATCCTAGTAAAGAAGCAAAACCTCCTAAGACATAATTCTAAAAATTGTACTTTTGAACTCAGGGAGGTCGAAAACGTTAAATCCATCAAAATCCCAAGGATAAATTTTTGGTCGATTACTATACTTTCTCTATACTACGTATACAAGAAAGTAAAATAAAGATATCCTTTGCAATCTAACTTTCTGGGAGAACCGGCTCTCTCAAAGTCTACAGCTGTCTTCCAGGATCGGCGCCATTTTTCCGGACGAGCATCCCGGGGGCATATCTAATGTCCATTCGGGCAGAATAAAATACTTTTCGTACATCGATGAAGCTCCTAATGGGGATTCTTCATTACCAATACATGCTCTTATCATGCCCTGATAACTCCGTTTCGCCTCCCTGGCGAACGAATTTAAGTGAAATAACATAGAATGGGAAAGAGGGGGGGGGAGATAAAGGATTATACAGTGGAGCCTGAAATGGTTGAGAAAATAACGCTTGTTCCCCGATCCCTTCATTTACGGACACAAATTAAAACGTTCTTTCAGGAACTGCTGTTGTTGGATTAGTTTTAAGTATCAGAATCAAAAGTGCCTGTGGACTCGAGTAATCGTCTGTCAGAGTTTGAGTAAACGATACATTTTTTTTCTAATGCTTGTTGACGGCATTATAAAAATAAAAATTAAATGTATAAAAACGCTGGCTGAATTTCCATTTTGTTCTTCAAGATGATAAAATTACGTAAATATAAAAGCATATTATTAAAATGGATGACAAGATTAAAAAAATTAAACACGAAAACTCTGTAGAACTTAAGTCATTTTTTAAAAACGTTTTGAAATAACTATGAAAATTGGAAAATTTAAGATATCGTCTGCTCCATTCAGAGTTTAAAGAATAATAAACAAACAAACAAAACCATAAAATAGCCACTTGGCAAGAAATTAGAAAATAGCACAAATTTCAATGAAATTTTTAGGAAAAGAACAACGTCAAATGAACTAATATAAAATAAAAGGAAAGAATTCAGAAAATGATTGCATGTTTTACTTTATTGCAAAACAATGTTTAGCTTTTTTTACGAGTCATCATAAAAAAATAACTTTTCTGCCGATTTAATGAACGGAGAACAAAATAGAATTCAATAAAAAAATGGCGAAACTTTTCAAATGACTTTTTACTTTTTAAAAGATATAATTTCGTAGTACGTGGAAGTATTCATTAAAAAGATCCACCATTAATTGTGTTTGAATTTTGTTTCACCTCGTGGATGACCTTTATTTTAGATTAGATCAGAAATATAGTCTGATATTTAGATTAGCACAAATGTTCTTTGAATGAACATCGTATAAGGAACAAAATTTTCTGCCTATTTTGGGAAGAGAATTTTGAAATTCCTACTTATACAATAAAATAAATAGTCTTATAAAAAATAAACTTATTTTTACTTTTTATAAGGATATAATTTCGTACTACGTGGAAGTATTCATTAAAAAGATTCCCCATTAATTGCGTTTGAATTTCGTTTCACCTTGTGGATGACCTTTATCTGCAGTTAAAAACACTCTATTTTAGATTAGATCAGAAATATAGTTTTACATTTAGATTTGCACAAATGTTCTTTGAATGAACATCGTATGAGGAACAAAATTTCCTGCTTATTTTGGGGAGATAATTTTGAAATTCTTAGTTTAATATAAATAGTCTTATAAAAAAATAAACATATTTTTACTTTTAAATAAGGATATAATTTCGTACTACGTGGAAGTATTCATTAAAGAGATTCCCCATTAATTGTGTTTGAATTTTGTTTCACCTTGTGGATGACATTTTATCTGCAGTTAAAAACACTTTATTTTAGATTAGATCAGAAATATATTCTTACATTTAGATTTGCACAAATGTTCTTTGAATGAACATCGCATGAAGAACAAAATTTCCTGCTTATTTTGGGGAGAGAATTTTGAAATTCTTACTTATAAAATAAAATAATATAAATAGTTTTATAAAAAATGAACATATTTATATCTTTAAAAAAAAGGATAATATAAACTTTTTGAGATTCCTTCAACCCCTTCCCCCCATTTTTTACGCATAAAAAGTTGGAGAAATTTCCTTTTTTAGAATTTTCGTTTTAGCTTTCTCATTTGAGTCGATGGTATAATTAATTTTCATACCTTAATGAATATACGGGGGAGGGGGAGAGTGGAATGTTTCCCTAACTCGTTCAAGAAAGGCATCAGGGGGAGATGATGTTTAAAAGCAGGAAATCGCTAATTTGGGGTCGCTAGATAGACGGTCCCACGCTAAATGCTTATTTTACCCCTCCCCGCTGCCGAAAATTAAACCCTATCATTACGAAAAGCCTGGAGGAGCCTTCTCCACGGTGGCTTATTATCCCTCAATCGAAGTGAAGACGCGCGCAGGAGTTACGAGTCCAGGCCACATCGTGATAAACAGGCCGAGGCGTAGGATGGGGGTGTAGGAGAACCAGAAATCGTCTGGGAACCGACCGGATCTATCTCGCGAGGGAGAGTTATTAATGGCGACGGAACAACAGAGAGAGAAGAAAAAAAAAAAAATGCATACGCTCACCGTACTCTTTTCTTCCGCAGTACGCTGAGTTACGGCGCATACCAGGCAAACGAATCGTGGGTGAACACGCCCCGCGCACTGATACATCGGCCTCACGTGATTCGAACCACCCTCACATTTTGGATTCTTGCTTTACTTCTTTAATCATCCCTCCCCTATAGAACGACATAAGGGGTTGCAGAATGTGCAATTTCCTCCTCTCCCCCCACCCCAACATCTCCTGTTTAACTTTCACCGGCTGATAAGTTTTAATGAAATCGCGAAAACCTTCGGCGAAGTTATTCAAAGGGTTTTTGTTATAGGAAAGTTTCGTTAACAAAAGAACTTTTCTATTAAAGCTGGCTATTATATACGCGAGCAATAGAAGTACAACTCCAACGGACTCCTGCACTATTATTCATTTCTATATCACACAACTCTGGCTTCTGATATTTTAGAGAAGAATCCTAAGTTCTGTTAACCTTTAGCCATTAAATATAAACGTATATAAAACATGGTTTATACAGGTCTTTAAAGGTGAAAATTATGGACTTTTATTAAACTATACATAATGTAGTATACATAAACTATAAACTAAATATAATGCTATTATGTATATTATGTATGAACTATATATAATGTAGTATACTTAAACTAAAAACCATATATAATGCAATTATTTATATTATGTATAAACTATACAATAACTTCCTTTCAGATCTAGATCTTTTATTCTTTTTACAGTCACTGGTTTTTTTTTTTAATATTTTTCTTGCTTTGAAAGTTTTTTCTTTCATTCATTATATTAACGATCGTTTGATATTTTAAATACAAAAAAAAAAAAAAAAAAAAAAAAAAAAAAACTAGAAGTCTGAAAATTGAGTTTGAAAATCGAAAATATCGCTTTTAGTAGTTTGTAAAAACAAATGTGTACTGTACTAATACGGTAATTTTTTTCTTCCTTATATTTTTATTTTGTGTATATAAATATAGTACTAACTAAAATTAGTTGATTGATTAGCAGACCTATAGTAATTTATTTTTCGGTCATTGTGTTTCTTTTTTTTTTTTAGATATTTTTCTTATTTTGAAGTTTTTTTTCCATTCATTATATCAGCAATAATTTGATATTTGAAATCCGATATTTTAAAAAAATTAGAGAGGTCTGAAAATTGAGTTCAGAAAATAATAATAATAATAATAATAAGACTTATAGTAGTTGGTAAAATTTCATGCGATAGTTAAAAAAAAAAAGGTTTGTAAAAAGACCCTGTACTGTACTAATAATAAAAGGTCGAATCAATAAACCTGCTTTATTAGAAAGTATAAAATTTTCAGATTTCAATTTCAGTACTCTTCTTCCATTTTTAAGACTATGATATTAAACAACAAATGATAATACATGGGGGACAGGATTATGAGTGGAGCAGTAAAATAAATAAATGATGAAACACATTTTCAAGCTTTAACAAACGACAAAGGCACGATTAGATTTCCGTGTTTATTTTAGAGCTCGTATTTGCTTTTTAATTTATTGTTCCCTTGCAACCAGACATGCCATTAAAATATGCTTTGCTTGAAATGCGAAAAAAAAATAAAAAACAGAAAGAGAATTAAGCTGCATTAATATTCTTCAATTCCAGGTGACGATTCTTAATTTTCATCCTGCTTTTATTTTTTATTAAAAAATTACAGAAATCTGAAAACTGAATTCAGTAAAAAAATATCGCTATTAGTAGTTTGTAAAATTTTAAGGATTCCTTAAAAAGAAGTTTGTAAAAACAAATGTGTACTGTACTAATAACACGGTAATTTCTTTCTTTCTTCATATTTTTATTTTGTGTATATAAATATAGTACTAAATGAAATTAGTTAATTGATTAGCAGCGTTATAGTAATTAATTATTTTTCGGTCATTATTTTTTTAGATATTTTTCTTGTTTTGAAAGTTTATTTTTTCATTCATCATGTCAGCGATAATTTGATATTTGAAATCTGATATTTAAAAAAAAAAATTCAGAAGTCCGAAAACTGAGTTCAGAAAAAAATTTGGTTTATAGTAGTTCGTAAAATTTCAAGCGATAGTTAAAAGAAGGTTTGCAAAAAGACGGTGTAGTGTACTAATAAAAGGTCGAATGAACCTTCTGCTTTCTTAGAAAAAAAAAAATATTTTTCTTGTTTTGAAAGTTTTTTTTTCATTCATTATACCAGCAATAATTTGATATTTGAAATCCGATATATAATTAAAAAAAAAACAATTACAGAAGTCTGAAAACTGAGTTCAGAAAAAAAATATGACTTATAGTAGTTCGTAAAATTTCAAGCGATAGTTAAAAAGAGATTTGTAAAAAAACAGTGTACTGTACTAATAGGGTGATTTCTTTCTTTCCTAATATTTTTATTTTATGTATATAAATATAATACTAACTGAAATTAGTTGATTGATTAGCAGCGCTATAGTAATTAATTATTTTTCGGTTATTACTTTTTTTAGATATTTTTCTTGTTTTGAAAAGTTTTTTTTTCATTCATTATATCAGCAATAATTTGATATATGAAATCCAATATTTAAAAAAAAAAAAAAAAATACAGAAGTCTGAAAATTGAGTTCAGAAAAAAAAAATATGGCTTATAGTAGTTCGTAAAATTTAAAGCGATAGAAAAAGAGGTTTGTAAAAAGACCCTGTACTGTACTAATAATAAAAGGTCGAATCAATAAACCTGCTTTATTAGAAAGTATAAAATTTTCAGATTTCAATTTCAGTACTCTTCTTCCATTTTTTTAAGCCTATGATATTAAACAACAAATGACAATACATGGGGTACAGGATTATGAGTGGAGCAGTAAAATAAATAAATGATGAAACACATTTTCAAGCTTTAACAAACGACAAAGGCACGATTAGATTTCCGTGTTTATTTTAGAGCTCGTATTTGCTTTTTAATTTATTGTTCCCTTGCAACCAGACATGCCATTAAAATATGCTTTGCTTGAAATGCGAAAAAAAATAAAAAACAGAAAGAGAATTAAGCTGCAATAATATTCTTCAATTCCCGGTGACGATTCTTAATTTTCATCCTGCTTTTATTTTGCGGGCAATAAGGTCATTAAAAAGCATTGGAAAAGATTTTATTTTAGTGACTGCATTTTAATGAGAGTTGGAAAAAAAAAGAGATAAACGAGAACTATTAAAGTGGAATTATTTAGAGATAAGTGAAATTAATGATGGGAATAAAAAGATGTATGTGTGTGTTTGCCCTTTATTAAAAAATGAAAAAAAAGGAGTGTTTTTTTATTGTTGTTGTTTCAAGATGGAATAAAAGAAAACTACATATTTATATCAATTCACAGAATATTTTTCGGAGAAACAATGTGTTAAATTGCTAATCATTTCGCAAAGGGAAAAAAATCGAAGTTTATAAATACACTTTATTAGAAGCAGGGTAGAATTATTTTATTCATGTTGGGGAAAAAAATTATATTATCAAAATTAAAGTAAAAAATCATTATAATTACTCGCCACCTGAATTCATCATGAAAAAAACTGTATTAATAAAATTAATACTCTGTCTTATTTAATTATAGGATGTATTAAATGCTAGTGTAAACTAATTATAAAGATATTTTCCCCTCTTAAAATTTATTCCATTAACAATTAATTTAAGAATTAATTCACATAGTGAATTGATCATAAAAATAAATATGGTTCGAATAAATTCGAATATGTCTGATCTTTTAAATAACTCTGTCAAATATATACATTACTAAGCAGGGTTCGTAAATATATTTTCGAAAATATTAAAAATATATGATATTTTTTACATACATATGATATTTTGATACTTATCCAATACTTTGATATTTTCAATAGTCCCCTCTCCCTATTATTGTTTACGATATTAATATTTACGATATTGATATTAGTTCGTAAATATTATATTTTTAAAATATTAAATATTGATATTTTTATATAGATCTAATATATATATATATATATATATATATATATATATATATATATATATATATATTTATATTTGATATTTTAATATTTTGAATAGTCCATCAATCATTGTTTAAGATATTAATATTTTTAAACTTTTTTTTGCTTGACTACAAAATTATAATTTAAAAATTATGAAAATTAACCTCTACAAAACTTACGCAATTTTCTAAAAATTATAAGAAAAGGAATTCAAACAGTGAAATGGATCATAAAAATAAATACGTTTATTCGAATATACCTGAACTGTTAAATAACGCTTTTCAAATAAACGGATTATTAGAAAAATATTATAAAAGCTCGAAAATATTAAAAAATATCCTGATTTGACACTTTGATATTTTCAATAGTCAACATATTATTGGTTTGTTAATATTTTTAAGCATGATATACACTTATACAAATATAAAACCTCCATTTTACATTTGTATTAATCATATAATATTTTAAAAGTTTTCACAACAAAATTATAATTTAAAAATTATGAAGCTTAATCACTACAAATCTGAAACTTTTTTTCTAAAAAAATTATACAACTCGCTTCCGTTTTCTTTTGCCTATTTTTTTCACTTTATATGTATATCTGTATGTATTACTTCATATAACAAATTTAATAATTTTTATTAAGTTAAAGTTAAGTTACCCTTATGAATGTGACCTAGGAAAGTTTTATTTTAAACAGAACGTTTTATGCTTTTTATCATATTATTTTATAGGAATATATATATATATATATATATATATATATACATATATATAATATTATATATTATATATATATATATAATATTATACCATAATAAAGACTGATTTTTATAAAACTTTCACTTTTTTAACAGTGTTTAGATTTTTTTTTTAAATTTTTTTATTTATTTATTTATTTTTTTTAATTTTTTTTTAGAAGTTTTAGGTTTACAGAATGAAAGAACCAGTTTACTTTTACTTGATCTAAAAAATTAGTTTCTAATATTATATTTCTAATATTCTATTTCAGAATGTGGCGATGCGGGAAAGAGTGAATTTCATTTTTTTTTCTTTTGGTGCATATTTCCTAAGCTATATTTAGAAATTTTCTATTCAATATGAAAAACTATAAAAACATTTAAACTAAAACTTTATTAAAAAACTCGTAAAAATCTTTAAAAGAAGCAGAACTTTTTGTTTTAGGATAAATAAAAAAAGAAGCTAAAAATGATTGAAATAATTAGACGGATAAATATTTTTATCCCTCAAAAAATACTTAGTCCCTTTAAAATAGGATAGAGGATACTACATCATCAACATCATACCACATCATTTTTTTTTTAATTGATGAATTATAATTCAAATAACTGGAGGACTTAAAAAGATGGGTAATTACAAAAATTTTCCAAAATGTATTATTCAGAATAAAAGCAAAGCTAGGAGAGAATTCTCACAAAAAACGAATGACCCGAATATAATTGTGTCATTGTATACCTTGACAATTTGGTAAGATGGCCCTTTCAAACCCATCCACGTGGTACTTTTTCTAAGACCACCCTGATGTTCGCAAACAAGCCCAGACACAAAAGCATTCCCTAATATTTTTTTCCCCTTTTTAACTCCCTCCCTCTCCCCCCACATTCGAAAATGCCTCCAGGTTCTGAAGGGGAAAAGAGAGCACTTCAAGTGGACTATCGTCTGTCAACGGGGGGTTTTCTGGAGGGCCTGGGAAAAGATTCTCGTCTCAGATAAGGAGGAGGGGTTGGTACCAGAGTTTTGTAGAATCCCATTAGTGGCAGCAGTACTTCAACCCCTGTAATGATCCAACAAGTTGTATAATGCGTAGAATTCTTTAAAGAGGCTGATGGGGAATGTCGGTACACTTTTAAAAAATTCCGAGACACTTGATACAGTTATTTGGCGCTTAGATAAGAATTTCTTGTTTATTCTATGCGCAAGACGATTGAACAAACAAACACGGTTTTTTGTGCTTATGTCATTATTTATAATATATGTGCATCTACAGGCACAATAAAGATGTAAACATACTTAAAAAAGAGATTTTTTAAAGTTTATAGTGATATTGTCTGCATAAATTTTGCATTGATTTCACTCCAAAATACAAACATAAATACAGACGGAGTACTTCAACTACAACCGAAAAAATCTCACATTCTTCGTTAACTAATCATAATGATTTTGGAAGAGGAAAGAAATATGTTGAAGGCGAGAAAACTAATCAAAACTAGGAGATTATTATCTTTTATTTTTTTTTAAGATTAAAAAACTTTTTTAGATGTGTTTTGTGGCATCGTTAATTAAGATCACGAAAAAGTTTTTTTATTCCGATAAAATGTTTTACTCTTATTACGAACGAATATAAAAACGAATTTATATTAATATTTATAATGAATTTAAATGAAAAAATATTTTATTCCATTAAAATATTTTACTCTTATTACGAACGAATATAAAAATGAATTTGGTTTAGATTAGCTGAGAATAAGAATTGAATATTTATCTCCACTATACAGATAATAGTTTCACCAATTGTTTCTTTTTTACACCACATTCGCTTATTAATTTTAAATATGATTACTGTAAGCAAGACGATTGGACAAGCTAACATGGTTTTTGTGCGTATGTCATTATTTATAATATATATGCATATACAAACACAATAAAGATGTAAAAATATTTAGAAAAGATATTTTTTAAAGTTTATAGTGTTATTATCTGCATAAATTTTGTATTGATTTCTCTCCAATAACCAAACATAAATACAGAAGGAGTACTTAAGTTCATTTACAACCGAAAAAACTCATTCTTCGTTAACTAATCATGATTTTGGAAGAGGAAAGAAATATGTTGAAGGCGAGAAAACTAATAAAAACTAGATTATCTTTTATTTTTTTTAAGATTAAAAAACTTTTTTAGTTGTGTTTTGTGGCATCATTAATAAGATCCCGAAAAAATATTTTATTCTGATAAAATATTTTACTTTTATTATGGACGAATATAAAAAATGAATTTATATTTATATTTATAATGAATTTAAATGAAAAAATATTTTATTCCGTTAAAATATTTTACTCTTATTACGAACGAATATAAAAATGAATTTATATTTATATTTATAATGAATTTAAATGAAAAATATTTTACTCTGTTAAAATATTTTTATTATTACGAACGAATATAAAAATGAATTTATATTTATATTTATAATGAATTTAAATGAAAAAATATTTTATTCCGTTAAAATATTTTACTCTTATTACGAACGAATATAAAAATGAATTTGGTTTAGATTAGCTGACATAAGAATGGAATATTTATTTCCACTATACAGATAATAGTTTCGCCAAATGTTTCTTTTTTACACCACATTGGCATATTAATTTTAAATATGATTACTGTAAGCAGGATGATTGGACAAACTAACATGGTTTGTTTGTTTTTTCTTTGTGTGTGTGTTATTATTATTTATTTATATATTTGTGGTGTTAGTGTCTGCTTAAAATTTGTATTCATTTCTTTCTAATGCATAAACATAAATACAGACGTAGTACTAAGTGTATTTACAAAAGAAAAAAAAAACCTCAGATTCTTACGTTAACCAATTATAATGATTTTGGAAGAGGAAAAAAATAGGTTGCAGACGAGAAAACTAAGCAAAACTAAGAGATAATTATCCTTTATTTTTTAAAGAAGATAAAAACTGTTTGGGGTAGGTCTTGAGACGTCATTAATTAAGATCAGGATAAAAAATTAACTATTAAAACAGGAAAATATTTTGTTCGGTTAAAATATTTTACTTTTATTTTCAGTTTATCTAAAAACAAATTAATATAATAGAATACTTTGGTTTAGATTAGCTGAGAAAAAGAATCAGATATTTAATTTCTACTACACATATAAAAAAGATTTGACTTATTTACTTTTTACTCTTTATTTTTACCTTTCTAGTGATGATGTGTACATAAAATTTGTAATGTTTACAAATTATTTTTTTATGAATTTTCTTATTTCTTAATGCTTCTAGAAAACCTGTTGGTAATGATAAGAATCTATAACTAAACCTGTTATAGATTCTTACCACTGTTTACCAAACACTCCTAATATGCCTTAATATAATTCCGGGTATTCGTTTTAAATTTCGAATTTATTAAAGTTATTAAAACTAAATTTATATTCAGAAATTTGCCAATTTTTTATGAAAATTCAACGTCTAAATAAAAAAAATAATTCCCCCAAATAAACTATTCAGTTTATCAACAAAATAATACCCCTAAAGTGTTCAAAAATATTTTTCAGTATTAACAAGAAAAATAGAATTTTTAAAAAAAATTAATATGCTGGGAACATTTTAAGAATTAACAAAATATTCTGTGAGTTCTTACTGAATACATGATATATATATATATATATATATATATATATATATATATATATATATATATACATATATATATATATATATACATACACAGGGTATCTGCCAAAATAAATTTTTCAAATCCATGACTTTTCATGATTTTCCCTGATTTAGCAGATTATTTTCCATGACTTTAAAAAGCTTTCGTTAAAAGTATATATGAATAAAACTTCTGATGTACATACAAATAAAATATATGCTTTTAGAGAAATTACAGGAATTTTATCATAAAAAAACTATAAACTTACTTTATAAGTGTTAATAAACTCACATACATAAAAATAAATTGTTGTATCTACATACCTAAGCTTAATCATATAGCAATTTTTCAATCAAAATGTTTCCAATTTGAATTCAGGGTACTTTAGTATTATTCAGGTGACCATGAATAATAGCCAAATATAACCCTATAATGTTTATATACAATATCCCTAGAGATAAACTTATATTTTGTGCAAAAATCTTAACTAATTTTTATTAAAAAATAATTATTATTATATTAATAAAATTTTAATCTACAATTTAAGAAAAAACCAGAACAATATACATTTACCCACCCATTAAGCTTTCTTGCTTTGAGTTTCCTTGGTGAACAAATTTTACTTGGCAATATGGTCAATAGGATAATACATAAATACCAAACTCAGTAACTTCAGCCAAATGACAAGTAAAAATAGAATTAAACAATTCAATGCATTTTTTTTAATCGGTAGTTTAGCGGATCCATGACTTTCCAGGTGTGCGGAAACCATGTATGTATGTATGTATATATATATATATATATATATATATATATATATATATATATATATATATATATATATATGTTGATGTATTTTTTCGCTACATTTGGTGGCAGGGGCGCAGACCAGTTTTTTGCTACGGGCGCTAAAGAACCTAGTTACGGCCTTGAAAATGCTTATCTATTTTCTCTGTTTAATGTCTTTAAGTTGAGTTTTTCATTAGTTGTTCTATAGCTCATTCACATAGTGAATTTTCTACATTTAATTATCCTAATTTCTATGAATTTATACATACACATACATAAAGAACTTGAGTTACATATCTATAAAATTAATACAGGAAAAAATAATATGGTGGTATATAATACAGTAGAACCTCTGTATAACGATCCCTGTGGGACAATCATCATATGGTCGTTGTAACGAATTCAAAAAATAAATAAATAAAAAATGAGCAAAGAAATTATGCAACAGTGCATACCTAGAGAACACTTCTATTTATTTGAATTTCATTACTGAATTTTTGAAAAAAAAAGTCTCTTTGATTGATGCCCGTTTCAAGTTCATTTGGGAATTTTTCATTATCACTGATTCCATATCCGTTAGATTTTGTAATTGCATTGAAGGTTTCTTCTTCATTCACTTTTTCAAAAGCTTGGACGATTTCTTCATTTCCGGTAATACGGGCAATAAAATCGTCCTCGTTCAAATTTTTTTTTCGCAGCACTGTAAAGTTTCGTCTACCGCAACTAACTCATCAAAAGATAATTGAAGATCCGGAAATTTGACACTGAGGAGCTGCTGGGTCATTTCATTAGTGTTTGGAGTGTCATCTACCTAGGACATCAATGTCGTACGTGACGAAAGGGTCCTTTAAGCAGACACAAAGAGAGAAGTACAGGTATCTTGAAGTTGCACCACAGTACAATAATTTTAAAATAGCCCACTAGCTTATGACTTCTGTGGTCTAAAATTGGCGGTCGCTCTAACGAAAAATAATACGCTTGGAGTCGTTGTAATGATTCAAAATTAACATTATTCCTATGGTAAAATAATTGGGACTTTTTATGAAAGTCGTTCTAACGAAGGGGTCGTTAAAAAGAGGTTCTACTGTACCAACGATTCGATGTATACAAGTAATCTTTTAATGAGAACAAAATTAACAGTCAAAATTTTCCGTTAGTCAAGAGGCAAATTCTAGCTTAGCTATAAATCAATAATTAATAATTTTACCGCTTAAGCTTAGAAAGTAATTTATTACGTTGCTATAAACACGTCGAGTGAAAGACTCATAAAAACACTAAATCAATATCCACGCTATGAAGCAAAGAAAAAATCAGCAGCTCCCAAAATATTTAACAACTACTACGCTTATAGGCAGTGAAAATGTTTGTCGATGGGATCGAGAATTAATCCGGTCATAAAATATCAAGCTATTTTCTGAAACACCCCCCTACTTTGTCCACGGGAGGGAGAATGTTAATCCGAACACTGGGGGGAAACCAGCAAATGTGAAAATTTACAGCCGAAATTCTGACAAGCTTGGAAGCCCTTTATGGCGATTCTATTTGCCACCGCTAAATAGAAAAGCCAAAAACTTTTTGGGGGATAAAAATACTAATAATAAAAAGAGAAGGTCGAGAAACGGTAGCTTCTGATTTCCAAAAGAGGGAGGGGGTATTCATAAATTTGTATTCCTGCTGATCAATAGGGGATTTGCAATCATTCGCCCGGCTGTGCTAAAGTAAACACATTTCAGTCAATGCTTTTCGCACACGTATTGTGCGCTTTAAAAAGTTTTGGGGAAAGTCCGATATGAAAAATTTGTCCACAATCCCACAATCTCATAACTGTTACCGAAAGAATAAACTGTTAGCTATAAATGTTTATATCCTAACCCTTCTAATTTGGTATTAGAAAAGTACCTCTAAAAATTCACCAGGAACTATTTTTTCCACATGCAGTAGTATCTTGATTGTCTGCTTAACATTGTGGGCGGGTACATTTCGCAGCGGAATTGTACCGGGAGCGAGCGTTTTGAGCGTAAATTTAGTTATTCAGTTACATCTCAATAGATCGACAATTATTTAATTTTTTAACCAACTTTTCGTATTTTATATTGAAATATACAAACAAATATATAAATAACAACCATAAGATTTTTGTAAACAAAATATATATATTTTTAGTGAATAAATTTATAATAGTATCGAAAATATGAAAAATCAAATAGAAATAGTAGTATATAGTTTTAATTTCTTCCCGTTCTGTGGTTCCGCATCGACTGATGTAAAAACTAATTTTTATTTGTTTAAATGTTTCCAGAATCTATGTAGTAGACAAGAACATTCGGCTTCGTTTTCCTGTGTATACCGTTATTTTTGTACCTACAAACAAACCATGTTGTTACACTAACCCGTACTAGTACGTGACCCGCGCTCAAGTATCAATCGTCAGAAAACGTACTAGTACGTGTCCCGCATACAATGTGCTAATATGGACATATCAACTGCTGTTGATATGTCCCATAATAGATTGATATGTTCAATAATAGATTAGGCACATATGTGATGGTTTGAAATTTAATAATCGATAATTTTTTGTTGCAGTGAAAATTTTATCACCGGTATTAACAACAAATTCTATCTATCTCCAAAGTTTAGTGGAAATGATACTTTCGTTCATACGTCCAATAAAATTTTTTTCCCCCCTAGCACTGGCAGTGACGTCATACTTTCTTTTCGTATTTTTCTCGTAAACTATGAATCGTACTGGAACGCTTGTTTGGGCAGTTTTTACGTACTCCCAACCAGGAATCTAACTGTGCAGAGTTTATGCAGTCGTTTTCGGCCATCCTGTATACTGTTACATTTTACGACTGTGCTCCACAAAAAAATCTTGAAATAAAAAAAAATTGTCAAATGTTCAGTAATTCTGAAAAGGTTAAAGACAGGATTAGAACAATGATTTGTAAAATCTTTCAGATGCAAAATAAACTGAAATGGCTGGGAATAATCAATCAATCAGCTTTAACTATAACTTAAAGTTTATCTCTTTAACTTCTCGGGTTAGATTAGCAATGACTTTAAAAATACCTTCCAACCATTTTCTTTTGTTTATCCTTAGGTCATTGAGACTCTTTCTGAATATTGATTTAATCATTTGGGGCATTCTTCAGCAAGAAAACCGCAAACCTAGTAAGATATATAGCATTTTCATTGCTAGCGTGAGTCATTAGGTCATTAATTTTATTCTATGGACATACCTTAGATTCTTTTTTAGAACTTAGTTCGATGAACTAATGTAATATATTTTTAAAGATTAATTTGTTGGTACTAAATATATACTTTTAGCAAGAATTTTTTTAAATTGCAACTTAGCAAATTTATAACTACTTTAACACTAGATTTACGGATCGAGCCAATTTGACTCATTAAAAATTTGATTGCTATATGTTTCAGAACTAGTATATAACCCGTCATATGACTGGTTCAGTAAAATTTTTAATTCTCAAGAATTGTAAAATACCTTATAAGGCAGAATTTTTTTTTTTTTTTTTTTTTTTAAATATTATCTGGTACACGCTTAATAATTCGCTTACCTTCATACTCCTCTAAAGTCTACTGTGAATGCAGTTTAGAATCATGCTAAATTCATTTAGGAAGACAATTCAAAGTTTTCTTAGCTACGTCGAAATTGTCGTTAAGTTCTTCCCAATTATTTTTGCCACAGTAATTAATGTAAGTAAAGGAATGAAACTATCATTTCCACTACGCCCTGGAGGTAAATAGAATTTGTTGTTAATACCACTGATAAAATTTTCACTGCAACAAAAATAATCGATGATTAAATTTCAAACTGTCACCTAATCTATTATTTAAGCCAAATATAAAAGAAAATTATTTACGTAAGATCTAGGTTTAGGGATAAAAAGTATGACAATAATGCAAACGATATTTAAATTAAGAAATGATTAAAGGGGATGGTTAAAGAAATGGCGTCATAATGCTAGAGAAAAAGTTATTTTTACATTATTATGACAATAATGCAGACGATATTTAAATAATTTAAAATAAGAAATGATTAAATGAGATGGTTAAAGGAATGAGGTCATAATGGTAGAAAAAAATATTATTTTTATCTACTTATAATGTGATAAATTGATAATTTAATCGCTTGCTCTTAATCGGGGAAAATAGGGCTTGAAATAATGGCATTAAAAGCTAAAATTTGATAAATTTAATCAAAGCATATTAATACCAATTTATTTTATAGAATCGGATGGATAGTTTAGGAGAAGATAAACTACTCGGTTCGAATGTTGCTAACCCTAACTCCTCAAGAATCCAATATGGATTTCCCTATACATTCCAGGTCCAACCGCTTCCTAAATTCGAGAACAAACGGACAGATAACTTAGGCTATTATTATATAGGGGATTTTTAATAATTCTTTAATTCAATACCATCATTGACGTTAATTTGTATTTCTTCTGACATATACAAAATGCAAGCAGTAAGTAGGGATTCAGTTATATTTTTCTAAATATTCAACAAAACGTCTAAAATCGCAAATGGCCAGCCATCATGGGCCACATAGTGAATATGGATGATATATAAAAGAACCAAATACAATAAGCGTTTCATGCGTAATTCATAGATTTAATTTTCCCATGATATGTAGCAACGAAGCAAAGGTGAGGCTGGAGATATAATGGGTAAACTTCCCATTATGTGCAAAGTTTAAGCACTATTTAGAAAAATTTTTGGGAAAGGTCGAGAAATGTCTATCCGCATAATTCGCATGCAAATGTTAGAAATAAAATAATCCATTTCCATGCATCCAAGTTCAAAGTGCCGGACACAATAAATTACTCTTCCTTGAATATATGTCTTCTGTAAAAAAATTCTTTCACCTTGACCACTAAGATCACTTTAACGCATGAGATAATAAGCTCTGCTCTTTAGATCCTTCTTTGTTGAGAGAGCGAGATAGTAGGAGGGGCTAAGGAGGAAAAAAATAGATAACTAAAAAATAAAACTATGTAAGCCAAGGGCGGAAAAGCTAACACTAATGATTCTGAGACTGGAGCTTTCTCCCAGTTCGCCTCCCCATTCAAAAAGTACCGGCGGCTATAAAAATACTTTTTACAACCCATAAACATCAAGTATCCCCTCACAGTTCTGAGCTAAAGAAAACATCCGCAATCAAGTCCTCATGAATAAACCATCAAGCCTCCAAAACGTATTTCCAAAATTTGTTTTACCTCTCTTGCAGGTGCGTACGGAATTAGGCTTAACAATGAAACACAAAAATTTGGCGATAATTTTATACTGGCGTATACAAAAAGGAGAATTCTTTTTGAAGATGACACGTGTGAAAGAGGGGTTTGTGGATCATGTAATGACCATCTAGGTTGGAAAACGTCAAACAAAGCTTCCTATGTTATGGTAGATACTTTCCCACAGTGGTTTAGAGAACTACGGTATTCCTAAACAGATTAATGAGACCGAAACTTATACATACATACATATCATACTGCTTAAAACATATTCCGACCAACTACGAACATCCTTGGCAGCAGTGGGATTTGGAACCAAAAACTCCAATATCAAATGCAGTATCGCCGAACAATGACCGAATGGTTAGAGTGCTGGCCTTCGGAACCGGAGTTCGTGGGTCCGAATCCCAATGTGGTAAGGATGTTTGTAGCCGTTCGGAATCGGTTTTAAGCAGTAGGTCCCAGTCTCATTAACCTTCGTGTTGCAAAAAGTAGACCGTAGCACTCCAAACCAAATCGAAATGCAGTATCCTATCCATTCGGCAATCATCTGGCTTCTTACAGTGAAGTACGCACGTTTTTTTTCTCTTTTTTTTTCGGGGGGGGGAGAAGAGGGGGTGCATGCCGTTGTTGTTATGAGAGAGGCAATTTCTTTAAGTTTAGATTTACCACTTGGTAAAATCTAAAGAATACGCTATATCTGTGTTATTTTCTCTTATTTATTAAACAATTCAAGGATTAATATAATTTTATCCAGGGTTGGCATGATTTAAATCAGTTGGGTTCTTTTTTTAAATCATTGATTTAAATACTTTTTTTTCACTTCTTTTAAAACCTGTATTCCAAAGACAAGAGAATTGGGAATCAGTCAGGACAGAAATACCAATAAGTAAATAAGTGTAAATAGTAGGATGTGTTTTCCAAGAATTTAGGGGTTGTTATCAGAAAGTATGCAGTAGGGGTAAGTACAATGACTAGTTATGACTAGTGGAATTCATTTTATATAATGGGAGGTAAAGAGTATTTCAGAACTTGAAATCCAGTTTATCTACCAAAAAACAACAGCCGTGGCTTTATCTGCTAGAATAGAAAGACAGTTTTCTTCTTTTGGTATTGTTCATTCTAGCCTTCTTAACAAATTAGGTGTGGATAAAGTATAGAAACTAGTGTTTTTATTGAAACAGTTAAATCCATAATTCGTTGCTTAAGAAAAATATTGAAATAATTGTGATTCTTTTTTTTTCTTTAAATAAATAGTTTGCATTAAATGAATATTTAATATGTTCTTTAAATTTACATCGTATTTAGTTTGCACTATCCAATTGAAAAATAATAGAATGTATTTAGATTAAAATTTATAGATTTAATTTTAGGTAATCAGTGTGTAGAATATACTAGATAGATAAGATGTTACTTATAACAAATTATTCCATGTACATTGCAAAAAATATAAAAACACAACAATAATCAAAATTAGAATTCAGAAAAAAAATCAAATAAATCTGATTTAAATAAAAGAAAATCCGATTTAAATCAATAAAATCTGATTTTATTTATTTATTTATTTATTTAAATCATGATTTTTTTCCAATCCTGTTTTTATCCAAATTATAAAAATTACGAAAATAAACATAATTTACAAAAAAAAAAAAATAAGATACTATTAGAATAAAATTTCTACTTACTAGAACTTATAGAACCCAACATCAATGAAAAATTGATTAAAGTCAATTAAATTAAAGTCAATTAAAGTCAAAGTTTAATGATTAAAAAACAGTCTGAACGAAAATAATGCGTTCTGCAGAGGAAACTGGCTAAAGAAAGTAGAAGGGAACATATTCTATCGAAATACACCTTTTCCATATACACTAACCTAAAGGAACTTTTTCAGGCAGAGTAAAAACTTTTATATTGTTTTCTCAGGAATTAGCTTACATTTAATCCTTTTTCTCTACGAGATGAAAACAAAAAATTAAGCATCGGGAGAAAAAGAAGTTTTATTTTAATTCTTCACTAAACGAATTATCCTGAAATGGGAAAATATCTAAGGTATATGCCCATTTGCATCCTTTCTGAATACGCCGATGGTTTTATAATCAATTACACGTATACAGATATGTACTCGGGTATTAACGTAACTTGTTAGCGATGTACTTTACGAGAGAAGAGAAACAATTTTTAAGTAGTACAATGGTATTTATGACAATCAAGAATGTTTTTAAGAGAAATTTAAGCTTTGAAGTTCAGATCAGAAATTTCGTTCGGTATGTACTAGGTTCAATAGCACACACACACACACACACACATACATATATATATATATATATGTATACATATATATATATGTATATATATATATGTATATATATATATGTATATATATATGTATATATACATATGTATATATATATATGTATACATGTATATATATATATGTATATATATATGTATATGTGTATATATATATGTATACATGTATATATATATGTATATATATATATATATGTATATATATGTATACATATATATATATACGCGTGAATCACCCGGGGTTGCTGGGAAATTAGGAGACCTAATCGAGTGCAGTCCTGGCTTCATTAAAAAAACACCGACATTGTGGAACTTTGGATTTATTGAGGATATAATTGAATAAAAACAAAAACTGCCTTTACAAGGCAACAGCTCAGCATCGAATACTCAAGAAAAATACATCTTTCAATTTGTCTCACCCAAGAGCAAGCAAGTGGCGGGATTTCATTCCCATGAGACCTGCAGATTACTCAGCGTTGACTGGGAGTCAGGAATAAACTTTGATAATTTAAATTAGCTCGAAAACCACATTGGTACCAATTTAGTAATAGGAGCTGTGAAACGATTTTCATGGGGAAGCTAGAAAATGTTGACAGTGGACAGAAAATTAGATTTATTCTAGGGTAAGTAAAAAGAATTTAAGTCGGCGTACCCTACCTTAAATCTGACACCTTACGGCTGGGACATAAGGCATTAAAGAATGGTTTGGAGCAATACAGGCTACTGTTTTGCAACACGAGAGCTAATGAGACCTGGACCTACTGCTTAAAGCCGATTCCGAAAGGCTAAGAAATTCAATGCCACTAGGGGATTCGAACCCACGAACTCCGGTACCGAGGATCAGCGCCCTAATCTATTCGGCCACCGCTCCACGTATTAAAAAATGAGAAGGAGTAAAAGGTTAATTTCATATAGATATTTTAGGTGTATTGATTTTGGTATATTACACACACCGCACATACATATATATATATATATATATATATATATATATATATATATATATATACACATATATATACATAGATATCTATGCAAATACTTATATATATATATATATATATATATATATATATATATTCATACATATACATATATATATATATGTGTGTGTGTGTGTGTTTACGTTAGAAGAAAGCCATACAAAGAGCAGTATTTGTTCTCAGAAGTTACAATTGGAGGAAATTAGGCGCGGCTGGTGGAAAAACCACGCCCTTGCAGTTTTATTCTGTGTAACTATCATTCCTAAAGCAATCGGAAAACGCTCGGTATTTCCCACGAAGGCGAGGCTGCTTAAAAAGGAACAACGGAATAATACTGTGGCGAAATAAATAAATTATATACGCGTAGAGCTTATTTTGGTTATGTTCTCATATAGAACATTCAAACGCCACGTGAAAGTAACTTAGACACACATAAATGTTTTGAAAAAATTCTTTTTGTTGAAATGATCGCACATCAATCAATTCACAACTTAATTTCTGACTAGAACATAGAAATACGATGTGTGCATATATACATATGTGTGTGACTGTTCAAAATATTCTTCGTCGATTACATGGGAGAAATAACCTATATTTTTAATTACCAGTGCTGGCTTAGCAATGTCAGAGTCACTCGGGTGAAATCATGGAATCAGAAAAACGCATCGGTCTACCGATCATTTTTCTCACTCAATGAAAAATCACTCAATGTGTTAAAAACAATAATAAAAAACGATATATCAAAAAAAAATTTTTACTGCTTTAAAGTAGAGAGACGCGGGTCAGGCAGATAACGAAAGCATCATATTTTTAGAACTACGAACTAATAAAAACAGAAATTTCTATAGGAAATGAAATAAATAAAATCTGTTAAAAAGTACTAGAAAATTTGGAGATTGAGAACAAGTTTTACAAATTTTTACCACGTTCGTCAGAATTATTTGGATTACGGATATTTATTTGTGTAAAAAGTATATTGCTCTTCACAGAAGTCTGATTATTAGCCTTAAATATCTTCAATCTAATACATTTAGTTATTCAATACACCCTTTGAGATTTATGATGGATATGAAGGTAATAATTTTAACTTTAAAAAATAACTGCAACTTATTTGAATCAGACATCGAGCAAAGAACAAATGAAAAAAAAAATCATTTGAAATGAAATAAATTAATCAAAGTTATATTTTTCCATGAAGTGTTTGTGAAGACTGTTGTATTCCACAAAATTTAAATGCAGACGATTTTTCCAAACGATTTGCAACTGTATTAACATTTATTTACGTTAATGAATGATGAAAGACATAGCATAAATTTCCGAAAATAAAATCCAAGTCTATAGCTTGCTTCAAGCTAACACAATTAAGGTATAAAAAATAAATAATGGTAGACATAACATGGAAAGAGGGAGCTGCTGATATATTACGCTAAATTTGTAGATTGAGAACAAGTTTTACAAATTTTTGCCACGTTTGTCAGAATCGTTTGGATTATGAATATTTATTTGTGGAGAAAGTATATTGCTATTCAGAAAAGTCCGATTATTAGCCTCAAATATCTCCAATCTAATACATTTATACATTCAATACACCCATACAGATTTATAATGGATCTGAAGATGATAATTTTAACTTTAAAAAATAACTGCAGCTTATATCAATCAGACATAGAACAAAGTATAGATGAAAAAAAAATCATTAGAAGTGAAATAAATTAATCAAAAAGTTATATTTTTCCATGAAGAGTTTGTAAAGAGTGCTGTATTCCACAAAATTTAAACGCAGACGATTTTTCCAGACGATTTGCAACTGTATTAACATTTATTTACGTGAATGAAAGATTAAAGACCATATAACATAAATTTCTGAAAAAAAAATCTTATGAAAGTCTATGATTCGCTTCAAGCTAATACAATTAAGGTATAAAAAATAAATAACGGTAGACATAACATGGAAAGAGGGGGGGCTGCTGATATATTACGCTAATTTAATATACTTCCTCTTCTCGTATAAAAAAATAAATAAATAAGAATTTTCTTTTGTCTTCATTCTTCACTATGAACATCAAATGCATTAACACTTGGGGAAAGGGTTTCTTTGTGAGAGAGCTATAAAACAGCTCCTTAGCACCAGATTATGTACGGAGGCTAATTTTTACTTAAAAGCTAAATAAAAACGTGGCATGCTTTTCAGAAAATTCGTAAACGATGCATTTAAAATGTAAGGAACAAAAAGCGGGGGACAGTAACTAACTCACCATGAGACTGTCAGAAACTTTAAGCCAGAAGAGTGACATAAATGAGGGATCCATTAAAAGTTCTATTACACAACGCGTTTGAAAAAAAAAACTTTTATGGGAGAAGCAACAAATTTTAACACAAAGCACAGACTGATCACCCCCCCCCGCCCGCCTTTGCTCTCCTTATTTATCTACAGCTTTTACAAAATTCCTTAATTGTTGTTGGATTAAAATTAAAAAGAATGAAGATTTATATTAAATAGGAAAAGTTGTGAACCTTTTTTATTCTTTTAGTGGAAAAACATTTTTAGTTTTAGAAATACTGAAAGAAAAGTAGACTTCTGCACCCACTTCATATAATTAAACAAGCGCAGAAAATAGTACAGTTTATTTTATTATTGAGTTCTATTACGACTCTAAAGAAGAATATGGAAAACGTAAAGCTTTTATAAGCCGGCTCCTTTAGCTCAATATTAATTTGTACCGAAGGAAGGCTTGTATTAACACATTGTGTGCGGGTACATTTTCCAGCGGAATTGTACCGGGAGAGGGCGTTTTGTGCGTAAATTTAGTTATTCAGTTAAATCTAAATAGATCGAAAATTATTTAATTTTTTAACCAACTTTTCGTATTTTATATTGAAATATATAAACAAATATATAAATAGACAAATAAACACACACACACACACACACACACACACACACACATATATATATATATATATATATATATATATATATCATTTTCTCAAAGATAAATAAAAAATTAATTTTAAATCTAAATTGATTATTTTAATCAACCTTCCCGTTCTGTAGTTCCACATGGACTGATGTAAAAACTATTTTTTATTTGTCTAAATTTTTGCAGAATCTATATAGTAGACAAAAACATTCGTCTTCGTCTTCCTGTATATACCGTTATTTTTGTACCCACAAACAAAACATGTCGTTACACTAACCCGTACTAATACGTAACCACGCTCAAGTATCAATCTTCAGAAAGCGTACTAGTACGTGACCCACGCTCAAGTATCAATGGTCAGAAAACGTACTAGTACGTGTTCCGCCTACAATGTGTTAAAAGATTTCACTACACAAACTTGTATTATTTAATAGATGTACAAGAAAGTCATGTAATGTCCACATCAGACTTTTTGCCATGATGTACGGTACAGTACATATAACACAAACAAAAGAAGGCTAATTTTATAAGAATTTTAGTTTGGTTTGGTTTAGAGCGTACGGTCTCCTGTTTTGCTACACAAGGGGTAATGAGACTGTGACCTACTGCTACCTGTACATAGCCGTTCGTAATCGGCTTTAAGCAGTAGGTCCTGGTGCCATTACACCTCGTGTAGCTAAACAGTAGATCATAACGTTCCAAACCAAACACAAACAGACAACGGGGCAAAAATACCGAAGGTTTCCCCCCCCCATTAGATGCGCCTTCTACAGACAATCAAGAGGGATTTAACAGATGGATATTGATTCAAATAAGCTAGATAGAAAAGACATCTGCTAAATTAATAATCAATAAATAAATAATAAAAAGTAAAAAAATAATTATTTTTATTTAAAAAAAGAAAGGAAAAGAAGAAATAGCGGGTTTAGAGGAATTATTACGATTTGCTTAACCCCTGAACGTGCAAGCTCGAATTAACTCGAGCCCGCTAAACTGGCCAAACTGTGCACACTGGAGATAATTCGAGCGGCGTTGTACTTTATGTTGTTATAATTTTTCACACTCGAATGCAATCGAGAATTGAAAATAACAATATAATATAATATTACAATATTATAATGTAATATTACAATATTCGATATTTTCTGCAATGTTATCAAAATCTAAAATTGAAAAAAAAGTTTTGATTATTATTATTATTATTATTATTATTATTATTAATTCTCTTGGCAAGACAACGTTCTAAATTGTGTTTTTTAGATTAAATAAATTGATTTTTTTAAGCAGCCTTTTTCAAAAGCATTGTGCATTAAGGGGTTAAATTTTGAAAGTATAAAATTTTATAGTTCTGAAAAACTTAAGTCAAAAAATTTACAACAATACCATAAGACTTCGATAATTTGCTTGAAAATGATCCACAAAAATTACAGTAATAAGCTAAAAATAATTCGGATGTGTTTTGGGGCTTAGCAGGGGAATAAAGGGTAGATGAAAGTATTTATACGCTGTCGGGAAAAATAAAAGAGTTCTATCTAGCATGCAAGGGCTTGTGCCAAGAAGTCAAGAAACGCTGCGTGAAGAATTGGCTAGAAGCCTAATTCCGGATTTTCAGCTTCCGTCCGGCTGTGAATTACCGAAAAAAAATAAAGAACGGAAAACATGACATTCATATAAAGAGCTATTTAAAATAGTTTCAGTTTTTAATGGGAAAAATGCATTAAAATTGCAATAGATAAACAATGTCACGTATTTAAATCTTGAAACATTAAAGCGCGTACTCAGTTTTTGCTACAAATGATGTTTGTCGGAAATTTATAACTCTAATAAACGGCACAAGTGAAAATTCGGATAATTTCCCTGCATTTACGTTGTTTTGCTAGTATTATAAAAAGAATTTGATAGCATATACTTCCTTTTCATCTTATATCAGTTGTCAAGTCGAAGTGCTAGTTCATTTTTCAGAATTTTACGGCAAATGTCGTAGTAATGTTTGCAAATACACAAGGAAAAGGCGTAGTGGAATTTTAAGTATGTTACCATTGCTTGTTACATAAATGAACGTGAATTAAGTAAAATATATACAGATATATATAAAATGTACACACATAATTGCCTGTGGTGCAAGTTCATATTTTCCCATAGACGTCGGGCTTATCTGTTACGTCAGATAATGTAACCCTATTATTCGAGCATTCGGACATTGTTGTTAGATAAGATACATATACTATAATGACAAATAAATAGTAATTATTTGTTCTAACAAATTTTCTATTGGTATTTATTAGTTTCTAATAACCTAAATATTATTCTAGTATATAAAAATCAAATGCACATTTGCGCGCGCACACTATATATATATATATATATATATATATATATATATATATATATATATATATATATATATATATATATATATATATATATATAAGTGTGTGTGTATTTTATATATACATGTAATGTAAAAATTTAATACTTTAAGTCTTCAATTAAAATAACTAACTCCTATATTATAAAAAACCACCAAATCCGCGATTTCGTCATCTTCTTAGTAGCTTCTTGGCGTTCAACTCTTTTGTCGTAAAAAATTTCCTTACTGTAGGCAAAATTAACTAGCCATCCTACTTTGCTGATTAAGCACATTCCTTTTCTCACGCCTGTGGCATCAGAAAGTTATAAAAGGCCGCACGACCATTTTTTGAGAGATTTTGCTGTTGAACGTTGCTAAATAAAGACGCTGCTATAGTTCTCTTGATAAATATTATTCTTTTCGCCGACAACTACACCCCTTCGACCACGTGACATCCCTGAAGCATGGCATGCTACGCTGTTTCATACATTTATTATATGTGTGTGTGTAATAAGGCTTTTTGCGTCATTACGAAGTGGGGTTCGGGGTGTTTTCGCTGCCCTTCAGTCGTGGAACCTCACAATGAGGACGCAATCAAGACACTCGAAAATTCAAACTTTGTTTATTCATCGACATATTAAAGCATCATCAAGAAACCTACCTTATACGAAACTCTATGTGAAACTACCCGAAAAACTGTTATGGAACTCGAGATATTTGCTTAAATAGTCATTTGTGCCGACTAATCAGCTATTACTTGAAATCACGTGGGTGATGAAACCCAAGCGTTTCAACTCTATTTTTAGATATGGAGCCAGAAGAATTTCTACCAGCGAACATTCGAAAATATTCGTTAGGGTTCCTTGAGAAGAATTACCGGGAAAATAGAATCTTAATCCGAAAGTGATAAAAATATCATTACATATATGTGTAATCCAATAATTATAAAACCACTGGACATTATAGCCCCTGTTATTTTTACTTACCCGGGCTGATCAGCTAACAGTAATAACGAACGATGCAATCTGGCCACACTGAAGAGTACGGCACAAGTCTAATTAAAACTTTATTTAAAAACTGCTAAAACAAACATCTTTACTAACCAACGACAGACAGAAGAAAGTCACAATCATTCTGCTCGAACAGCGATGCACCCAAAAGCGAAGACAGAATGAATTTTCCCAAGGGACAAGAAACTTACTCAGCGAATTAAGTGTTAAGATCAGGGAAACCAGGAACCATTTACCGGGGACAGCTGGAAAACATGTTGAATAAACAGAAAATATACATCTATAGGGAAGAAAGCTTTGGGAAATGTATCGAGAGAATTTTAAGTCAAGGACGCTCCTTTGACTAAGACATTTAAAGGATGGGAAAAATATTTTAAGGAATTAGAATAGTAGAGAGGGTTTTTTTAAGGAAATATTAAAGTTAAATAATTTTGATAAACTACATACATATATATATATATATATATATATATATATATATATATATATATATATATATATATGTGTGTGTGTGTGTGTGTGATCATCCTCCCCTCTCTCTCTCTATCTATCCATAAATATACATATATATATATATATATATATATATATATATATATATATGTGTGTGTGTGTGTGTGTGTGTGTGTGTGTGTGTGTGTGTGCAAAAAAAAAATGTGCACAAACAGTCGTTATCATTAGAAGAGAAAGTAGCGGGGTTACAGACGTTCTAGTATGAAACAAAAATATTTCTGATGCAAGTTTCGATCTGCAGAATGGCAGCACAGTTAAGGATAACGAGCCAGTAAAATAAGTTTCGGAAAACAATAAAAAGAATTACGTAATACACCTTTTCAATTTCAATTACGGGACGCTAAGCCTGAAATTCCAGGATTATATTCTTACGGTATCTTAAAAGAACAATAACCATTTTTCTTTAGAAAACCGCGCCTACCTATCTCATAAATCCCCCCTTAAAACTTGTATAAGAAAAAGCATGATACATTTCTAATACCCCTGTTCCATTCTCTCCATTTAGTTCCAAACGTCTCCCACTATTATCACGCTATTCTACCATTATCATAAAATGGAACGAAGTTTTTCTATAATACCTGAGCTTATTGTTCCGTGAGTTAGGAATCTTTTTTTCTTTTTTTTCATTACTTGAGAAAATTCGATGAGCGCTATATGGAACTCAATTACATTAGTATTGTACATCAGTTCTGTGAAAACGTATTGCACAAATTCCGTCTTTTGGAAGAACGGAAAAATATTAAAAGCAACGTTTTGATATTCGTTACACCCTAGATAAATTCGCAATGAACCATCCAACAGAATGTGTGTATATTTATATATATATTAGGGGGATGAAGCACAGTAAACAATTCCATAAAAATATATTTAAGTGTACAATTGTCAGAAACTTCTTCGTTATCAATGGTTGTCACATTAATCACTTTTGCACACACACACACACACACACATATATATATATATATGTGTGTGTGTGTGTAAATATATATATACATACATACATACATACATATATATACATACATATATATACATACACATATATATATATACATACATACATATATATACATATACATATATATACACACACATATATATACACATACAAATATATATATACACACATACATATATATATATATAGATATATATAGATATATATACATATATATATATATGTAAATATATGTATGCATATATATACATATTCATATATATATACATACATACATGCATACATACACACATATATATATATGTAAATATATATACATATATATACATATTCATATATATATACATACATACATATATACATATATATACACACATATATACATACATATATATACACATACACATATATATACATACATATATACATATATATATACACATACATATATATATACACACACATAGATACACACACAAATATATATATACACACATACATATATATACACACACATATATACACACACAAATATATATATACACACATACATACATACATATATACATATACACATACATATGTATACACATATATGTAAACACATACATAGATATATACATACACACACACACACACACATATATATATATATATATATATAAATTACGTTTATTCAATTTGCATTTTATCATGAACTCATGTTCTCTATAAAACGCTAAAAATTCAGCAAATATTTCTTAATTAATTAAAAAAAATTTATGAATATCATGATGTAAATAAAAGAATTGTTCATTTTGCATTAGCTTTAACTTTAAAATTATTAAACATGAAAATGTAACAATAATCTTGTATTTTTACCAATTATTATTTGTATTGGTTTATGTTTGAATTTTTATTCCAATCATTTGATTAATTACAAATCGATCCTAAAGTCATAATAAAAGCATATTAAGTGCATAACAAAAAATATTTGATGGCAAAATGTTGAAAACAGTGAGAAAAGAAACATTTTTGAAAAAGTAATATTTAAAAAATTTTACAAGCTCTGCTTTTTTTTAATTTAATAATAAAAATGGGTAATATACATATTTAAGTGGCAATTCCTAATGAAAGAAAACTGGTGAAAATGATGCCAACTACCCTTAAAAAAAAGTTAAAATGAACTTTTAAATAAATATAAAACAAATACCAAACTAGGAATTAATTTTAGATCGCAGAAAAAAATAAATGTAGTTAAATTTTTAAAAGTCGTTTGCGTCCAACATTATAAAAGTCCAATAAAACCTGAAAGTTTAATTTGGCCCACAGACCTTATCAACCAATAAATAAATAACAAGCAAGATAGGATTATCGTGACAACAGTTATTATTATTTATCATCTGTTACAGACCGAGTAATCGGGGGAATTTAAGACCATCGCCATCAGTGGTTTAGAAGCTAATAGAGCTTCCACCAGCGATAATTGGGAACCACGAAAAAACGTTATAATTCATCGAGGGCGGTGTCCCTTTCACACGGAGAGGTGCGCCCCCGTTCGCAATAAAATGCAAGTGGGGAGAGAAAAAGAGAAGAAATGAAAAAAAAAGAAAAATGTTGATTATGGACTCAGCCGCGCACAAACACTGCGAGGGGAAACTGGATTTCGTAGAAAGAAAACGGGACTGAACTCGTGGAAGTTCTAAACTTGCTCCATGACCCAGCCCCGAAAAATCGAGTTCAGATAGGGAGCAGTCCCATATTGAAACCGACTGCCCTTTACAATTGTTCCAAAATCAGTTGAAAAGCCTATAAATACAGGCTAAAATGCTGATGCTAGAATTGGGCGATATATCGATATAACGTGCTACATCGTGTCACCAATTTTCATTTTGTATCACGATGTTAAACAACCGCCGATTAGCTAAATCGTTTAAAGCACCTCCGATCCCATGTGAAATGGTCTTAACAATAAATTGAAAATAACAGAGCATGCGCAATATAGCGTTCACGATGATCACGTGAACGCTATATCGATATAACGTGCTACATCGTGTCATCAATTTCTAAATTTTCATTTCGCATGTTGCATTACGATGTAAAACGACCGCCGATTAGCTAAATCGTTTTAAGCACCTCCGATCTCATGAGAAATGGTTTTGGCGATAAATTGACAGGTACAGAGCATGCGCGATATAGCACTCACTATGATCCCGTAAACGCTATATCGATATATCGCGAAATATCGATAAAACGTACCACAGTGTCACCAATTTCCAAATTTTCATTTCGGTTGATGTATCACGATGTAAAACGACCGTCGATTAGCTAAATCGTTTTAAGCACCTTCGATCTCGATATAAAAATAAAAATTATAGAAAACAATCACGAAAATGCGGAAAAATTTGTAATTCTAATCCAAGCTTAATTAAAATATAAAACGTTTTTTCCAAAGAAGGTTTACCTTTAGAAGCCTAAACTTAAAAGAACTTAGGATACAAAATACAACGCACGAAAAACTGAAAAAAATGATGAATTTACTACACAAGAAAAAATGGCAAAGGAGATAATGTTGACAGTGAAAGACTCGCATATTTTACCCGAGTACACAAGCATGAAAAATAACAATAAATCTCAGAGGCCGAATTCAGATGGTATGTAAATTGTATAAATAGAAAATCCCATTAAGTGTTACTGCAAAAACAAAAGAAAAAAATTTCACAGTTGATTAAAGTTAAATTCCCCATTTACTATAATTTAAGAAAATAAAAAATGCTTAAGGATAAAAAGAAATGTGTGGGTACGTTATAATTACTGGCAAAACTAGAAAACAGAAACATGAAGCAATATTTATCTACACTATAAAAGTAAATTGTTATCTAGCAAAAACTTGTTAGCATTGCCATGCTTCATTCTTCCGTTTAAGTATACAGCTCTTATTAAACGAAGAAAGAAAAAAAAACGAAAATATTTTTCGATTAAAGTTTATTACTTATAAAACTGTTTTAAAATAAACAATCGAAGCATGGTATTTTCTAACCATAAATATGCAATATATTATTCCATCAAAACAAAGATCTAGGGATTAAATGGTTTTATAACATGGATACTATAGAAATGTAATAGTTGTCTCTGTAGAAAATTGCTTTGTTTATATCAATAGGCAATTTTAAAAATTTATGGTATGTCCAAAAGAAAATGCTTTACCTAGAGAAGTACATTTTTAAAAACTTATCGTTACTCTAAGTGGAGATAGACATATTTATAAATGTATCTCGTTTCTGAGACGATGCTTTATTTACAGATAAACAATTTTGTTAAAAAAAAATTTAGAACCACATATTCTTTTTTTTTTTTTGAGGGGGGGGGGGGCAAGAAGGTAAACAATCAATTTACAAAGACAAATTACACAAGCTGGATTAAATTATTTTGGAGTCCAAGGTATTATCTCCTTACCAGACCTCCTCTCTTACAAGAAATTAAGCACATAAAATATTTATTAAAATAAATAGAACAAAACTAAATAAATGCTGTGTAAAGTAAATTTATAAATTATATTTTATTACACAATTATATTTTTCTAGTCCGTAAATCCAAAGTATTTTTGTTTGATGGACAAAACGATATATAATTGTTTACTATATAGTTTTTTGAAGGGGAGGGGGCAAGAGAAGGAAAACAAATTACACAGACCGGATTAAATTATTTTGGAGTCAGACATTCTCTCCTTACCAGACCTCCTCCCTCTCTTTCAAGAAATTTTGCACATAAAATATATATTAAAATAAAGAAGACAAAACTAAACAAATGCTGTGAAAAGTAAATTTATAAATTATATTTTATTACAAAATTATGTTTTTCTAGTCTATAAATCCAAAGTATTTTTGTTTTATGTACAAAACGATGTATAACTGTTTACTATATACAGTCTAGGTCCAACAGTCTAGGCCAGTTGTTCTAAAAGTGACTCCAATGGACCCCTAGAATCCATGTTAACTCTGAGGCGGTATGTGGTACAAAAAAATTAATATGGAGGTGCATGAACAACAGGGAAAAATTAAATATACATTAAAACAGTAGTGGTTCATTTTCATTTTTGCGAAAGGTAAAATATCAATAAATAAATTGGTGACCATTTCTGAATTATTCACTAAAGACGAGAAATTTTGTTTGTTTATTGTTTATTCTTTGTTAATATATGTTCACAGCTCTTTGTTACACTTATATCTCAGACGATATTCTTCATTTGGTTATCCCGTAATCGGTGTTGGACTCTTTCGAAAATAAATCCACAAAAGTTGAGGAATTATTCACAAATTAGGAGCTGTTTTTTTAACAATGATACTGCAAATTCTAGTTAAAAATGTTTTCTAATCTTTAATTGAGCGAAATTATCGATTATTTCATAATAATTTATATCATCAAAAGAATTTTGTCCGTTGTATACTTGTTTATTATATATATATATACACCATAAATCATATCTCCTGAGGAACATATTTTGATGATTATGAACCAGATAAGGCATGTTCAATAAATGCCTTACACTATTTCAGGATTAAGTTTTTAAAAATGCCTAAAAATTAATATAAGATAAATCTATTTGATAAAACCTAATTTTGAAAAACGTACATCAAAAGTTTTTTGAGTGATCAAACTAAAAATAAATTGTGAATAAAAACAATATTATAAACAGTACTTCCTGAGGGTTTAAAAATGACTGATATATATGTTTGTATAAAAGTATATATATATATATATATATATATATATATATATATATATATATATATATTAGCTGATTATACCCGGCGTTACCTGGGAAAGAAGAAAGTTTTAGACTTTTCTATTACATTCAATGTAAGGAAAATTAAAATTCCATAAGTAACTGAAATATCTACAAACCCCCATCATCCATGCTTTGTTTAATTAAAATCTGCATGACTGTTAACTATTAGGAAAGAGCAGCTGACTTTATACATTAAACCTTTTAAGTATACAAAAGATTATATATTTGTCATATAAGAAAATTGATAGGAAATCACATGAGACTGTGGATCTCATCGATGGAGAAATTGATCGCATTCCAATTTAAAAATTAAGGAGTTTTTAAGGACCTTTGATGAAAATTAAGTAGTTTTAAGGGCCCTTAAAAATGAAAGCTAAAATTAAGGAGTTCTTAAAGACTTCTAAGGACCGTGGGGACCCTGATACAGTTATTCAACAGGTCTCTCTTTTTTACAAAATACAAAATAGCAGTTTTACAAGGCCCTTAAAAAATTTGAGCCCTTGAGATTTGTCTCATTTGTGCATGCGATGATCCGACCATGAAATTATACGAAATCCGTGGTAAATTTCGAAACGGAACAGTTAGGCAGTCGAAGAATTCCAAAAAAGAATGCCGCAAATAAGCAATAAAATAATTACAGTGGCTGTTCTGCTCACGCAGTTTATAACTTGCAGGTGCTTTATATTAAAAACGAAAAGATAAGCCTAAATTAAAACAATAGTTACCCATTTTCATTTTTGCGAAAGGTAAAATAAATACCAATAAATAAATTGGGGACCATTTCTGAATTATTCCCTAAAAATGAATAGTTTTGTTTGTTTATTGTCTATTCTTTGTTAATATGTGTTCACAAAACTCTTTGTTACACTTGCATCTCAGACGATATTCTTCATTTGGTTATCCCGTAATCGCTGTTGGACTCTTTTGAAAATAAATCCACAAAAGTTGAAGAATTATTCACAAATTAGGAGCTGTTTTGTTAACAATGATACTAATCCTAGTTAAAAATGCTCTCTAGTCTTTAATTGGGCGAAATTATCAGTTATTTCATTATAATTTATATCATCGAAAGAATTTTGTCCGTTGTATACTTGTTTATTATATATATATATATATATATATATATATATATATATATATATATATATATATATATATATATATATATACAGTTATTCAACAGGCCTCTCTTTTTTTACAAAATTCAAAATAGCAGTTTCATAAAGCCCTTAAAAAAAATTGAGCCCTTGAGATTTGTCTCATTTGAGCATGCGATGATCAGACCACGAAATTATACGATGTCCGTGGTAAATTTCGAAACGGAACAGTTAGGCAGTCGAAGAATTCGAAAAAAAGAACGCCGCAAATAAGCAATAAAATAATTACAGTGGCTGTTCTGCTCACGCAGTTTATAACTTGCAGGTGCTTTATGATAAAAACGAAAAGATAAGCCTAAAGGAGGAGTGGGGGTAAGAATGAGACGAATAACTCCGCTTTCGCTATCCATTCACCTACCTGTTCAAAAAAAGGGGGTGGAGACAAGGGGGAGAAAAATATTCCACGTGAGGGTCAAAGGCGAAGACGAGGAATGTTCGAAAGCCACAGCGGGGAGTTAGTTCCTCCATTCCCACGTTGGGCATACTGGTTTTGGAAGAAAAGAGCAAATTTTTTTTTCTTCTTTCTGTTTATTACTTCTTTCCCTGCTTATATTTATGCTGCAGGGTTCAGAACGAAAATTCGAACAGCTAGGACGTGTCCAGGCACGACGGAATCTCAACTAGGCTTAAGAAATATTACAGACCAAATACATTTCACGATTATATATTATACTAGCATATATCCCGTCATATGACGGGATCAGTAAAATTTTTAATTTTCCAGAATTGTAAAGGTACCCTATGAGGCAGGTAAAAAAAATGGTTTGTTTTTTGGCTGAGAATTATCGTTCTACAAAAATAATCGATTAAAATTATCACTTATGTACCTAATCTATTATTTAAGCCAAATGTAAAAGAAAATCATTTAGGTAATATATAAGTTTAGGGATAAAACGCATGGAAATAATGCAGACGATATTTAAATAATCTAAAAGAAATGATTAAATGAGACAGTTAAAGGAATGACGTCATTATGCGAAAAAATTGTTATTTTTACCTGTTTATTATGTGATAAATTGATAAATTTAATAGCCTGCTCCTAAAATAGGGCTTGATTTAATGGCATTAAATGCTCGAAAAGGGGGACGAGGTGAATTTCGAACGTTTTAAATATGACAGTATTTTTCGCTGTGATACGACGCTTACTCATTCCATTTATTTTAGAATCGGATCTATAGTTTAGGAAAAAATAAACTTTACTCGCTTTGAATTTTGCTAACCCTAACTCATCAAAAATCCAATATGGATGCTCTATCCATACCACGTCCAACCGATTCATAAATTCGAAGACAGATAACTTAGTCTATTATTACAATATGGGAAGAAAGTTTAAGTCATAAACAGTTGAAAAATTATAAACATTTAATTTAAAAATAATAAAACAATTTTGAAAATAATAAAACAACTTTAGGAATAAGAATTTAAAAGAAAAAGGAGAAAATATTAAATTAATTAGACATTTAGAAAAATTTGGCTGAGTCGGGGACAGAACCGTCAACCCGAGAAGTACGATGATCCAATGGTCAGACCCTCTACCGAACGTGTTAGGCCTACACCCAATGAAGGAACTAATTAGAGTATATGAGGGTCGAGTAAACACAGTCTAGTTTAAATATTACGCTCCGCTGTCGCTGCTCTCTCTTATTCTATACTAAATTCATATCAAGAATGAATTTAGCATAGAATAAGACTTGAAATAATAGCATTAAAACCTCGAAAAGGAGGGATGGGGTGGATTTCGAACTCACTTTGAATTTTGCTAACCCTAACTCATAAAAAATCCAATATGGATACCCGTATCCATTCCAGGTACAACCGCTTCATAAATTCGCGGACAGACAAAATTAGGCTATTATTATATAGGGGATTAAAATTAAGTGATTCAGAGTTACAATTCAAAGGAATATTTTCTATTTAACTCAGTGCATTGAAGTAATACATATTTAACGAGAAGTATAATTCTAACAAAAATACTTACCTAATACCTACATAATTATATTTTCAAATAGAAATATAAGATTCATTACTATTTTTCAATAGACAATGTATTCAATTTAATTCCATAAAGTAAAGCACGTTTTTTATGGGGAAAATAATTTTAACAAAGCGCTGTTAAAATATAACTATTGTTAAAAATATCAAATGAAGAAAAACTCAATTTTTCAAACTTGGGAATAAAAACGAACTATAAATAAATAGAAAGGGAAATAATTGAATATCAATTTCCAATTTTACTTTGATGTTTCAAAAACAGTTATGCACAAAACATACAATGGCTGGATTCATTGTATCAAAAGAACTAACCGAAACAAAATGGTCCGAATTAGGTCAGTCACGATTCACATAAAGTTATATACTTCTTGTTCTGACTTAGTGACGTCGCTGCCCGTTACCATGGGAACTGAAACCAACCGCCCAAAAATTACTGTTACCATGGGCGCGAGATGAAGTTCTCGGACAAAATGCAACAAATATGCCACGTCATTTGTCAAGAGCCGGGTGGCATCCTAAACAATTTAGGTTCAGGCCAATCCCATTTATTTTTCTATTCAGGAACAATGTTCGTACTTTGTGGAATCATTTCAGGTTCTGAAAGGCTTTATAATGAGCTAATCAAAGAAAAATAACTAATCTCTTTATTATGCGGAACAAAAGAGATAAAATTTGTTTTCTCAGCACAGCGTTTAATGTTTTTCTACATCGATGCAAAAACTTTAAACTCATTGTTCATTCTAAAATGAAAATTAAAATCTAAGAAGTTATTACTTGGAACAAAATAACTCTTTTGATATTAAATTTTTAATAGCTTAAGATATTTCTTCATTTATATAAATGATCTACATTAAATGTAAAACAATTTTCTAAGTGAAAAAAAAATAAATCTTAGAAGAAGAGTTTTAATTTATTAAAAATTATTTTAGTGAAATTTCGAAAATAAATTTCCGAAGAATTTTTTTTAAATCAATATTGTATGAAATTTATCAGTTTTCAATTCAAAATCATCAACATCTTGCATAGAAATATTATATTTATAAGAATATACATACATACATATATGTGTGTTTGTGTGCAACAATTCTTTTATTTAATTTTCTGAAATTTCATTTCGTCGTTTTAGAGATAATTATCTTGTTTATTTGTTTAAAATTTCAGCTAGAAATTCTACAATTTCAATTTTTATAATAGATTTTTTTCTCCACTTTTCAACAATTTCTTAAATTTCGAAGAATTCTTCTTCTAGTACCTTAAAATATGCCATATAACCTACCTAGATGAATTCCAAACGATCACTTTTCACTGATTTACATAAACACGTGATTTAATGAAAAGAAAAATTCTACCTACGGACGGCTTCATTAAAAGATTTCTATAAACGAATGACGTGACAAAACTGGAATTCTGTAACGTATTTTGTACGCTTTAAAAAAATGACTGAAAAATTGGGAGTTTTTAAGCATTTGGGATAAAAATTAAACAGCTGTACCCTTTATAAAAATTTATCAGCTTTTCAGGTCCTTGAAAATCTAAAATGAAAAATAAATAGTTTTTAAAGACCGCACACTGATATATCAAAATCTATTATCTGAGTAACACCGAAATAAACGAAATTGAAGTTTTCTTTAGCCAGTTAACTAAAGCTTTACATCTATTTTTTATTTTATACTTAGAATACCATATGGGCAAATGTTGAATTATACAGAATTTATAAAAATCCAGATATAGTTACAGGGTTCCCACACTTTTTCCAGAACAAAAATTAAGGACACCCTTGATTTGACAAAATGTTTTTTCAAATATTTTTTAATTTCTGTTATTTTTTCATGTCTGTATAGACATCAGGATCTCTGTAAAATAAACAAAAAAAAATATATATATCATTTTCCATTTTTGAGATAATTAATGTCCACTGTGGCAAACGCTGACAACTATGTTATATAGTAGTTATAAATATACATGTCCGGTGTAGCGGCCAGACTTAGCCAAATTAAGGGTTAAGGACTTTCTAAGGACCGAAGTAACTTTTTATAAGGACCTACTTGTAATACACGGCATAACGACATAAACCCTATTTCCTGAGGAACATATTTTAATGATTATGAACCAGACAAGGCATGTTCAATAAATGCCCTGAAATATATCTGAATTAAGTTTTTAAAAATGCCTAAAAATTAATATAAGACTAACTTATTTGACAAAAACTAATTTTAATAAATGTACATCTTAAGTTTTTGGAGTGATCAAACTAAAAATAAATAGGTAGTTATACAGAAATACTAGCACTTTTTATTATATTTCTGAAACTTAGATACAACTGTTATTTGCTTAATAATTTTATTATTTTTTTCTCTTATTAATTTTGTCTTAAAATCTACGAACAGCTATTATTTGTTAATCTTACCTATGCTATTTTATTTTTTATATAAAACTTAATTGAAAGTGTTACAGATGTAAGCTGTAACACTTACATCCTTGAGATATACAGATTTTTGGCATTCGACTGTACTACAAAGGTATGTAAACATAAAAAAATTAATATAAACTTTCCTCCAAAAATATTCGTTTGTATCCTCTTTTATAAACTAATTTTTTTCCCTTGAAAGGAGGGTAGGGGGGGGCTTAAAACTACCAGGCCCTGAGTCCAACTTTGCCTTGATCGGGCCCTGATTCTGCCCATCCACAGCTGTCATGCCACTGAATACTGCGGCTTGGAATACTAAAAATTGTCCATTACAAGATCAACATTTTTACAATGGTCATGGCTTTTAAAGCCTATAAATAGAAGCAAGAAAAAAAAAAAAATCTGTTTACATTAGAAAAATAACCCTATCAAGGTACAAGACATAAACCTATTTATAGAGTCCCATTTCTAAATTGATTTTAATTGCATTTTTTTTCACCACCAGAAAACTATTTACGATCACTTGAAACGAAAGACCTTGATAATGACAATTTAAGAACGAATATACAAGCATCATAACAGATTACTTTTTCTCCTCTTTTATACCAACTGAGGGTAAAACCCATCAAATATCTCGTTACTTTCTCATCCGTGACGGCATCGTCATATTCCATTAACTTTTCTGTAATTTTCATTAGAATAAAAAAAGGGGCGAATAAAAGCGAAAAAGGGGTGTATAAACTTGTAGCACGTGAAGATATTATTCTATCCGTCAGTATCACGAACGTTGCAATGTCCTTCACGGTTGGACGGTCAGAGTTATTTTACCACGAGGTTGTAAAAAATACCGGTTGTTTAAAGGTTTAGGAAGTTCTAACGAGCTTCAAGCACACTCACCACACCGAACAAGTTATGGAACGTAAAATTCCGAATCGCTCAATGGGAAAACCGATTCCGACTGCAGAATTTCAAAATCGGCCGGCGTAGGAGAAATCGATACATGCATTGGATCGAGATGAAAGAAGGGTTTAGTGCAGGCCTGTCCAATCCGAAAAGAATTCGCAGATCGCATTAGAAATGCATTTCATTCGGGTGGCCGCATTTTGTATACATACAGTATAAACCCTTATACAACAGTACTTAAGGGACCCAATAACTTTATCTTTAGAGGGAATATCATTATATAGATGGACGATTATAATTTCTATCTGAAATATTTCAATTATGGCTGATTTAATGTTTGTAACTGATAAATAGACAAAATAAAAGAATGCGAGACCGGATCGAAATAGTATATTGTTACATGTTAAACGATTACTGTGCAGAACAAAGAACATCATCCCATATTTTTATAACTTTAGAAGGATTCAATAAAACCGTACCTAAAAAAAAAAAAAAAGAAAGAAAAAAAAAAACTAAAAGCAGATCCAATCACAGTTAAGCAAACAAGAATATAAAAGGAACATAACAAAATTCACAGAAAATCTGATGCAATGCAATGCTGCGATTACAATATTCCAAAAGTGACACAACAAAAATTTTTTAGAAAAATATCAAGCTGTTGAATAATTTTTTTAAAAGCAAACAATTTAAACATTTTTGTAATGACTAATTTAATATTCTTTCCAAACAAATTTTTATGAATTATTTCATCAAAATTATTATTTTAATCCCCATGGTAGTTATTGCTGTTAAAAATATTTTTAAATAAATGTGAACATTATATAAAACACAATATTATGTAGAAATTTAAAAAAATATATTACTATTTTTTTTTTGTCCAAACCACCAGAATGTTAAGAATTAACATATAATACTATAGAAACTTGAACATTAAAGGCAAAAGTAAACATACATAAAAATTCGAAATTAAAATTACTGTAATAAATAAACACATCTGGTTGATAGTAAATTATTTTCGAATTTTATAAGAATGCCCGGTTAGTACATTCTAACAATGCTTTTAACACACTGATCAAACAAAAATATCCAACATCACTTTTAAATCATAAAACAAAGGATTTAATAGTACAAAAATTTGATCGAACAATGAAAATGAATGTTATAAACAAACACATCTGCTTATAAATTATTTCCGAATTTTATAAGAATGCTCGGTTAGTTAAGTGCTGCACATTCTGTTAGAATTAAACCTGAATTGATATTATGCATTAGTTTAATATCGAAAAAGTGGCAACACTTCTTTGTAAACAGGGTTCGACGGATATTAGAAATATAAAGGCATGTCGTTCTGAATTGTAGTTGTGAATTCAATTTATTTATTTAAGCCTTAGGAGAAAGGAGAACGGTTAGTTCTTGTATTTCTCGCACACATTCTAACGATGCTTTTAACACACTGATCGAACAGAAATATCCAACATTACTTTAAGATCATAAAACGAAGGATCTAATAGTACAAAAATTTGATCGAACAATCTACTTTACACAAATTATGAATATTGTAATATACAGTTCTGATACATTTTCTTTCATTATTAGACACAAAATTGGATATACAAACCTGACTTCATAGTTTTGTTTTTCGTTTTTAAAAAGTGGTGAATTAAATCACGGAATTTTATCATCATTATTACTTTAAGCGAAGAAGGCAAAAGTAAATTACATAACAACAACGATCCCTTGAAAAATGGTTTGCAACAGTTCTTAGTAAATAACGTAAGAGCCCCTGAACAATGCGCTAATAAGTATATCGAATGTAACAATGCATTTTCATTCGTGGGTTTTAAGCTGTAACGATTCGGACTTCGCCATTAATTAATGAAACAAAAGATGCTTCGGGCTGTGTTGTTTAATATGGGGTGCAGGAGATTATCTTTTGCTATTTCCGGACCGAAGCGAAGCGAGCGAAATCGTCCTTTACCTTGGAAAGAATGGTGCAAAAGAAAAATTCGTTATTTCCCTCTGGGCTACAGCGAGGAGCCTGGGAAAGTACAAACTTGCGAATGCATGTCGACCAGTGCATTAGTTCCCCCCCCCCCTCACACTCTTTTTCTGTTTAGCGTAAGTTTGTAGACATAAGAACGACGCGTGCAGATTTCAAAAGGACAATGTACTTACAGTATTTACTTTTTTGCAAAGATAACAAAAGTTTGACAGCTGACATTCTCCTATGTTGATTTAAAGGGTACTGGTAAAATGAAGTCAATTGTTTAGCAGGTATGCTACGCACTTTTTGGCAACAGGCAGCACATAAAAAAACCCAAAATTAAAACAGCAATGGGTTTTTTTTTTCTTTTTAACTGTTATTAGGTTGGCTGCTTTGGTGGTTAAGTTGAATATCTACATTAATGTCACTCCTTAATTTCTGGTAGTTTTAAATTTATATTTTAAGTGTGAAATGCTATAAAAAGATGTATATACATCTACTAAACATAACAAAAATTTCAAAACATAATATATGCCAATACTATACAAATATTATAGGACTAGTTTATATAATTATTAACACACTACTGATTTATGCCTGATTGAACAAATATTTGAATAAATGCTAAGAAATACTTAAAAAGAATTTTTTTTTGCATAAATGAGCGTAGATAACAGACGAGTAGGCACGGGTTCAAATTTCACTGACGATACGGATGTTCTTAGTCAGTTTGAAGGTTTAGCTTTTAGAGAACAACGATATTAAACAGTTAGTTAATCGAAAATTAATAATAGCTAGAAGTTGAGAAAATATTTCGCGAATACGTTTATTCGAAATATTAGGAGCGTTATTCTATTCACTTTCGTAAAAGGTTTATCAACATTTATATCTTCATAGTAATACTAAATGTGCAACTACATTGTGCTTTAAAAATACTTAACTGGTTAGTAAAATTAGTTTTCGTCATCTTTAAATTTACGTATATTAGACCAGATACTAGTTAGTGCTAGATTAACACATTTATAAATTTCATAAAATATGTATCGACTTAATAGATGAATTTGAAATTAGAAGAGTATTCAATACCTTAAAAAATAACTTTCAATAATCAAATAAGCAGTAAAGCGCATAAAAAATAATTCTGAATTTGTAAGTTTTTTTCATTCAAATGGATTTATATGTTTCTTTACTACAAAAGGAACAGATTTGTTTCACTTAAACTTTTCACTCTGTGGTGGCAACTGGTACATTTATTTACATTTTGTGGGCAGCTAATTTCAATTAAGCCAGTGCTCCAGAGACTTCTGTACAACAAGACTGACAACTTTAGTAATGAGCAAAATACAAGCTACCTTTTCTTTCTTCTGGAGAACAACTGAATAAATTCTTAGTGTATAATAACTGCAGTCAACTTCAATGAGGAATTTTAAACTTATTAATTTTACAAAGTTGTATCCACGACCAATTATGCTCCCCCCTCATCATTCTTCTCAGAACATGACTTTCAGAATAATAAATTTTAAAATGCAAGCTGTATTACACTAATGTATTTAATATTCAATGAACATGAAGAGCTGTTATTTACATACGTTTATAGAAAGCATAAGAAAGCCAGCAGAAGGGACACAAAAGTCCTCATTCATTGAACATCTTTGTAAGGAACAAGAGTGAGTAAATGGAATTTATTTACTTTTTACTAAGATCAAAGAACAGGCAACCAAAAAGAAATGCACATCCGGTATCAAGCGAGTAAAAAATTCCAGCCTACTCCGCTGAAAAAAAAACAGTGGCCATTCATGGCAAAGCCCCCTACAAATTCTGTCAAGCTAACTCGAAGGGTCGAGGGTCAGACACGCCGAAAAGGGAATCGTGCTCGTACCTGACGGGCACCTCATGGCATCGCCAGACGATTCCCATGACTTAGTGAACCCCCTCCCCCCCCACCTTCCCTGGTACTACTGATTATTTTGCAACAGAAGGCATTTTTGGCGCGCTTTTCTTTCACAAAAGGTGGAGAGAGGGGAAAAAATGGCGCGAAAAATCGTTACCTGATCGGCCTTATTCCCAATCAATTGAAGAGGGATATATAACAGTGCATTTTGGCGGGAACGTAAGCAAAAAAAAAAAAAAGGGCGCGAAATTTTTTTTCACCTGTATTCTGGAAACTTATAAACTGCTGGAAATCACATAAACTGCTACAAACTGCTTTTTTTTTTAATCATTTTTAAACAAATATTCAACTGATTAAAAAAGTGCATGAAAATAAATTTATTTTTCCATAAGGGTGAAGATAATTAATGAAAGACATTTATGGCTTAAAAGCATGATACACTTGTTCACTTTATGCACCATTCTGTTTAAATACACAGACAATTTTGAGAAAAGTTATGCTTTATTGGAATATTAAGATGATATTAAGTTAAAATAAACAGTATGACGCACTACTGTTGTTTGATATACTTAAATAAACAAGAAAAAAATTCAATTCTTTTCAAGATTTATTAGCGAAATTGAATGACGCAATACTGATGTTTGATATACTAAATAAACACGGAAAAAATTCAATTCTTTTCATACTTTACTTTATTAGCGAAATTGAATGACGTAGTACTGTTTGATATACTAAATAAACAAGAAAAATATTTAATTCTTTTCATAATTTATTAGCGAAATTGAATATAAAAAAATATATCTCTACATATAGGTTTATTATACATATACGTGTTAAAACGAATTAAAATATTTCACAATAAAAAAGCAGAAGTTTAAATTAACGATTAATCAGCCATTTTCAAGAGACATAGTGCCCGAGTTTTGCCTATGTCTTTTTCCTAATCTTAAAAATCTCGTTCCCTTGCAAGTTCAGAATCTCTCAAGATAGAAATCTCATCTATGTTTAGTTTTGGAATCTTTTCAAGCCAAAGCCTCACAGTTAAATTACTAATTTGTAATTCAGCAGACCGCAACTGTAAGTTAAAGGATAATGACTTCTTTCGAGAAGTGGGCGGGCAGCCAGCATTAATGAGAAGAATCATGTGGGCAAACTCGAGACAATAATTAACCAGGACGGCGTTCGTATTACATAGCACACCGGATGATTTTTCTTCTCTTAGAGACGTTGGAAGTCGAAAAGCGTCCAACTCGAACGAAAAGTTCGACTTCCTTTTTCGATTCCAGGAAGCGAGTCTGGTAACGCCAAGCTGCACACTGCTATCTGCTTACGGGCTCTCCTAAGACCGATCAAATTTTATTTATTATCTTATTGATAATAATGCGATCGGATGTTGCTTGGCAGCAAAACAAGATTCAAGAATCGGAACGGCCAGGAAGTTTTCAAGTAATTAAATTTCAAAGGGAGGGGATTTCTTTCTTTTTAATTTTTAATCATACTTTCAAATCTATTTTCTTTTACTTTTAACGCTAGATTTACGGATGTTGTTCATATACCTATTTTTACTGCAGTGAGCCAATTTGACTCATACAAGAAAATTGAAGTTTTTTGCAAAGAAAATAGTTCCAAATTAATTTAAATGAAATGTTTATTATCAAAAAATTCATGGAAAACATTTTTTACATATAAAATCTGTTTTTGAAACACATAATTCTCAGTCAAAAGACAAATAATTTTTTTTACCAGCCTCATAGGATACTTTACAATTCTGGAAAATTAAAAATTTTACTGATCCCGTCATACGCTAGTCTCTATCGAATTTGCTATCCTATCACGGAGTACAATTTTTTAAGGAATTCTTAAAAGGCGAGTCAGTGAGAAAATTCTATTTTCCCCATAGATTAACGTAGAGATAGGGGAATTCAATATAACAGCTTCAGAAACTACCTTAACACTAGATTTACGGATGTTGATCATATACCTATTTTTACTGAAGTGAGCCATTGACTCATACAAAAAAATTGATGTTTTCTGCAAAGAAAATAGTTCCAAATTAATTTAAATAAAATGTTTATTATTAAAAAATTCATGGAAAACATTTTTTGCATATAAAATCTGTTTTTGAAACACATCTTCCGCAAACATTTCTATTACATTTAGCACAATGGTTTCTACATCTGATTCTTTTGCAGGATTGTTGAATTTGACAATTCTTCCGTGCGTTAGTAGCATTAATTTCTGTCATTGGAATGGAAGTGTTCTAGACTTCTTCTCTATATTTACTTTAAACTATACTTTTTACTTTATATTTACTTTATACTATATTTATTTATTTTCATATACATTCTATGAGTCAAATTGGATCACCGTGAAAATAGGTATACTACATTTGATAATGCGAAATTTAAGGGTCTGTGGGGAAGAGGAATGAAAGTTTATAAATATTTTACTTAACTAAACACCAACGTATGTTTTTGAAAAGTGATATTAAAGTTTTATATATATAGAGAGAGAGAGTAATCAAAATTTTAATGAGTCAAATTGGCTCGGTCCGTCGATCAACCTACTTAAAAAAATATTATATTAAAAGCAATATTTTTGACACAAATGTCACTGAAATTGGAAGGTGAAATGTTGCTACTGGAGTTATCAATTTCAAAATGAACTGCAGTATGTTGCAATTAGAGGATACATGGATGATTAGAGGATGATTTTATACCTGTTGTTAAAGCTTGATTAAAGAAAATTCGAAAAAAAAAAAAAAAAAAAATCTGAAAATACACGCTTTACTTATAGAATATTTTATTACTTTTTTAAAGTAATGTTGACAAATGTGATTTGAATATTCATTTTATTTAATGAACTTTAATTTTATTTCTTATATTTTAAAGTGCAAACTCACTTATACGAAAAAGGAAAACAAAGAATTTATTGTGTAACATACGAGAATAGTAGTCGTATTCAACTACGGAAACATGAAAACCATATTGTGCTGTATTTTAAAACATTTTTAATAAATAAACGTAAGTAAACATATTTATTTTAATATTTGTAAACTATAACAACAATATTGACAAATGTGATTTGATAAATACGACTAATGTGATTTGAATATTCTTTTTAATGAATTTTAATTTTATTTCTTTTATTTTTAAGTGCAAACTCACTTATACGAAAAAGGAAAACAAAGAATTTATTGTGTAACATACGGGAATAGTAGTTCTATTCAACTACGGAAACATGAAAACCATACTGTGCTGTGTTTTATAACATTTTTAATAATTAAACGTGAGTAAACGTAAGTTAACAGATATTTATTTAAATATTTGTAAACTATAACAACAATATTGTGTTCGTTCAGAAAAATTAAATCGTGCTCTTTGTAAACTGAAAATTTACCTTGGGGAATCAAAAATCCTTTCGTATAAATGAATGTCTCATATAAATTAATAATTTAGTACATGGTCCTTACGGGAATCTTGCCGTAGAATGAAATTTTTTCTTTAGTGTAATATTCATGTCATAATTACACTGCTTAATGGGCAGTGTGGCTTAGGCCGGATCAGTAGGTAATGCACACTAGTTAATTCGGTTAAACACTGACCAAAAATTCGAACTAGTTTGTCAACTGCGCAAAATAAAACTAATTTATACAATATGTTTACTTACAGATAGATATACATTAATTATTTACATTATTTTTAAAATTTACTTGTGAAAAATATTTTTTCTACATATTTTTTAAAAAAGTAGAGAAAGTGCATATCATGATTACTGCATATTATGGAACATCGATTATCGTTATTTATCATGCATCGATTTTTAAAATGTATACTAAGCTCATATTACATTAAGGATGTAATTTAAATATGGGACAGATATACTGATTAATAATTTTAAAAAGAGAGAGTTATATCATGCCGAGTGCTAAAGTAAAGCTGCTCTCGTTTTAAAAAAAAGTAATAATAAAAATATTAAGAAAATAAAGTTAAATTATAAAACTTCATATATATGTGGCTTCTGAGTTAGATATTGCTTTTTCCCGATCAGTTATATTTGTATTGTAGAACTTCAGATAAATTTTAATAAATTGAATTCTTATGTTTTGACTTTTATTCTTAATTTGTTATCAGATATTACAGTTCAGTCAGGGTTCACGAGATTGTCGCTAATAAACATTACAAAAATCGTCTGCAGAAGATACTTGACTTTAAAGCAAATTTATTTTAAATGCATGCAATCTGTCAACTAAATATCTTTAAATCTGGTAATTAAAAGAACACATGATTATGTTTAGCTAATATTTAATTTTTGACGATTGAAATAAAATTGAAATTTGAGAGAAATCTAGATGCCTATCTCTAGCCATACGCATTACAGGATAGATTATATGTTGAGATATGGAAGATTTTATATTAAGATATGTATGGAAAATTTTAATTTTAAAACGATGACATAAGTTTAAAAAACAACACGCACATTGTTGACGTTCGAATTTAATTACGGCTATTTATACTTTACATGGACAGTTCTTTCTTCTCTTACTCTCTACAGCTTATCACTCAGTATTTATCTCACGTCCCTTGGAGAAGATGAAAAAAAGAAAAGAAATTAAAAAGTGACCACTGATAACACGGTCCAATCAATCGAAACGCGTTCCCTCACGTATTGTTCTTGGCCGTTCTCTTAATTACATGACCCTCCCAGATAGGTTGCGATTATAAGCGTATCAATAGCAGGCGCTGCATTTTTTTTTCTCTCTCCAAGGTAACAACTCTTGCCAGAAAACCGTAATCAGACACCGGGACCGGAATTAAAAGTACAATCGAATAATATCAGCTGTCGGGAAATCCGCTGCATATGGCGGGCCGGCACGCGGCGCATGCGTGCCAGGTGAACGGGACAGATGTAACCCTTATTTTTCATTTTTACAGCTGCGCACACCCCTATACCCCCGCCTGATTACGCATGCGAAGAGTGTGCTACACCAAAATGCAGATAATCACTTTGTAGCCGAGAGTCTATTAACCATTAGGATTCGATTAAATTCGAAGGCCGGGTCTCTTTGTTTCGAGGACAGGGTTCGAATTCTAACATTTCCACCACCACCCCTACGTGTAGGAAGTCCAGAAACATCACATGATACCTACGACACATGACATGTTGTTTAGAAGTTAAAGTCATACTCTCAGTTTCAAAACCATTACAGGAGAAAATGGCAAAAGAGGCAATGGAGAAAATGGTTACAATGGCTCTGTCTCATACTCAAGGGATCAAGCCGTAATCATTTCTGGATAGAAATGCTCTCTTATAACACGAAACTAGTAGAAAATGTAGCTCAGAACCACAAAGATCAGCAATTTTAATTTCAAAATCCTTAAAGGATGACATAATTTTATTTTCAAAACCATTAAAGAAAATACGGCTACTTCAGTTTTCTAACATATTCAAGGAAACACCCTTATCAATTTGGTACCAAAATGCAATGCCCTCTTACAGTCACAGAAACACAAAATCTTTTATAATTTCAGTGCTATAAAGATAGAACTTAAATAGCACAAAAAAAAATTCTAATAAAACATTGGCCAACATGCACAGGTTAAATATAAGGATACGGTGAAAAAAAATATAATAAACCATGCAATTATGAATTCATAAACACTAAAGGTATTTTTTATTCTTTTTAGGAAACTAAAATTTATGGTGATTTCCTAATCGATTGTAGTTATTGACTGTAAACGAAATCCAAAAATGATTTAATTTTTCATTATAAACGATGAACGACAGCGCAGCAACTTATTGCGTCAAAATATTTTCTCCCGAGGAATAATATCCTTTATTACGCAATTTTTATGCCATATACCCTAGCATGTAGTTTTAATTTTTTTTGAATTACTTCAGTACTCCAAAATGGTTCTGAATAATTCAAATTAGAATAAAATGGTGGGGAATTAGTAATTATCAAAATTATATTTGATATAACATGAAATACATAACGAGTGCAATTTTACAGTATTGTGATTATTTAATTTTTGTTTAAATAATAAAAAGTGAAAAGACAACTCTAGTAATGGCATTTTAATAACAGTTGTACGGATAAAAGAAGATTGAAATTACTACTACTAAGAATTAATCTTTATAACAGAACATCTTATAAAAATACATGTAATTATTTTCTTGGACATAGATGAAAATCGTAATTTTTAATGGTAAAAAAAATGTAGAGTAACTAATTTGGATTTTTATTTTTTATCAGTTTTCTGTAGAAACGGAATAAGTATTCTTAAAGTAAACTTATTCTTTGATTCAATTGCGTTGAACATTATTTCATGTGTTTGATGAAACGTCATTTCTGTTTCAAAATCACCGCTTATACGTTTAATAATTTAATAATTTTTTTTCTATCACAGCGTATATTTCATTTTAAGCAGATATATTTTAAAAATTACTTAGAACAAAAAAATAGTGACACTGAATTTATCAGAATTTTTTTTTTTTCTATTTGGATAAACAATGTACGCTCAGAGTTTTTATAAACTTGGTACATTTCAATACAAAGTAGATCTTGAATGAAGATTATGAAATTCAAAATAAAATAAACTCTAAAAGAGGTTTCACTTTTAATTCAATACACAGAAAAACAACCAAGAATCCGGCCTTACATAAGTGGTATGCAGCTATAACGCGGATATGAATTATTGATTTTAATTATCCCTTATAACATATGTATATAAATATACACAAATACAGAGAAATAGATAAGTTAAGTGCAATCACAATGCATTAATTTAATAATAGTAATAAAATTTATATATACACACATATGTATATATATTGTTTGTGGGTGTGATTTTGTGTTCATTGTAATTATCAATACCACTATATCAATATTAATAATTTCTAGAATTTTTAATGCGATAGGATAAGGTTGATTACTGGCACCGATCGTTTGGAACTATAGAATATTAGAATTTAAACATAACAATGCATAACACTTTTTCGAAATTCAGGTAATAACCTACGGTGATTGATTTAATAATATTAAATAGCACAATGTTTACCGAATACACATATCCTAAATGAAAGTAAGAAAATAATGACCAACAGATAAAAAAATAGTGAAATAACTCTTAACTATTGAGTATTTACTAAGTAATAACAAGGAGGGGGGGACAATGTTTGAACGGATCGTTTTGCATGATCAGCTCAATAATCAACAATAACAGACATGGGGAATATCGTTCATTGAACACCTGGAACGAAACCATACAATCTTACTGCACGCATATACATAATTTACAGGGAAAAAACTGCATAATGGCGACTGAAAGGAAGCATTTCACTTAAAACCTTGATTATTCAGTACACAAAATTATGGCTTATTTATATTGTGAAATACAAACTATTTAAACTTTATTTACCTTATATTTTGCTTGATTACAAATTCCAATTAATGTTTGATTTTTTAAACTATCAAATAATGCTTAAATCCTTACTGTATATGTTTGTCTAAAAGTAAACATATCGAAATATGAACGCTAGAGAAACAAGAAATCGAAAGTTATTACTGTTAAATAATCATATCAAACATATAAAATACTGTTAGATAATAATTTAAAACTTTTAAATTATTTGTTTTATTTTTATTATTTAATTCATTTTTTTCTGCCAAAATACTAAAAAATGTTAATACAATTTTACTATAATTAATAGATCCGGAAAAGAGCTTCGATTTGCGGCATTTTAAACCGATTAACATATTAAAAATGTTAAGTAAACATTTAAGAAAAAAACTCATCAGAAATAAAAAATGCTGAAAAAAAAATAATACAAACTGGTCCACTTACCTATTAAAAGTAGAGCTACGGTCAAATGTTCCCTTCCTGTTGCTTTAACTACACCAACAATAGTTCCAATAACTGAACACAAGAGTCCCAGAACAGCTATTATTACAACTAGCCACCTAATAGCAACACTGTGTGTAGCCAGTAAACCACAACACTGTTTACGAACCTGTCTTCTCGGAGTCACTAGATCTGGTAAGGGACAAGGATTCAGTACATTTTGCGTTGGTGAAGTAACAGTATTGGGTCTCCAGCAACTGTTACTACTACTACTACTAGTACTAGTACTGTTATTGTTATTAGCATTCTGATGTTGATTGGACCAATTGAGACTATTATTGGCATTGTTCGGGCTACTCGTGGAAGCACTGGCAGCATTTAACTGTCGATCCAGTGTTAATTGTCTATCCATATTTGTATTTCTGTTTATTGGTCTATCCATCGTCACCCAGGGACTTGTAGTGTTGTTATTCGTCGGTATTTGGTGCTGCTCCCTCTTCCACTGCGAATTTGAAATTGACGTGGAAGGAATAGGCTCAGGTCTATGCGCCACAGTGTTTACTTGGTGACGATTGTTGTTAGCATTATTGCTAGCAACAGGTAAAGAAGCATGAGACATGGTATCATGATGATTTCTAGCACAGATGATACCCTGCGTTGAGCTCCTGGAAACGATCTGAGGTTGATTCTGTAAGTGAATGTCATAAGAGCTGTTAGATGGCACTCTCGAATCATAAACACCACCCACTGGCACCGAACGAGTCCTTGCATGTTGTATAGGTAGTGTCGAATGGGTATGATGGGTCACATCAGGTAGCCGGCCCATACTCGATTCCGCTCGACGAGTGACGTCCGGCTGATGGTTTTCTAAAATTCCCCGGATCCTCCATGTGTCACCAGCTGATCGAGTAGAATGGGTGTCACTAGAATAACGTATCAATCCAGCGTTATTTGCCGAAGTGTAGTATCCAGTAGTAGTGGTTGTTGTAGGCCTCTGCTGAAATTGGTGTACGGAAGCAGGAGATGTGTAAGATCTGTTAGACCGCCTACACAAATCAGGGTATCCTACGGGTCTCACTTCCAAAATATTATTGTTGCTCAAATCCTGCTGCTGTTGCTGAGGTCGAGTTGCTTCCCAGAATTGGCGAGATATGTGACTAGGGTCAACCCTGCACCTTGGACAGGATACATGGTTTCGAGATCGGTTACGGGCTTCGATAGGGGTACTAAGGGAGCGGTTGAATTCCGCCATCTTGATGGTGAGTTAAAAAGAATCGATCGAGTTGCATCACATGGAGAAACTCACCTACGAGAAAAAGAACCTTCCTAGTTGAGCGCAGATGCGCGACTGCGTAAACATCACTCTTTGCAGCAGGATGGTGTCTGTTCATCCCCCCACAGATTCCATGAATCGAGCGAGCGCCATCTATCGAACGATGTCAAAAACAAAACATTTGAATGGGTAACCAAATGTTTGTTTCACTGCCGTACATTATTTTCTCGGGAATGTACAGGTAAAAAGGTAGACATTTTTCTCAGAGTAGGGTTTCAAAGCTCAATAAGGTTTAGACCGGAAAGTAACTCTAACCAACAGGAAACAGGTATACAGGTTAAGGAATAAACGAAGATAAGAAAAACTCTTCATTAAAAGAATGTCTTTTTAAAAATGTACAGTTTGAAAATGTTTACTTAATGTTATGTTTACATTCACAACCATATTTGAATACCTCGTTTTTGTTTAATTTTCTATTTGGATATGATATGATAATTAAAGAAAATTTAGGGTATAAGGAATTAATCAATAGTCAATACGCAAAATAGTCAATAGGAATTAATCAATAGATAAAATTACCAATTTTTCAACTGAGTAAATTAAAATTTAATAAACTTCCAGTTTATGGAAAATTTATGAGAAATTTATAAAATATTTTTATTTGATATGTAATTATTGATTAAGCAATTTCACGGTTATTTATTTGCTCTTATTTAGTCTTTTAAAATGTTTCCGAATTAATTATACAGTGAACCGTTTAATGTGATCGCGGTTAATGTTTTCAATCGCTTATTGTTATTGAAATCACTTAGTCCCAGTTTTCTCTATTCATTTGTATGTTAAAATTATCACTTTATGTGATCGTTACATCGGTTAATGGGATCAGTTTTCGAACCTCATTTTAACTGGCAAAGGAATATTCACAATATATTCAGAAGGAATCTATTCTTTTCTTTCCCTTCGTTGTTGTTTAAATTACGGAGAATTATCTTCTTCAACTTTGGGAAATGGGGAATGACAAAGGAGTGGGGTATTACACATTCCCGGAATTTTTCAGAAATACGCACACCTGCTGGTGGTCAGTGGTTGTCAGATAAGCAGAAGGCAACACATTATTATCGGAACTGAGAAAGAGCGTATTCACATTTTATGCCTCGCTCGCTTACATGCAGCTTGCGGATATGGAAGCCAGAAAGCGAAATGATTTAAAATCAAAATAAAAGATCGAAATTTTAAATCGTTATGACAGGTTGTAACAAATGTACTTCGCCCCAGCACCGTGCTGCCACCTGTACAAAAACAAACACACACGTAAGTGAAGACTTCCCCAAAAAAAGTCAGTTGGCCTTACGGACTTCAGAGGCTTTGCAACACTTTGACCTCCCCTGGTTCTAATTGTGTTAACTATTTTAATTATGTATATTTTGTCTGTTTAACTTTTATTTTTTCCTTTAATTGTTTTGTGTGCAAGCTAAGATTTTATGCAATTAAACTATATTTTGCACTGAAAAGATGTTTTCATTGAACCCCACCCTCACAAATATAGCTTAGCCACAAGGTTGATTATGATTACGAACAATTTATCAATGAGCTTCTTAGAAAAAATTGTAGACAGTCGACAATTGATCACTGTTTTAATTATGTATACAATTCTTATGTTTTAGAAGATAATATACAATATATAAATATCACGTGTTTTTTCATTTTGTTTCGAAATTTAGTACTTGTGAATTAATGGAGGAGGGGATAAATTCATCTAATTTTGCATATCGTTTATTGTTATCAATCGGTTATTGTTATCAAAATTATGGTGTCCAAAACTGATCTTGTTAGGCGGAGTCCAGTGTATATATTATTGTGAGTATAAATGAATTTTGTATGTCTCCGAATTAATCATAGCAGATAGAGTACCAACATGAAAAGAATTTCCTGGATCATTAACGACCATTTTCATGAAAGCGCTGACAAATTTCAAGTTCAGATATATTTATGTAATATTTTTATGTACCATAGATATCTTTTGTGTCTCCCAGAATTAATCATAACAAATCAAAATAAAAATAATTTCCTTTAGCAGTCAGGCCCATTTTACCGTCAGCGCCCACAAATTTCAAGTACAGATATATTTATGTAGTATAATTTATGCAATATAGATATCTTTTGTGTCTCCCAGAATTAATCAGAACAAATAGAGTGCCAAAATAAAAAGAATTTCCTGGAGCAGTCAGGCCCATTTTACCGTCAGAGCCCACAAATTTCAAGTACAGATATATTTGTGTAGTATAATTTATGCAATATAGATATCTTTTGTGTCTCCCAGAATTAATCACAACAAATAGAGTGCCAAAATAAAAAGAATTTCCTGGAGCAGTCAGGCCCATTTTACCGTCAGAGCCCACAAATTTCAAGTACAGATATATTTGTGTAGTATAATTTATGCAATATAGATATCTTTTGTCTCCCAGAATTAATCAGAACAAATAGAGTGCCAAAATAAAAAGAATTTCCTGGAGCAGTCAGGCCCATTTTACCGTCAGAGCCCACAAATTTCAAGTACAGATATATTTGTGTAGTATAATTTATGCAATATAGATATCTTTTGTCTCTCCCAGAATTAATCACAACAAATAGAGTGCCAAAATAAAAAGAATTTCCTGGAGCAGTCAGGCCCATTTTACCGTCAGAGCCCACAAATTTCAAGTACAGATATATTTATGTAGTATAATTTATGCAATATAGATATCTTTTGTGTCTCCCAGAATTAATCACAACAAATAGAGTGCCAAAATAAAAAGAATTTCCTGGAGCAGTCAGGCCCATTTTACCGTCAGAGCCCACAAATTTCAAGTACAGATATATTTATGTAGTATAATTTATGCAATATAGATATCTTTTGTGTCTCCCAGAATTAATCAGAACAAATAGAGTGCCAAAATAAAAAGAATTTCCTGGAGCAGTCAGGCCCATTTTACCGTCAGAGCCCACAAATTTCAAGTACAGATATATTTATGTAGTATAATTTATGCAATATAGATATCTTTTGTGTCTCCCAGAATTAATCAGAACAAATAGAGTGCCAAAATAAAAAGAATTTCCTGGAGCAGTCAGGCCCATTTTACCGTCAGAGCCCACAAATTTCAAGTACAGATATATTTATGTAGTATAATTTATGCAATATAGATATCTTTTGTGTCTCCCAGAATTAATCACAACAAATAGAGTGCCAAAATAAAAAGAATTTCCTGGAGCAGTCAGGCCCATTTTACCGTCAGAGCCCACAAATTTCAAGTACAGATATATTTGTGTAGTATAATTTATGCAATATAGATATCTTTTGTGTCTCCCAGAATTAATCATAACAAATAGAGTGCCAAAATTAAAAGAATTCCCTTGAGCAGTCAGGACCATTTTCCCGGCAGCGTGCACAAATTTCAAGTACAGATATATTTATGTAGTATAATTTATGCAATATAGATATCTTTTGTGTCTCCCAGAATTAATCACAACAAATAGAGTGCCAAAATAAAAAGAATTTCCTGGAGCAGTCAGGCCCATTTTACCGTCAGCGCCCACAAATTTCAAGTACAGATATATTTGTGTAGTATAATTTATGCAATATAGATATCTTTTGTGTCTCCCAGAATTAATCACAACAAATAGAGTGCCAAAATAAAAAGAATTTCCTGGAGCAGTCAGGCCCATTTTACCGTCAGCGCCCACAAATTTCAAGTACAGATATATTTGTGTAGTATAATTTATGCAATATAGATATCTTTTGTGTCTCCCAGAATTAATCAGAACAAATAGAGTGCCAAAATAAAAAAATTTCCTGGAGCAGTCAGGCCCATTTTACCGTCAGAGCCCACAAATTTCAAGTACAGATATATTTGTGTAGTATAATTTATGCAATATAGATATCTTTTGTCTCTCCCAGAATTAATCACAACAAATAGAGTGCCAAAATAAAAAGAATTTCCTGGAGCAGTCAGGCCCATTTTACCGTCAGAGCCCACAAATTTCAAGGACAGATATATTTGTGTAGTATAATTTATGCAATATAGATATCTTTTGTGTCTCCCAGAATTAATCACAACAAATAGAGTGCCAAAATAAAAAGAATTTCCTGGAGCAGTCAGGCCCATTTTACCGTCAGCGCCCACAAATTTCAAGTACAGATATATTTGTGTAGTATAATTTTATGCAATATAGATATCTTTTGTGTCTCCCAGAATTAATCAGAACAAATAGAGTGCCAAAATAAAAAGAATTTCCTGGAGCAGTCAGGCCCATTTTACCGTCAGAGCCCACAAATTTCAAGTACAGATATATTTATGTAGTATAATTTATGCAATATAGATATCTTTTGTGTCTCCCAGAATTAATCACAACAAATAGAGTGCCAAAATAAAAAGAATTTCCTGGAGCAGTCAGGCCCATTTTACCGTCAGAGCCCACAAATTTCAAGTACAGATATATTTATGTAGTATATAATTTATGCAGTATAGATATCCATTCTGTCTCCCAGAATTAATCATAACAAACAGAGTACCAAAATAAAAAGAATTTCCTTGAGCAGTCAGGATCATTTTACCGACAGAGTCCACAAATTTCAAGTACAGATATATTTATGTAATATAATTTATGCAGTATAGATATCTTTTGTGTCTCCCAGAATTAATCATAACAAATAGAGTACCAAAATAAAAAGAATTTCCTGGAGCAGTTAGGCCCATTTTACCGTCAGAGCCCACAAATTTCAAGTACAGATATATTTATGTAGTATCATTTATGCAGTATAGATATCTTTTGTGTCTCCCAGAATTAATCACAACAAATAGAGTGCCAAAATAAAAAGAATTTCCTGGAGCAGTCAGGCCCATTTTACCGTCAGCGCCCACAAATTTCAAGTACAGATATATTTGTGTAGTATAATTTATGCAATATAGATATCTTTTGTCTCTCCCAGAATTAATCACAACAAATAGAGTGCCAAAATAAAAAGAATTTCCTGGAGCAGTAAGGACCATTTTACCGGCAGGGCCCACAAATTTCAAGTACAGATATATTAATGTAGTATAATTTATGCAATATAGATATCTTTTGTCTCCCAGAATTAATCAACAAAACATAGAGTGCCAAAATAAAAAGAAGGAGCCATTTGCTGGGAAACGTGTTGAATAGACAGAAAATTTATATTTATGGGACAGAAAGCTTTAGGAAATGAATCGAAAGAATTTTAAGTCGAGAACGCTCCTTCGATTAAGACATTTAGAGACAATTAGCATGGGAGAGAGGAGGTTTTTAAGGAAATATTAAAGTTAAATAATTTTGATATATTACACACACACACACACACACACACACACACATATATATATATATATATATATATATATATATATATATATATATATATATATTATTTATTATATATATTACATATTTAATATTACTGACTTCACGCTGGGTGTTTGAAGTCGTGGCCCATTAAAATGACACCGTTTTAGCTAAAGACCTTTACTAAGATAACGTTGGTGGACGGGTTCCTATTATAGGGACAAGACAAACTGAGGGGACATCTAGCATGAAGTTATAAGTAAAAAGGCCCATAACACCTGGGTCAACATCTCATTCAAAATCTGGGGGAAAATCTGCCTCCGACAGCGTGCATCTCCTTTTTGTTTGGAAATTTCGTAAATTGTCCGCTAGGGCATTGTATAATTGTAATTGGTTAGACCCCTTCTATGAAGGCGTGAACTGTAGACCCAGTGGTCAATTTCGGTTAGGGATTAAAAAGGGAAAGCAGAGGTAAGCGGGTTTTTTTTAACCTTGGCTTAAGATTTGAAAACCCCTGAGAATTTTCTTAGGTTGTCTTAGAGGTTTTATACAAAATGCCTACTTTAGTTTCCCTATCTAGTCGACTTTTCCTTACACACACACACGTATATATATATATATATATATATATATATATATATATATATATATATATATATATATATATATATATATATATATATATATAAGTAATAGGGCTTTTGCCTCAGTACGAAATGGGGTTCCATGCAGATATGACCACCCTGCAGTCGTGAATCCTCGAAATGAGAATGGAAAGACACTGAAAAAAATCAATCTAAACTCGTTTATTCATCGAAATATCGAAATTGCCGGAACACTCGATACTACATCAGTTTGCCGAAATTATGACAGAACGAAACTGTGATGGAACTCTATAGAAACATTTTACGAAAAAATATGTTTTGAAATTCCAGACATCTGCTTAAATAGTCATTTGTGCCGACCAATCAGCTATTACTCGAAGTCACTTAAGTGCAGTAACCAGAACTCTGTTTTTAGATATGGAACGGGAAGAATTTCTTCTAGCGAACATTCAAGATTATTCGCTATGGTTCCTTGAAAATAAATCCGGGAAAATAGAATCTTAAACCTAAAGTGATAAAAATATCATTACACACACACACACACACACACACACACACACACACACACACACACACACACACACACACACATACACACATATATATGCATACTTATAAATAAATATATATATCAATACATATAAATTAACAAACAAATATATATACATTATATATACACATACATATATATATGCATACATATATATGTAATCCAATAAATATAAAACTGCTGGACGAGGAGAAAGCTAATCCTCTAACAGTAATAACGAACGACGCAATCTGGCCATATTGAAGAGAACGGCACAAGTTTAATTAAAACTTTATTTCAGAGCTGCCGAAACGGACATCTTTACTAGTCAACGACAGACAAAGGAAAGACACAAAAAACACTCTGCTCGATCAGATTTATACCTAAGAGCGAAGACAGAAAGAATTTTCCCAAGGCAGAAGAAACTTACTCAACGAATTAAGTGTTAAGATCAGGGAAAAACGAGGAGCCATTGGCCGACGACAGCTTGAAAACGTGATGAATAGGCATAAAATTTTATATATATAGAATAGAAAGCTTTGGGAATTGTATTGAAAGAAATTGAAGTCGAAGACACTACTTTGATTAAGACATTTAGAGGTTGAGAAAAAGATTTTAAAAAATTAGAATGTTAGAGAGGAGGATTTAATGAAATATTAAAGTTAAATAATTTTGATATATTACGTACTCACACACACACACACACACACACACACACACACACACACACACATATATATATATATATATATATATATATATATATATATATGTGTGTATATATGTGTATATATATGTTATATATATATTATATATATATATATTATTCAGTCAAATCTATAGTACTAGCACATGTAAATGTTGAACTTAAAACAAACCGACAAACAGAAAATCATATCAATAATTAACTTAATTATCTGATTGACGTTATACTATCTTATTTGTTGCAACAATTTAAACTATTATAGCAATTTGAATTGCAGAAGAGTTCCTTACATTTACAACAACATTTAGTAATGAATTTTTTTTTTTTTTTTTTTTTTTTTTTTTTTTTTTTGCAATGACAGCGTTTATAGACATGCCCTCCACTTTTCGAATTAGTTGCAGCGGCTTCTCTCAGCGACATTTCTTGAGAAGAAGTCTCATGTATGAAGAGTAACTTTTTTTTTTATAAAATATAAACTGATTACGGGTATAAAGCTGCTTGGAGGTACCGTTTTTCTTTACTAATAATTTTTCTTCTAATTTATAAAAGTCTGAATCTTCTATTCCAGTAACCACCTCCAATACATTTCGGGCATCTGTACGACCACGATCGACTTCAGGGACTTGTATTCGCACAGTGTTATCAATTTGAGCAGGAGAAAATTTTCTTTTTGATGTTTGTAACATTTTCGTTGCATGCATCGTAATATTATCTTTTGTGGCCGTTCTTTTAATAGAAATGAACTTCTGTTGTTTAGTCAGGGCTTGATAGAAGGTGTAGTAGGTTGAAGCACCTCTTTGATATTTTCCTTTGGAATGGACACGGGGACTAAGGAGCATTCCTTCATGGTATGTGCTATTTTGACATATATCATTATATTCTTTAATAATAAAGTATGATTTAAAAACGTAACAAAGATATTTTTTCAATATTCACCATCAGTGCATGGGGATTGTCGACATACACCGGTGATAGTCTGAATATGTAAGAATATAATAAAATATTCGGTCTTTTACAGAGGTATTTGGTGTATGTCGACATTCACCGGTCAATGTCGACATTCTCCAATTTCGGACATTCACAGTAACATAATATATATATTGTTTATTTCTTCAAAAATCCTGCAATTAGTACATTTGCCTTGAAAACCTTGAACATGGTAAAATGTCCGGTGTTGCCGGACTTGGTCAGTTGGCAAATCTGTATATATAAATCAATGCACAATCTTGTGTATTATGTTTTAATACGCGCATAAAAAATTGGCGCCAAAAATTAAATTTTTCTTGAAATCTGAAATTTTAAAAGTTAATTTATTTTAATTGAAATTTTTATTTAAAATTAATTTTGACTAAGCAAACAGTATTAAAAATATTTAGAAATGTAGTTTTATATCAATTTTACAACGGAATACATTGAACTACAGCGTTGAGCATTATACATACACACACTTCCCATGGCTACAGCCGTATATCCTAGATGAGAATGTAGGAATGACACTGCTGATTTTTCAGAATGGATCGTTTTGAAACTATGAAGAGACACAGGTACACGTTATCTGCAAGCGGATCCTTTCCCACACAATGTGAAACCGAATCCTCTCTCATTAGGCAGGAAATATGGCAGTGCCCACAGGCAGCGGAAATCGAAGTCGTGGCAAAGCGTGGACCCCCTAATGATTTTAGGGCGGCGCACCTCACAATCTGAGCAAGGTCACAGGATTATCTGTTTCTCGCTGTAGGAGCATTTCTGATTAGGGCACCAGCGATAGGTGCTTTACCAAAGTTAGTCCTCGATGTCTATATGAAAGTGGTCAAAGTTGACCACTAAAAATTACTAAAAATGTTACTAAAAATTATTATTCATCTCCCAAGATAGTTTTTTATACGCTTTTAACATTGGATCATCCGGGAATTTGTTTATCCTTACACGTCCACGGTGTCGTTTCAACATCGCAGTATAAAATCACCTTTATAATAATAGCCTAAGTTATCTGTCCGTCTGTCCACGAATTTATGATGCGGTTGGAACTGGAAAGGATAGAAGCAGGGCTTCGAACCGTAATTTGTTTTGTTCCGGTTTTCGTTCCGGTTCAACTAAAAAATTAATATCGGTTCAGTTCCGGTTTTCGCTCCGCCAAAAATAACGGTTTTCGGTTCAGTTCCGGTTTTCGCTCCGCCAAAAATAACTGTTTTCGTTTCAGTTCCAAATGAATAATTTCATTTTGTGTATATTCTTATTTGTACTAAAAATATAATTCTATCATAAACAAAGAATGTAATTCTATCAAAATATAGAAGATTTTATTCTTTTTTTAATTGGTGCACTATGTGAATTGATACAAACAGCAGGTACGATAAGAGCGGCGAGCATTGGCATTGTTATCCATTATCAAAATCGCATTTGACAACTAGGTTCATGATTACCCACATTCGTCGTTTGACTCTCACATCGTGCACTTGGCCTTGCAATAATTATGTAAAAAATATATTATTTATTTAACATATGAAAATTGCCTCTAATTATTAATATATCTTCTAACGTGGTTTCACTGAGATTACTTCTGTTGTCTCGGAGAATAAATTTCAAACCTGAAAACGCTCTTTCAACAAATATCAAAATAGGAAATCGAGAAGCAGTATACATGTAATGATAATTATAAAGTTGACGTTAAATTAGAAAATATTGATAAGTTGGTAACAGTAACAAAATGACTGAAAGATATATCGAACCGAAATAAACCGATATTTTTTTCGGTTCAGTTCCGGTTTTCGTTCCGACCAAAATAACGGTTTTTTCCGGTTTTCGATTTTCGGTTCAGTTCCGGTTCGAAACACTGGATAGAAGCATCCAAATTGGATTCTGGTTGAGTTAGAGTTAGCAAAATTTAAAGCGAGTAAAGTTTATCTTATCCTAAACTATCGATCCGATTCTAAAATAAATTGGTATAAATATGCTTCATATCATAGAAAAAAATACTGTCATCTTTAAAACGTTCCAAATTCCCCTTCCACCCCTTTTCTAGCATTTAATACCATTATTTCAAGCTTTATATTTCCCGTTAATTGCAGGAGATTAAATTTATCAATTTGTCACATAATAAATAGGTGCAAATAACATATTTTCTAGCATTATGACGTCATCCCTTTAACCATTTCATTTAAACATTTCTTATTTTAAATTACTTAAATATCGTCTGCATTATTTTCCTACGTTTTATCCCTGAATTTAGATATTGCGTATATAATTTTCTTTTATATTTGGTATAAATAATAGATTAGGTGCATATGTGATAATTTTAAATTTAATCATCGGTCATTTTTTGTTGCAATGAAAATTTTATCACCGGTATTAACTACAAATTCTTTTCATAAAAGTTTAGAAGTCTTTTTCACTGACCAATAAATATCTACCTAAAATATCTTTGAAATTAAAATATATACAATAAATATCTTTGAAAATTAAGAAGGTATTCGTTTGTGTGTTTGTTTTTTATACATAACCACACGGTTTGCAATCGATTCTCTCAATTTTGGACATCATTCACACATACCGCCAAATAATCGCTGTCAATATTAAAACCTCTGCTGTTTAACCCAGGGCTTCGAACCGGAACTGAACCGAAAACCGAAAACCGGAAAAAACCGTTATTTTGGTCGGAACGAAAACCGGAACTGAACCGAAAAAAATATCGGTTTATTTCGGTTCGATATATCTTTCAGTCATTTTGTTACTGTTACCAACTTATCAATATTTTCTAATTTAACGTCAACTTTATAATTATCATTACATGTATACTGCTTCTCGATTTCCTATTTTGATATTCACTAGTATTTTTCTGTTTCAGTTTCGCATGAAACTACTTGTAGAAGACATATTTAATTCAGTTGATTAAACTAGAAGTATAGATGATTTTTTAAGAAAAATATCGAGTTATATTTTATTTTTCACATCTCAGCATGCGATCATCCACGGATGTTTGTATAGACTGTTTAGATCAGGGAGGAGTAAATAGACAGGAGAGGCCCTAAGTGACGTAGCATGAAGCATCTATCAAATCTTCTGCGCATCAAATGGGTGTTTGGTAATGGCGGCGATTCAAATGTTTCGTAATAGTAGTATTTCATTAGGCCTGCTGTTTGTATCAATTCACATAGTGTACCAATTAAAAAAAGAATAAAATCTTCTAAATTTTGATAGAATTAGACTTTTTGTTTATGATAGAATTAGATTTTTAGTACAAATAAGAATATACATAAAATGAAATTATTCATTTGTAACTGAAACGAAAACCGTTATTTTTGGCGGAGCGAAAACCGGAACTGAACCGATATTAATTTTTTAGTTGAACCGGAACGAAAACCGGAACAAAAAAAATTACGGTTCGAAGCCCTGGTTTAACCTATCACGTAATGTGACAAGATAAATTAAAGTTGGCAACTAACATGCGATCAGTAAAGATAAACAAATTATTGCGCTTGTACCAGATAATTCTCAGCCAAAAACAAATCCTTTTTTTACCTGCCTCATAGGGTAATTTACAATTCTGGAAAATTAAAAAATTTACTGATCCCGTCATATGACGGGCTATATACTAGTAGTCGTAATAAAATAATTGCGGGACTACTGTTTAGTTGGGTTTAGTACGGTTTAATTTAAAACTAAGCCCTACTAAATAGTAGACTTTTTAATATTAAGACTTTTCAATATTATTTCATGTATTTAACGTATATTGTGACCTTTTATATCATAAAAAACCGTAACAAAACAAATTACTTAATCTTGTAAAATTAAATAGCAGAATACTCATATTAGTATAATAAGCAAAATAGTTGTGAGAATGCAAGATTTTTAATCTTTTATTTATCGTTTTTATGAAGAATATTTTGCATAAATACCTGATTTGCAATAAATACAGTGATATTCAATTTTTTTCTGTATACTTTCCGCACATCATTTTCATGCAAGAGTAACACATCTTTTTAGTTGCATTTCCGTACAATAAAACAACAATATTCATAAAAATTAGTATAATAAGCAAAATAGTAATTTTTGTGAAAATGCAACTTTTTAATCTTTTATTTATTGTTTATATGCAGAAAGTTTTGCACATACCTCATTTGCAATGGATACAGTGATATTCAATTTTTCCTGTACATTTTCCGCAGACCATGTTCATTCAAGAGACACACTGTTTTTAGTTGCATTTCCGAATAAAACAACAATATTCATAAAAGTATAATTAATTAGTATAATAAGCAAAAGAGAGTAATCAACAGCAAGACTCTACCCCAGTCAGAAGATCTCCTAGACTTCACCCATCGACATGAGGACATTAGTCGATGGTTGAGGGGAAGGATGTAGCAGCGCGCAACGGCCATCTGCGCGCGCACCTTTTTGTTTTAGCCTAAAAGGACAGACTGTTAGAGAGTTCGTTGTGTGTGGTGTGTTAACGTGCGAGGGCCTCCTGCTCTCTGCATTCTCTACAATGTTAATTGTTAAGTAAACTTGTAAATATGTGTAAATATATTAATAATTAAACGTAATTTGTTAAATGTAGACATTTTGTTCCTGTGTTGGATTTATAGTGTTACACTGTACATTTTCCGCACACCATTTTCATGCAAGAGACACACAGTTTTTTAGTTGCATTTCTGCACGATGAAGCAACAATAATCATAAAAATTAGTATAATAAGCAAAATAGTACTTTTTGTGAGAATGCAAGTTTTTTAATCTTTAGTTATCGCTTTTATGCGTAATGTTTTCTACATACCTCACTTTCTATGGATACAATGATATTCAATTTTTCTTGTACATTTTCCGCACACCATTTTCATGCAAGAGACACACAGTTTTTTAGTTGCATTTCTGCACGATGAAGCAACAATAATCATAAAAATTAGTATAATAAGCAAAATAGTACTTTTTGTGAGAATGCAAGTTTTTTAATCTTTAGTTATCGTTTTTATGCGTAATGTTTTCTACATACCTCACTTTCAATGGATACAGTGATATTCAATTTTTCCTGTACATTTTCCGCACACCATTTTCATGCAAGAGACACACAGTTTTTTAGTTGCATTTCTGCACGGTTTTCGTTTTTATGCGTAATGTTTTCTACATACCTCACTTTCAATGGATACAGTGATATTCAATTTTTCCTGTACATTTTCCGCACACCATTTTCATGTAAGAGACACATTATTTTAGTTGCATTTTCAACGATGAAGACAATAGTCATAAAAAATTATTTAATAGCAAAATAGTAATTTTTGTGAATGCAAGTTTTACATCATTATCGTTTTTATGCGTAATGTTTTCACATACCTCACTTTCAATGGATACAGTGATATTCAATTTTTCCTGTACATTTTCCGTCCATTTTCATGCAGTTTTTAGTTGCATTTGTACAAATGAAGCAACAATATCATAAAAATTAGTAATAAGCAAAATAGTAATTTTTGTGATGCAAATTTTAATCATTATTTATATTTTTTATGCAGAATGTTTTGCAACATACCTCATTTTCATACAGTGATATTCAATTTTTCCTGTACATTTTCCGC
>CM063500.1:46110904-46145904 GCA_032207245.1 Pardosa pseudoannulata
AACTGAATGATAAAATCGATCTAAAATTGAGATGAATTTTTTTTTAATTAAGATAGAAAAATTATTATTATTATTATTATTAATTGTTATTTTTATTATTTTAATTTTTCTTATCTTTTTTGGTGGCAAAATCCTCTCAAATAAAGTTCCTAATACTTTATTGATATCCATCGCCTAAGTGAATTTTTTATGCGCTTTTAAATACATACGCTAATTTTAACAAAATTTACGCTAAAAAATATTTTTAGGAAAAACTAAGTAATCTAACAAAGTTTATATCCGGATTTCTTTTTTTTTTCCCTTTTTTAATATACGGTTTAACGTGAAAGTTCCTAAAAAATAGTTTTCAAGAAATTTAATAACATTTAACACATAGGATAATTTTGTTTCTTAGCTTTAATTATTGTGATAATTTTCCCAAAATTTCAAGGTTAAAGATCGTTTCGAGTCCAAAAACTGTATGATAGCAATCTAGCTCAAACTGAGCTGTTTTTTTTTATAATAGAAAAATTTTTATTATTATATTATGGTTATTATTTTTTTAAAACTTTTATTTTAAGGCCAATTTTTATTAATTTCTAAATCTTTATCAATATTCATCTTTAAATTTTTTTTATGCATTTTAAAATATATCAATTTTATAATAAATATATCTAATTTTTACAAAATATCATATATTTTTTTTTAATTAAATAAATAATTAAAAGAATTTATGTTATATATTTTTTTTTTTTTTAATATATATAATGTGAAAAGTTCCTAAAATATGAGGTTTTTAAAGAATTTAATAACATTCAACACATATGATAATTTTTGTTTCTGAGTTTTAAATTATTCGTGCTAAATTTTCCCAAAATTTCAAGCTGAAAGGTCTTTGAGTCCAAAAAATGATGACACCAATCGATCTAAAATTGAGTGAATTTTTTTATTAAAAGATTATTATTATTATTATTAATTATTATTGTTATTATTTTAAATTTCCTTATCATATTAAGGCAACAAAATCCATCTAAAAGTTCTAATACTTTATTTATATTCATCTCCTAAGGGTTTTTTTATGCGCTTTTAAATATATCAATTTTATTAAATTAAATATATCTAATTTTAACAAAATCTCACTCTAAAAAATATTTTTAAGATCAAAAACTACGTAACCTCAACAAAGTTTATATTTGGATTAATTTTTTTTTTTTTTTTTTTTTTTTATTTTACGCTTGAAGTTGGAAAAGTCACTGATAAAGGTAGTTCCTAAGAATTTATTAATATTTTTGTCATAAGGTGGTTTTCATTTTCTTTTTTTTTTTTTTTTTTTCGCTTTTAATTAATTCGTGCTAATTTTAGTAAAATCTCACATTTAAAGGTCGTTCTGAGATTAAAAACTAAAATACCTTAAATAAACTAAGAACCAAATATTTTTTCTTCACAGTTTAATGAATAAAATTCATTGTAAAATCCATTTTCTAGAAATCTGTTAATATTCATATCCTAGGGTAATTTTTTTCTGCACTTTTAAATAATTCGTGATAAATTTCTTAACATCCCACGGTTATTGGTCGTTTTGAGTAAAAAAAATAAATGACTAACAACCTAGCTAATAATAGTACTAATAATAATTTTAATAATAATAATAATAATAATAATAGTTTAATTATTTTAATCATTAAATTATTATTTATTAATAATAATAATTATAATAATTATAAAGCACAGAAAATAATTATACTATGTGTTAAATGTTATTAAATTTCTAGAAACCTCATATTTGAGGAACTTTTTCACGCTAAGCAGTATATTAAAGAAAAAAAAAAGAAATCCGGATATAAACTTTGTTAAGGTTATTTAGTTTTTGATCCTAAAAATATTTTTTAGTGAGATTTTGTTAAAATTAGCGGGTGTATTTAAAAGCGTATAAAAAATTAACTTAGGAGATGATTATCAGTAAAGTATTAGAAACTTTAATTTAGAGGGCTTTTGCCACCGTAAAATGATAAGAAAATTTTAAAATAATAATAACAATAATAATTAATAATAATAATAATAATAATAATAAATAATTTCACTACTCTTAATAAAAAAATCAGCTCAGTTTTAGCTCGATTGGTATCATACAGTTTTTGAACTCGAAACGATCATTAAGCCTGAAATTTTGGGAAAATTAGCACGAATATTTGTAGGATACAAAAACTAAATAACAATTATTAACAAAGTTTATATCCGGATTATTATTTTTTCTATTATTTTTTTTGAGAAGTTGGAAAAGTCACTGAAAAATGCAGTTCCTAGGAATTTATTAATATTCTTGTCCTCAGATGGTTTTCCTTTTTTTATTTATTTTTTTTTTTTTTATTTTTTTTTATTTTCGCTTTTAACTAATTCTTGCTAATTTTAGTAAGATCCCACATTTAAGGGTCGCTCTGAGATTAAAAACTAAAATAATTTAAACAAACTAAGAACCAAATATGTTTTTCTTCACAGTTTAATGAAGAAAATTCATTTTAAAATTCATTTTCTAAAAATTTGTTAATATTCATATCCTAGGGTAATTTTTTCTGCACTTTTAAATAATTCGTGCTAATTTTCTTAAAATCTCACAGCAATTATTGCTCGTTTTAAGTAAAAAAAGGGAAAAAAAATGAATGAATGACTAACAACCAAGCTTAAAATTATTATTATTATTATTATTATTATTATTATTATTATTAAAGGGTCACAGAACTATTAAAACTTCAAAAACTTTTATTTTTCAATTTTTAATACATGGACTACAATCTTTTCTGTGAATTTTGGTATAATTCTTTTTTTGAAATTCCAAATAGAGCTCGAGTAATGATCAAATGCAGAATTACTCTTTTACAGTTAAAAAGGGAAGCATTTTTATCTTTAATTATATTTTTCTCATTTTCTAAAAAAAAATTCTTCTCTTGCTTGCATTGTATTTCAAAGAAATAATTTGATGAAATTTAGTAGATAAATTCAGTTTGATATGTAGGATAAATTATACCTTAAATTATTTAGTAGATTAAATAATTTATGTTAAATAATTCATATCATTTATTTTATATTAACATTACTTTTTAAAAAATATTACTTTTTTTAAAATATATGAATCCTCTATATAAATAAAAATGTAAATGAGTGTTCTTAACCCAAAAGCTCTGAAATTATTGCCCCGATTGGCTTGAAATTTTGGCATAACGCTGTACTACAGTCCGGGAATGTTTATATCTACACCATTTATATATAAAGTTTAAAATCTCTGTGTCGAGAATTTTTCGGACGTAGAATATTTATGTATAAGACATCGCTTTTGACTCTTACATGAATGCTATAAACTACGAATGCTAGGTCTGATTTGTTGATACAAATGTTTATATTGATAAAATATTATGCAGTAAAACATGAGTTTAAAAAGCGATATAGATATGCATTAAGCTGGTTCTGTTATCTATATAAATAAAAATGTAAATGTCTGTACTAACCAAAAATCTCTGAAAATATTGCATCGATTGTCTTGAAATTTTGGCTTAACGTTGCAGTAGAGTTCGAGTATGTATACATCTACACCGTTTATATACAGAGTTTACAATCTCCGTGTCACGACTGTTTCGTACTTAGAATAATTATGTATAAAACATCGCTTTTGACTCTTACATGAATGTTATAAACTACGAATGTTAGGTATGATTTTTTGATGCAAATGTTAATATTGATAAAATATTATACAGTAAAACTTGAACTTAAAAAGTAATCTAAATATGCATTAAGCTGGTTGTGTTATCTATATTAATAAAAATGTGAATGTTTGTAACCCAAAATCTCTGAAATTATTGCACCGATTGGCTTGAAATTTTGGCGTAACGTTTTACTAGAGTCAGGGTATGTCACAAGATCACAGGATGCAGGTATTACAAAACTGCCTCGGGCCAAGCCCTGAAGTTCTGCATTACATGGGATTTTAGCAAACAAAACTAATGATATGATTTGGCTCTAACATGAAAAAATATGTATAAGAAAAGGGGAGGAATGCTTGAGTTTGGGCTGAGAAAATATTAGTAATAACCATAAAAATAAAATTGAGATAGGCTAAAATTCCAAGTCGGAATTTAGTGAGATGAAATGAATATAAGTTCATTTAGTGAGATTAATACAGAAGGACAAAATGAAAATTACATTAAAATTTTTTTTTGGTCGAAATGAGGATTTAGAGCATAAAATACTCTAGTAGGTGATAGGTGTGAGTCTAGCTGCAAAGATGAGAGAGCCCAAGATTGGGATCCAGAAGAGAAATTCTCGACGAATCAGGAATGAAAATGAGAACCAATGGCGGCACTCTTAGAAAATTACCCACCAAGATGTGGCCGCGAGAAGCGCTGCTTCAGAATTTTGAAGTACGATAGAGATAAATAGGGGGGGGGGAGAGACAGAGCAGTGCGGCACAGGATCTCACAGAAAGAATTAGCAACAGAACTCCATGGGCCAAGCCCTCTAGTTCTGGTGTTACTAGTAATGGTATTTGCATAAGACTAATGAAATTGAGTTGGCATGACATAAGAAAGCAGTGGGGCACCTTATCCGCACCGTTTATATATAAAGTTTAAAATCTCGGTGTGTGTATCCCAGCAATTTGATTGGCTGCTGGGTGTATGGTTCGGTGGTAAAGTTCCTAGCACCGTAGAATGAAAGCAGTGGTTCGAATCCCACTAGACGCAGTTTTATTAAATTAAACATATTAAGACATGCGCATTTTTCTTTCGTTTCCTTTTAACTACACTAAGCCACAGCAACGCGTGGCCGATCACAACTAGTATTCAATAAAAAAAAGTATTAATCTTATTAAAATGCTTCGGTTTCAGGTAAAGTTCAAGACACATCACGTTCTTTTTCGAAACAAATGGAATTTTGTTTCTGGTACCAATATTTTTATTAGAATCCTGCGCGCAGGAAGTATAGGTAAAATTTTGACGTTAAAATAGGAATCAAACTGTTCAATTTTTTTAGTGATAAAATTTATTTCCTGTGATCTGAAAAAATATAATATATTTTGAACAGTTCAAGCATTTGTTGGTAAAAATCCCCTATATATTAATAGCCTAAGTTATCTGTCCGTATAAAAATATATGTATGAATTAGACAAAAAAGTTATGAGTATATAAATTTAGAAATGAGTTATTGACATATATGTTGGAAACTTTTTTTTTCTTGAATTTTTGCTCTAATTTACTCGATTATCTGTAACTCATTTATCCTTTACAATATTTTCATTATTTAGATTCAATGCATAAATATTCAATGCACAATACATAATGAATATTGCCATGTTCCAGACAATCTAATTACTGATCAAAGAAAATTTATAATACAATATTAAGTATAATATTATGTGGTTTAAGTATAATATTATGTGAGTATAATATATTGTAACATTTAAGTCAATTTATATCATTAAGTAAAAGTATTTTTTTTACTCTTATAGTTACTCTTAAATGTTAAGTCAAAATAGGTTTTTATTTAATTTTTGGCAAATTTTAACAAAAAATACATGCTATAATGTAAAATTTGTAGCATTAATAATTATTTTAATTTTCCCGTTTCTCAATGTTTTATTATTTAATATTGCATAAACTGTAAGAAATGTTTCCATAAAACCTTTTTGTAAAAATGTTCTCTTCGAACGTGGTTGGCTACCTTAATTTTAAAAAATTTACTGCTTAAAGCTCAATTTTTCCCCAAAAAAAGCAATATACTGAAATATATCATTGTTTAAGTACAATTTAGTACACAAATCGAATATTTTTGTTACGATATGAGAAGACGTTATAAATAAATATATATTGCATTTGATTATATACAGGGTGTCTATAAAAGAACTCCGGGGTTTTAAAAATTCATATCTCACTAACTATGAAAGATAGCAAAATTTAGTCGATTTCTCTGAAAAGAGTAGCTCAAAAAGTTTTACTCATGTCATTTGGGAATGTTTGTATGAACTATTGGCTGCGCTGCAGGGCGTTGACCTTGAAATGACGTCGCGAAATTTGAAATGATGTCGATTCCGCAACAAAAGGCTCAATGTGTTATTTGGCTCATAGAAACGAAGTCTGTAGTTACCGTACAAAGAAACTTTCGACGTAACTATGGTGTTAACCCGCCTTCTGACAAAACCATTCGTCAATGGTTCAGTGCATTTAAGGAAACAGGGAATGTTTTGAAGCAAAAGTCGCCGGGTAGGCCGAGTGTGTCTCAAGAGAAAGTGGACAGAACTCCGTTGGATTTTTTCTTCTGGGGGCATATCCAGAATCTTGTGTATGCAGAGAAAATTCGTGATGTTCAACATCTCAGGGAACGAATAGTCAATTGTGTGGCAACCGTCGCACCAGACATGCTCGCCAGGACATGGGAAGAGGTAGAATACCGTTTAGACTTCTGCCGTGCCACTAACGGGGCTCATATAGAACTTTACTAAGTGTTAAAAAAAAACTTGAAGTGTAAGTTTGTCAGCCATGTATAAAACATGTATGTATGTCTTTTATTTCATTAAAATATTTTGCCTCAAAACCCCGGAGTTCTTTTATAGACACCCTGTATTAATAAACCACCTGAAACGTTCTCAACCATTTAGAATTTTTTTCCCACAGTTTTAACCAGAAAATTGTAATGACTTAGGCTTACACGATTAATCCATGCAAAATATGGCAAGTTTTTATGACATCGATTGATGACTTCTAGCGGAAAGTATGTATCATAAATTTTCATAGTTTATTAGAAAACGGCCTGATGGAAGCAAAAGAACGAAAAAAACAGCACCAAAACACGAGAGTCGAGTCAAAATTCATTTACGATGCAAAGAACGAAGTAATATAATTTATTAATACTGCTGCATCAGAAATATGACGTTAAAAATAATGCAATTCATCTATATTATTCTTCGAACATGTTTTTCAGCTTAGCAAATTTAGGCCCTGGATACCCTAAACATCATTAAATGCTTTATTTTTGTAACTAAGATATCATAAAATATACAGTGAAAAAATAATTTGAATGTTATCTAAGTGTTATAATTCTAAATTGATTTTCATGTAAGCTCCAAGTGGAAACATATTTCATTTTCTGCTGTTGGCAGTTCTCCAAAATCTTTAAGCGTCAGACAAAAAATCGTTTGGAATTTTAAAATGTCTGACTTTAGAAATTTATGAATCAAGTATGATTTTTAAATTAAAAGGTTTCATGGATGATTTCCCCTCTATGTTGTACCTTCAATAGCTCGGCTGATATGTTTTAGGTAGTGAGTAAAAAGTAATAGGTCAGTGTATACAATATTTCGTAGCAATTTTAATCTCTTAAGATTGAATTCCCCTCTCTTTATGTTAACCTATGTGGAAAATAAAATTCCCTCATTGGCTCGCCTTTTAAAATTTCCTTAAAAAATTATACTTCGTGATATGATAGCAAATTCGATAGAAATTATCTTTTTCTTTTTTTTTTTAAATTTATATTTGTTAAATATAATTACTTAAGTCTGAGTACACCAAAATTAATTTTATAATTAATTTTATTTTTAATAATAAATTTTAATTAAACATATTTTCTCAATGTTTCTCAAAAAAAAAATAAAATAAAATAAAGCAAAGATAGCATTTTAGAGAATTTACTGTTTTATCGTGTGGTATAATTGTTTTATTTAGCCTCCACACTATGGTCAATTGTTCACCACTCCAGTACTGCTCCTGATGGCAACCTTGGACGATGGGTCCCGGGTTGCATTCACACACTAAATGAGCAGAGCGCGTGTATGCATACATAGAATCTACTGCGCACTTTGGTAGCGCATGCTGGTTGTCTTTAATCTTTGAAGAAAAACCGCTTCCGAAGCCATCCCCTGCCAAGGCCATTTTATCGTCTGCCATCGTCGACCTCGATAAGCCATACCCCATAAAGATGGTGGTAATAGCTTGCAGTGGACCATAGTGAGGAGGTCTTTAAGAATTCTTGTGTAGCCTCCACACTATTTCCAATTGTTCACCACTCCAGTACTAGTCCTGATTGCGACCTTGAATGATAGCTCACGGGTTGCATCCACACACTGGGCCACTAAATGTGGAGAGCTCGTGTTTACATCCATAGAATCTACTGCGCAGTTTGGTAGCGCATGCTGGTTGTCTTTGAATTTTGGAGAAAAATCGCTTCCAAAGCCATCCTTCGGCATTTTATCGTCTGCCATCACTGACCTCGATAAGCGATACTCTCTCCAGACGGTGGTAATGGCTTGCCGTGGACCATAGTGTGGAGGGTGCCTTAAAGAATTCTTGTGTAGCCTCCACACTATGGCAAATTGTTCCCCACTCCAGTACTGGTCCTGGTGGCGACCGGGGCTCACGGGTTGCATCCACACAGTGGGCCGCTAAATGAGCAGAGCACGTGTATGCATACATAGAATCTACTGCGCACTTTGGCAGCGCATGCTGGTTGTCTTTGATCTTGGAAAAAACACCGTTTCCTAAGCTATCCTCCGCCAAGGCCATTTTATTGTCTGCCATCGTCGACCTCGATAAGCCATACCCCATTCAGACGGTGGTAATGGCTTGCAGTGGACCATAGTGTGGAGGAGATGCAGGAAAGTAAAGATATCACTCGAATGGAATGGCCAGCGTACTCCCCTGATTTATATCCCCTCGAACATGTGTGGGATGCTTTCGGGAGACGCATCGCAGCACGCTTACATCCTCCGGAGAACACCCAACAACTCAAACAGATGCTGATTGGCGGAATGAGCATTCTTACCGCAAGAAATATTGGATCAGCTGGTTCTGAGTCTGCGGAGACGGTGCGAAGCAACCATTGCAGTTAGGGGAGGGCATATCCCATGCTAAGGAACATCTGCTTGTTGTTCTTCCTCTTGGTTAGACAATCATGAGTCACGATACTATGCGTTCAATAACACAGATATTAGCACAGATATTTTCGTCATCCTGTAAGTACATAATACTCTCCCTCATTTCTGAATTTCATTTCTCTCATAATTTCTCGAGGAGTTATGGCAAAAATTCCACCTGTCGCTTCAGTTTTGCACACCAGTGTATAAAGTGGTGATATTCCATTGTCCGATGTCAGTTCAATAAATTGTTTATACCTCTGCAAGAGAAATAAAGTTTTGCATTTATGATAAATATATTTTAGATCCATTTTTTGCTTTTTAATTTTTGCGTTGCTCGTTAGCGATGAAGTCCATAGAATTCCTGAGAGAGTCAACATCCTCATATCGCTTATGTTCTAATTTCCGAATTTAATTCTGAGATAAAGGTTTTTGTTGCTGGAAAACAGTCACGTTTATGGCTGCGGAAAATTAAAGAGTAAATTTGCTGATTTTCTTTAAAATGTCGCTAGCGTACAAAAATTCCTCGAGAAACCAGTGGTGGGTCGTTGGGGAACATTTGGGTTCCGCAGAACACACTTTGAGAAACCGTATCTTAGACAGTCAACTAACTACTGCTCTCAGCCCACGATGAACGAAAAACAGTGAAGAAAATGCAGTTAAAATTTCTGACTGTCACCTAGGGGTGACCAAACGGCTGTCCGTGGTGGAATTTCCTAAATTTACAACTGAAAAAAATATTGCATTTATTATAGTAAATACAGTATTATTTGATTTATGAGTCGATAATTTTATAGATATCCTATACTATAATACGAGGAATGGTTGTCAAGTCGAAAATCGCCCCAGAATTAATACACTGTAGTAAAATTGGGGATCTGGGGTTTTTGGTCACGAGGAATCGATTGGCATCGGTTTTGACTCGCTAAGGTCACGTAGTTCGGCGCTACAGATAGGGCCGGGTTCGAACCCCGGTGCGGGCAAACATTTTTCTCATGCGTCCAAACCAAGTGAAAATTGGTACCCGGGGGTTTTCGACCACGAGGAATCGATTGGCTGTAGTTCTGACGAATTAATAATAATAATAATAAAAGTCTTTATTGATTTGTCTTTATTCCTTGATATCGGTTTCCATTTTTATTTTCTATCAACTCTAAATATTAAATTAATGTAGCAAAGTATATATAACACAAACGATATAGTAAAAAAAAAATAATGCAAACAAAAATTTTGAAAACCAACCACAAAAAATTAAAAAATAATGCTTCACCAACATGCCGAAACAACCTCGCCGTTCAATTTCCAAAGCCACACTAAACACAGAGCATATAACTTATCAAAGTCCGTCGCCGCGTTAGTGCGTCGTCGACCAGGCCATACCAGGAGGTGCCGCTCTCATACCAGGAGGTGCCGCTCTGACGCGCCAGTACGTCGGTGGCAGCGAACGTGTTAAGGATCTGATTTCCATTTCAAATCACCGTCAACAAAGTTCGACATTTCAACATTCATCAGATTTCAAGCTACATTTTCAACATGCAGAACGCACTTCAATGATTTAGCGATACGACATGTTTTTACCACACAAAGAGTATTTACAATGGTACCTACAGCTTAAAGCAGGGGTGGGCAAATACATTTAAGCGCCGGCCAAAATGAAATTTTCAAAATGTCTCCCGGGCCGGAGGACTATACCGCGTACGCTCTGTACACGCGAATGTTTTGGGTGGAGTTTTTTCCCTGGCCAAGAAATTTTTTTGACAAAAACACTATAAGTATCATTTTAAAGCATTTGGACAGAGAAATTTGATAGTTAATAAAAGATAATAGTAGTAATAAACTGTCTTACTTAGGTGTATATGCGAACAATTTGTGCCCAGTAAAATATGTCACGTAATTTTTAAAGAAATATAACCCATTATATTAAATTAATGGCCATTAAATACATCACTTAATGAAAGATTTTATTTTGACATTTATTTATATCTTAACGATACAAATTATTTTATTTTGATCGTAGTTATTACATTTTTATATTTATATTACATTTTGTAAATATAATAGTAAATAGAATTATTAAAAGAAAAGACAAACATCCAACGTTAAAACAGAATAGTTTTAGTTAATACGAAACGTGAAATCTGGAATGTTCATTCGATATTATTTCTTCAAAATTTGGATCCAAATCACTTGTAGCAATCCTTAATACCGAGTGTAGAATTTCGTCAGAAATTTGTGATCGATATTTATTTTTCGTGTAAATCATTAAGGAAAACGCATTGGCGAAATCCGGAAACACGCACCAAGGCTTGGAGAGAAATGAAGCCGGCAGGCTATTTTTCATTATTTATATGTACACTACGCATACAAATACTGTTGATTCCAATAAAATCGCATATAAGAGATTAAAAAAATTGCATGCAGGATTTTTCAACGGGCCGGATAAAGTAAGCAAAAGGGCCGGATAGGAAACGCGGGCTGGCTTTTGCCCACCTCTGGCTTAAAGAGTATTCTGTATGACTACATACATCCATGCCAACAGAGTAATTTGAATTTATGAACTTTAGTTCGAAAGACGGCATTCTACTCATTTAGCTGTTGTTTAGCTTGAGCAGATTTAAGTCACATTCAGTATAAGATAATACTACGTTTCTATGCTCGGAAGTTACTAAAATCACCTCCCTAACACGCTGACTTCCAGACGCATTTTCGATGGTTTAATATTGTGATATTTCGTTTACCGAATATCGATATATCTATATAGTAGAACCTCGATTAACTGAAACTCTCTGTTAACCGAAATCGGTTTCTTCTTCACTTTTTTTTTCACTTTCTAGTAACATCCAAAATTTTCTCTTTAAAAAAATGCATTTTTAAAGTTTTCTTTTTTTCCCACATTCCTTTTGTATGCAAGCCGTCCTTTCCAACCTACGAGTGCAGATGAATATTTTGGAATTCTCTTTTTTAGAATTCCTTCTCTCAAGCATAATTCTCTGAGTGTACTCCTCCCCACTTTCAGACATCTCTGTTCCAAACAAAAACACACCCCATTTTGAAATTTGGAAGGTTTTGCATCGAAGACCCTTTTGTTATTTGGTCATTGTCCATTCTGATTAGATGGTCTGCCCACCTTATTCTTTGCAATTTGAAAAAAAATATTATGTCAGGTTCATTATATAAATTATATAGTTCTAAACTTGATCTCTTGAGCCGTATATTATTTTTTTGTATTCCTCCAAATATACTTCTAAAGATTTTTCTTTCAAAGGTCTCCAGTATCTTTTCCTCTGACAAAGTTATTGCCCAGGTTTCACATGCGTAAGTTAAAACTGATCTTATTACACATTTGTAAAGTAAAAATTTTGTTTTCCTTTTTATTAATTTTGATTTTATATATTTTCGCAGGCCATAAAAACATTTATTTGCCATCATAACTCTCTTCTGGATCTCTGACGTTACATCATTTTTGTTGTTTACCTCAGATCCTAAATAGGTGAGGCAGTGGCGTGCGGTCCATATGTGTAGGGTGTGCACTGCACACCATGGCAAAATTATGAGAGACAATATTTTTCTGCACTTATGTCTACCTATCTTTATATGGTATATAATAAATATTATTTATAATATATTCAAATATTATGTTGATTTGCTTGCTTGTATTCTCGCAGTGCGTGCGGTACTAGGTGCTGCACCACGTAGCGCGTTCAAAAGCAAACGAACATAAGAAATTTTTATGTGTATGCATTATGCACTAATAGAAAATCACGCTTTATATGTATGGGCAACTGGAAAAGCACAACATACTATAGCACTGAGGCAAGTGCAGCTATTTTTCCTGCACTTGGCATTCAGAATCTTCCGAAGGTACGGTTTATTAAGCGTTGTATTAGAGCGGGGACTTACGTGCTGAAGCGCTTTTGGTTTTTTAACTGATTAACTGGCCATACGATTTTGCAGACGGTTCATGTTTAAATTTATATATTGTAAGATTTTGTTTTCATGGAAATATAAAAGAAGTATTTCATCAATATAAAGGGAAATGTTTTAGTATGGTAAAGTAATTTCGGTGATGTATTATATTTATAGAAATTATTCGCTGAAAAACAGTTTTGTTTTGTTAGACAAATAAGAAACGAATTCTAACAGAACAGTCCAAATTTTACCATTCATTGTGTTTTACAGACAGTATATAAGCTATATCTGTAACACCATATCCCTGGTTTTGTTTTTAAAAATTGTGAAGATGTTTTTCGCACATTATATGATTTCCAAATGCTAAAAACAATTAATAAATATAATTTAATCCACTGACCGAATGAGAAACAGTTCGTTCTATTGCGCCATCGTGCAGTGAAATCCTCTGCACGTGGAATAGACTTTCGGTTTTTCGGGCGCCGTGTGGTGCTATGTTTGCTGAAAATGTAAGTTTTCCGTGGAAATATAAGCTTTTCATTATTTTATTAGTAATACGGATAGACGTATGGATTTTGTGTACAAATGAATAATAAGCGTTAAGGAAGTGTTTAATACGCATTTTTATGGTTTTATTATTATTGTTGTTGTTGCTCTCTGCACACCCTGCATAAACACGTACCGCACGCCACTGAGGTGAAGCAATCAACCACCTCAAATTTATATCCTTCCATTTCTAGATGTTCACTTACGTACCCAGTTTTTTGTGAATAGCATATATTTTGTCTTATTTTCATTTGGATATTACATATATATATATATAAATGCCAACTCGAAGATCTTCATAAAAGTTTAATTTAGATTTCATTTTAAAAATCCAATTTTTAAATTTGAAAGGAGAACAATATGATTAACGATTTTATACATATTTACATCGAGTGAACTACGCATAGCGATCAAAGAACTTTAACGTACTTATTCGTACCGCGAGCGATGTCAAGGGGTCACGTGATTGGTGGCATTTTCATAATTCAAGCTTCCCGCCTTCGGGCGGTTGCCATGGTTACCGTTGCAGCCGATACTCGGTTCTTCCGAATCCAAAATAGGAATGTTTAGATCAAAGCGCATTATTTATTATTTAATAGACTTTGGGGTGAGGGGAGGGGAATGAGTTATTTTGCGGTTTTGCGTCAAGGGGCACAATTTTTACTTTGTTTTATTTATTTACTTTTTTATTCTTCTCTTCGGGCTCGAATCCGGTTGAGGTTTCTACATTTTCTGCTCCTCTTTCTTTTTAGTAGACTAGCCATCTATATGAAACAGGCCTTTCAGGTAGATAGAGAGGTCATGGGATTCGAAGATAGTTCTTTTTTTTATATATATAAGCCTTCAGCGTTGCCAAATTTTTACGCAGTCAGTCAAGTTAAAGACCGTGGAAAAAGAGGTATTTGAAAAAAATAAGCAAGTATTTGAAGAAATAAACAAAACGGTTTTAATCGTCGTTTGTTATAATCGAGTGTCGGCCATCTACTGACGTACGGGTTGCAATATTACCATGAATTTGTTGCTCTTTTCGTGCCTGTCAAATATTCTGTTAGACCAATTCGATCTGGAATGCTTAACATCGGGTATTTGAATGAGTCGATTCCTACAAGCATTGCCTTAAGCTATGTTACTTCCTGTGTTCCATCTGTCTTTCAGTATTTTTCATATATATATATATATATATATATATATATATATATATATATATATATATATGCATGTATATATATATATACATACATGTATATATCTGTACATGTACATGTATATATTGTAACGTACTGGAGATATGGTAGACGAAGCCGTCAATGAAACAGGTTAGAAAACTGTTTAATCTAAACTAAATTTTTTATTCAGGTGAATAAATTATGTACAGCTATGTACAGATTCAGTAGATTTCTGAATATTCTGGGATCTCGTGCTGAGATGACATTCACAAAATAAGGATGCGTGAGTACTGGGTACAGTGTGGCTAGGGCTTCTAATCACTGGAATTGTTCCCTAATTAGTGCCACTATCACCTCCGGGCTGACGATTAGTACAGTCGGCTATCACACCAAGGTTCGAAAGTTCAGAGTGCGTATCACGCTGGGGTTCGTGAAGGAAAACTCGGGATGCAAGACGATCCAAATTGAGAGCAAAGGTCACTCTCGGCTACCTACTTCTATGCACGAAGTAAAAAACAATTAGCAAAATAACGGGAATGGAATTCCCAAGTCGAAAGTCGACTTCTTAGCAAACAGAGACGCTGGCGGTCTCTAATCAAGCAAACTCCAGAATCGGAGATACGAGCGGTTCCTCTCGAGCTACAAAGCTACTCCCAGGAAGAGGTTTCAAGAAGAAAAAGCCCTGTCTTGGCACCGCCACTCTTCTTTTATAGCGGTCCCGGTTCCCCTTATGCGATTCTTCGGGAAACTTCCAGAAGCAGGATGATGCAATCTTGCGGTCACTTCCCGCCTGAATCATCTGTTTCGTTTCCATATGTGGCCGAAAAGCTGTCTTCAGATCAGCCGACCCAAACAACTTAATTGCCTTTTTCGTTACCGCTAATGGGCGCATGTGGCACTGTAATTATTGAGTCTTTTCACTCAACAGTCTCACAAAACTTCAGACCCGTTGGCTCCAGCACACGGACAGTTTTCAATTAAACTGGGACCTAGTATATACGTGTATTGTTAAACCACCCGTTTCTACCTGCCGCTAGCCGTAATTGTCCGCAGCGAAAGGTCACCTTCGGGCTCCTCGTTCTTTAGGGTCATGTAGCGGATCGTTACAATATGTACATACATGTATATAAATAATATATATATATATATATATATATATATATATATATATATATATATATATATATATATATATATATATATGACATGGACGAGTGGTTAAGGCATGGAAGACACATTTTATTTCATATATAAAAACTTCTTTATTGTAATCCTTCTGTCCATAACTATGCCATTTAGAAATCCTTTGTTCTCATACTTTGCCACGACAAGCTTGCAGGATGTTATCAGCCCGAGTTCCCGCTCAGAACTGTCTTTTTTGGAGTTGCTACCTAAGCAAAATTCCTATGTCTACTTCCACGTCAGCTCTTTTACTCTGTATAGTTCAGCTGGAGGGTGTGTCATTCTCCTATGACGTTGTCGTTAATGAGTTCTAACTATTTTTAATTATAACTCACTTGATTCTAAACCCCTATTTTTAAACCTGACACACACACACACACACACACACACACACACACACACACACATATATATATATATATATATATATATATATATATATACATGCATATACGTATACATATATATATGTATATATATGTATGTATATATATATATGTATAGATAGATAGATAGATAGAGAGACAGACAGATAGATAGATAGAGAGAGAGACAGATAAATATGAAGCCCAGTGACGTTGGGGTAGCGCTTCGTGCTCCCACGAAAAAAGTCTGAGGTTCGATTCCCGGGTTGGGCGAAGTTGCCTCCGTCCTTTCAGTGGGTAGACAAACTGAGGACCAAGTATGCTTGAGAACTATACACTGTGGGGTTCCGCGTAATATTGGCTACCTAACTGGAACATATGCTTTGCACCTCAGGACCGTTGTTCTCAGAAACGGAGATTGGCACCTTAAGCCTTGACCCCGTAGAGGTTGTTGCGCAGAGGAGTTTAGTATATATATATATATATATATATATATATATATATATATATATATATATATATATATATATATATATATATATATATATATATATATATATATATATATGTGTGTGTGTGTGTGTGTGTGTGTGTGTAATGAGTGAAAATATTCTTCTCCGATTACACAAGGGGAACAGTCCATATTTTTAAATGGCGGAGTTTTCTTGGCAATAAAACTCAGCTGCAGTCATGGCATCACAGAATCAGATTTCAGACTTGTGGAACTTCCCGTTTGTTGACAATTACAACGCATCGATCAACTGAACATCTTTACAGTGAAAGAGCTCTTCATAGTGAATGAGGTGCTCCAAAAATATATACATTCATAGCTGATGTAGCAATTATAATTATTTATGTTTACACAAATCAGGCAATGTAATCAACGATTATTTGTAATAAGCAGTAATATACACATCAATTTATGTAGATATTAAATAAAGTATCACACATCTTCTTTGTGCCAGACCCGGTTTTTTTCTCGAGAAATCTAAAAAAGCCAACGATGGCGACTGTAAAATAATTTGGCGACCTAGAGCTTGAACCCAGTAAAGGAAAAAAATTCCAGACAATACTCCTCAACTCTGCTTTTCAACTGATTTTTAATCGCTCTCAAGATAAACGTAAATATTCCTAAATTAGTAAATTTTTGCTGACTCATGCATAAAGACTTAAAAAAAAAAAAAGCAATTGCATTGAGGAAGTACAAACTGATAATCGCTAATTGTCGTAAAAATGACTATAGACAGCGATTTGAGTTTTGAATTTTGCATGTTACACGAAAGAATAAACTATATTCTGCTTTTGAAGGGTTGACCTTTTAAAAACGTTTTATTTTCCATGACTGGAATGGATGGGAAGGGAAAAACGAATTTGAGAGATAAATCGTGTTTGATGATGCATGAGAACGAAAAAGAAATAATAAACGAATGTTTTCTCCTTTCTATCGTTTGCTATTTACTTCATTTCTTTTTTCATCCTCCAAAAAAATTTTTTTTCAAGCAGACGATTGCAAATAAAACATCTTTAAACAGCATTGGTCAGTTACTAAATGAAAATCATGAACCATGAAACATTTTTAAGCAAGTTTGTGTGTACTCCTCACTTATTCTTTTTTAAAACATTAACCATTGTTTTTTTTTATTACCGGATTTCTGAAAGATCTTCTCTATGGATGACTGCTTTTGTAGCTTAACTATTAAACAGCTTTTCAAATGTATTCTTTTTTATTTTCTATTTATTAAAATGCTTTAAAAGAGTTTGTTTTAATTTTCTACATGTATATTTTTTCAGTTAGTTTTAATAGGTAATTAGACTGAAATACCCGAGTTTCTTTTAGAAGTTTAGTTGTTTGTGGTTAAAACGCTGTTTTTATACTTGGGCGGTTATGTAAATAACCGTAGAGGTTTTTGACATGGCTTCTGTTGGATTTCCATATTATGTAATTTTTTCCCAAGTGATTAGTATGTGCATAATTACTAAATATCCTGATTAGTTAATAAGTAAAACCACATAAACTCTTTTCTAATTTAAAAATTAAAAAAAAAAAAATCTTTTGCCTAAATTAAGATACAAGTATAAATTAAGGTGTACAATTTTAAATATTTCGAAAATTAAAATAAAATGTTGAAAGATTACAAAAAAAAAAAACTTGGTAAGAAAAATATTAATCTTATTTTGATAAATTAAAATTCTTCTATAAATCGAGAACATGCATGTTTTTTTGTTTAAGTTAAAAGATAGATAGGTAATAAAAATTTTATAGTGTTGTAAAAATACGTAACAAACATCAAATTTAATTTTATTAGTTTTCGTAAACGTAAACACAAACCATGTACAAGCTACAGGCTGAAATTGTTCTTATGTTTTCGGCGTACTCTTATGTTTTCGGCGTACTCCGGTGTAATACAAAGGTACCACATGCATGCGCGCGCATACTTTTACTAAAATAGAGGGGGGGTACAAATTGGCATCACAGACCAGCAGTTGCAGTATGAACAGTTTTCTTCTATTAATAAATACCTTTTTAAAACAATAATTTTAAATATGAAGGAAGCATTTCTCAGCAGGTTTCAGGAATTTATAAACAGCAGAGCAACTTTAGCATTTGTCAAAATTCCTCTTAATGCTACGATAACCGAGTTGAAATTTTCTCCTTTTGAAATTGACATTGGTAGCTTTGAAATACAATTGCTGGAAATAATTTATTACACACACACACATATATATATATGTATGTATGTATGTATATATATATGTATGTATATATACACACATATATATATGTATGTATGTATATATATATATGTATGAATGTATATGTATGAATGTATATATATGTATATATGTATTGTAACGATCCGTTACATGACCCCAAAACGAACAAGGAGCCCAAAAGGTGACCTTTCGTCGTGGACTCACGAGTAGCCGATAATAGGACCAGGTGGTCTAAAAACCCGTAATTGAAAAACGGTGCATTGACGGCTCCGAACTGTCTGAACATTGTTACCTGTTGAATGGACCTTTACTGTGTACATAATTGAGTGCACCTTGCCGCCCATTAGCGGTTACAAAAAGGGCATTAAGTTGGTTAAGTTAATGAATCTGAGAATTGCTGCATCTGGAACCAGGACAGCTGATCTAAGACTTGGGAGTGACCGCAAGATTGCGTCACCCTGGCTCGGGAAGTTTCTCGAAGAACCGAGAAGCGGAAGGAGTGCTTAGTATAAATGGAAAGGACCGGACTAGAACGGGGGCTTTTTGCTTTGTTCTTCTCTCGAGGCTTCTACCTGCTAGAGCCTGGTCGATCGAAGACCGCTCTTATCTCCGTGTCTGGAGTTTGTTTTTTTTTTGAGACCGCCAGCGTCTCCGTTGCTAGATAGTCGAACATTCGACTTGGGAATTCCTTCCCCGTTATTGCTGATTGATAGTTAACTTCTTGCATAGAAGTAGTCAGCCTAGAGTGACTTTGTACTCTAATTTTGGATCGACTTGCATCCTGTGTTTTCTTCACGAATCCCAGCGTGATACGCACTCGGAACCTCCGAACCTGCTGTGAAAGCCAACCGCGCTAATCGACTGACGGAGTGATCGAGTCAACATTAATCCCGGCACTAAGTAGTTTCCAGCTATTGTGTTTTAAAGCCCTAGCCATACTGTTCCGGTATCCCACGCATCCTTGTATGTGCATATTATCTCTGTACGAGATCCCTGAATGTTATCGTTTATTGAATTTGTACATATCTGTACATAGTTTATTCTAGAGAATAAAATATTTAGTCAAGAATACCTAAATTTCTAGCTGTTTCATTGAAGGCCTCGCCTACCTATTTTCCAGTACGTTACAGGCTAGTGGTATTCTAAATATTGGTGGCAGCGCTGTTACGGTAAACAGTGAAGGCTAGGTGAAGAAATTTTCGCGGGTGAAATTGTGCAGCCAGACATCAGATGAGAAATTTTGCGTTCCGAATCTGAACCTGCATTAGTGAAATTTTTTTTGTGATCCTGTGATATTGAGAGTCAACTGTGAGACCCTTTTTTTGTGATCCTGTGATATTGAGAGTCAACTGTGAGACTTTTTGTGTGATCCTGCGATATTGAGAGTCAACTGTGAGACTTTTTGTGTGACCCTGTGATTTGAGAGTCAACAGTGAGATTTGGTGTTCAACCGTAAGACGACGCTAGAGACTGATGAGACAAGCATCAAAAATCGTGAGTAACCAATTCTGTTCTCTTGTATCGAACCAACAGTACATTTAGTATAGGTTGTGCTAGGAATTTAGAGAGATCAGAGTATAGTAAATTGTGTTGCATTGTGTTTAAATTAGATGTATATCAATTGAAAGAAATCTTAAATTGGTATGCAAATATTTTGTAGAGTGATAGAAAATAATTTCAAAGATAAGAATTATTGACTAAGGTATATTAAAGTTTTGAATTAAGAGTAAAGTTGAATTAAGGAATTTTGTGTAATAGTATTGTGCATAAATTTGAATTTTAAAAGTGTGTATAAATTATAATTGTAATTGAATATTAATTGGAATTTAACTGTTCATAAATAAGACTTTTAAACTGTGTATAAATCAGAATTTTATATAATGAATATAATTTGGAAATTTGAAATTGCATAAATTGAAAATTTAAATTGTGTATGATGGTGTTTGATTTAAATTGTTAATAAGATAAGGAAAATTAGTGTGTTGAGAACATTGCTTAAATTAAATATATTAGTTATTCAATTATCATAATTTGAACTTAAGAAAACTGTTAGCACATTATAAGAGAATATTGCAAGTATTTATTTTGTATTGTGTGCATTTGTGCTAGGAAAATTCATATTGTTTATTGTTTTGGTTTTCAAGTGATTATTATTGTGTTAATTTGAAATTTTGGAAATTGGTCTAAACGTTCTAGTATCGAGTAGTATTTGAATTGTGTTAGTATTGTATTTCACGAATTGGTTGAGTAGTCGTAAGTTATTATTGTGGAAATTGAGTAGTAAGTTATTAAGGATATTATCTCATCATGAGTTATTTAAGTAAAGGGCGTAAGGCAGATCTCGTCGAGTTAGCCAAGGAAATTATAGGTGTAATAGACGAAACCTTGACTATGAATCAAATAAGGAAATTAATTGAGACATCGGAAGATTACGATCCAGCTTTTGTAGAAGGATGTCTAGATACTATTATTGAGGCCCGGTTAGAGAAAGAGCGCATAGAAAGGGCGGATCGCGATAGTGAGAGACAAGAGAGAGAGAGGGATAATGAGAGAGCGTTCGAATTAGAAAAATTAAGATTAAACCAGGAATGTAGGAGTGCTAATGAACGGTTAGAGGTGCCAAGACCCTCAGGGGCATCTTTGCGGAACCGGATGCCACAATTTAATCCGGATGAGACGGACATAAATTTGTATCTTTGTCTATTCGAAAGACAAGCTGAATACTTGAAAGTACCTGAAATTGAGATGGCAGGGGAACTTATTTCATTATTACCGCTTTCAGTGTCAAATATTATTTTAAGGGAAAAGGCAGAAGAAACGCGGGATTATACATTTGTAAAGAAACTCCTCTTAGAACGCTATAAATTATCGGCGGAAGCCCTGAGGCAAAAATTTGTACAACATGTACGGAAATCAGGAAATCTATGGAAGGATTACCTTTTTGAGATACGCACCTATTTAGAAGGTTGGGTATCCAGCTTAGGAGTTACAACATATGAAGGTCTACTGGATTTAATGCTAGTAGACCAGCTTAAACGGAAAATGGGGAGCGAATTCAAGGAATTCCATCTCAAAGAATGGGAAAGTTTTGTTTCACCCAATATCGTAGCGGACTTAGGAGACAAGTATGAATTACTTAAGAAACCCGGGAAGCCCCAAACGCAAGGAAAAAAATTTCCGGATTCTCGCACCCCTGATTTTCGCAAGTTTTCAGTACCAATTAAGGCGGCTGAAAATATCAGACCCCCTCCCCAGGAAAGGGTTGAAGTTAAGAATGAAAGGCCAAAAACGCCGAGTGTAAATGAACTTAAACATCGGGATTGGCGAAATGATCGGGAGTTTGAAAGGAAAAGGCACAGAGACATTATTTGTTTCCAGTGTGGAGTCTCTGGGCACATTAGACCTGATTGCCCGGAATTAAAACGTAAGGAGGAATTAAATGCTATCCATACGGAAAGTGAGGTAGTAGATCTGTTAGCACCGTACGTTAGTTTGGGCACTGTAAACAATAAACCGTCTGAAATTTTAAGAGACAGTGGAGCTAGCTATGACTTCATCTGTAGGCGATATGTTAGGCCGCAAGATTTTACTGGCGACACGGTATGGGTAACTCAGCCCTTAGATACTCACGCTATAAAATTACCTGTAGCAAGAGTTTCGCTATGTACTACATATGGGAATATCGATACGAAGGCTTGCGTCATTTCTGATTTTTCGAATCAGCAACGATATATTCTGGGAAATTTGACGGCTGCATTATTAGAAGAACAACGCCGAAAAATACAGGTAACTGAGCAAATTAACGCTCAAGCAAAGTTACAGACCCGAACTACTCTAGGGAACGGGAATTCCAGTCCGACAAATGAAAAATCCAGTGCAGGTGGGGAGAAGGTAAATAAACATACCTGGGAACAAAAGACCATTTCCACGAATCGCCCCCCTCCCCTCGTTGCAACCAAAACCAGTCTGGGAGTAAGTGCGGACGGAAATACGGACAAAAGTACAATAGGGAGAGGTTTTCGCGTAACGGACACTCCGGTTTTACGTCAGAGAGATGAAGCGCGAACCGGGAAAAAACAAACTGAGGGTTTCGAAATTCCCGCGCTTGGAAAAGGATCCTCTGATTCTGACTATAATGAAGTAGTGCGCGAGAATGAAGTAATATCTCGTCTAACTACTGACCAACAGTCGACATCAAAGAGACTATTAGGTAAAAATGCGATTATTAGGTTGCAGTCGAAAGCCCTCGAGGCAAACGGGAGCTCCGAGGGAAACGGTTTTAATACCCCCCTAAGCGCAGAGGAGGGACCCGCATTGTTACAAGACACGAGCGAAGAAACTGAATATGAGCTTCCCATTGTCAACTTGACCGACGCAGAACGGGGTCTTTTGAATATAACCCCAGAGGAATTTGCGGTCAGCCAGGACAATTGCTCTGAGACTAGGGAAGTGAGAGAACTGTTAGTTAATGTAACCGATGGAGTTGCGCATAAAAGTTTCGTACAAAAACATGAATTGTTATGCAAAATTCAGGTAAACCATTTAGGAGAGGAAAATTGTGATTTGGTTGTACCGGAAAGGTTACGGGAGAGAATTTTGGCTCTCTGTCACGGAGAGGCGGGAACTCACGCAGGCGTAACTAAATCGAAACAACGCCTCGCTAAATTGTTTTATTGGCCGAAGTGTTATCAAGATATGGAAACGCATGTTAAGTCGTGCCATCCTTGTCAACTAGTAGGGAATGCTATTGATACAAAGAAGGCGCCTATGCGATTAACTCCGATAATTAGTGAACCTTTCACTAAAATTAATATAGATGCTTGTGGGCCGTTACCCGAATCTGAAAATGGGAACCGGTATATAATTACCGCGATAGGTCTGGTTTTTAAATACTCGGAAGCGGTGCCAGTGCCAAATATAGGATCTGTAGCGGTCACTGATGCGTTTTTACAGATTTTCAGGCATCTAGGTTTTCCGCGCGAAGTTCAATGTGATAATGGCTTTTCGTTTACAAGCCACCTCACAACGGAATTTTTCAAACGGTTTGAAATGACAGCTGGTGCTGCAACTGATAGCTACTGTGTGGTTCACAAACCCGGCACAGATAATACTAATGCAGATGCATTAAGCCGCTGCATCATGTAAAATGTGGTAAGAATGTAACCTGTACATACTTGCATATTGTCTTTTGTGTTGTAATTATTTGATATTATAATTTAGATATAGTTAGTGTTATTTTGTAGTAGAATGTATATTAAGTATCTGAGTGGCTGTTGGTTCCTTACGAGGAAGATCAGAGTTGCAGTTCTCCACGAGAATTGTCGGCATAATCGAGATCCACCCTGTGGAAAAATTCTTATGCGAGGGGGGGTGTAACGATCCGTTACATGACCCCAAAACGAACAAGGAGCCCAAAAGGTGACCTTTCGTCGTGGACTCACGAGTAGCCGATAATAGGACCAGGTGGTCTAAAAACCCGTAATTGAAAAACGGTGCATTGACGGCTCCGAACTGTCTGAACATTGTTACCTGTTGAATGGACCTTTACTGTGTACATAATTGAGTGCACCTTGCCGCCCATTAGCGGTTACAAAAAGGGCATTAAGTTGGTTAAGTTAATGAATCTGAGAATTGCTGCATCTGGAACCAGGACAGCTGATCTAAGACTTGGGAGTGACCGCAAGATTGCGTCACCCTGGCTCGGGAAGTTTCTCGAAGAACCGAGAAGCGGAAGGAGTGCTTAGTATAAATGGAAAGGACCGGACTAGAACGGGGGCTTTTTGCTTTGTTCTTCTCTCGAGGCTTCTACCTGCTAGAGCCTGGTCGATCGAAGACCGCTCTTATCTCCGTGTCTGGAGTTTTTTTTTTTTGAGACCGCCAGCGTCTCCGTTGCTAGATAGTCGAACATTCGACTTGGGAATTCCTTCCCCGTTATTGCTGATTGATAGTTAACTTCTTGCATAGAAGTAGTCAGCCTAGAGTGACTTTGTACTCTAATTTTGGATCGACTTGCATCCTGTGTTTTCTTCACGAATCCCAGCGTGATACGCACTCGGAACCTCCGAACCTGCTGTGAAAGCCAACCGCGCTAATCGACTGACGGAGTGATCGAGTCAACATTAATCCCGGCACTAAGTAGTTTCCAGCTATTGTGTTTTAAAGCCCTAGCCATACTGTTCCGGTATCCCACGCATCCTTGTATGTGCATATTATCTCTGTACGAGATCCCTGAATGTTATCGTTTATTGAATTTGTACATATCTGTACATAGTTTATTCTAGTGAATAAAATATTTAGTCAAGAATACCTAAATTTCTAGCTGTTTCATTGAAGGCCTCGCCTACCTATTTTCCAGTACGTTACAGTATATATATATATGTATGTATATATATATATATGTATATATATATATGTATGTATATATATGTATGTATGTATATATATATATGTATGTATATATGTATGTATATATGTATGTATATATGTATGTATATATATGTATATATATACATATATATATATATATATACATACATACATACATACATACATACATACATATATACATACATATATACATATATACATATATATACATACATATATAAATGTACATACATACATGCATAAACATATATATATGCATATATACACATATATATACATATATGCATATATATACATATACATATATATACATATACATATATATACATATATATATATATATGTATGTATATATATATATATGTATGTATATATATATATGTATGTATATATATATGTATGTATATATATATGTATGTATATATATATATATATGTATATATATGTGTATATATATGTATATATATGTATATATATGTATATATACATACATATATATATACACACACATATATATATATACATATATATATACATATATACATATATACATATATATATATATACATACATATATATATACATATATATATACATATATACATATATACATTATATATATACGTATACATATATATATATTATATTTTTCTCATATTTATATCAATTTTTCTATTTTTAAAATTTTCCGTTTTCTTTCATAATCTAATGAACTCAAACTCTCTAAGACTTTCTAAAACTGTCTATGGGTAAAAAAATCCTCTAATACACATACATATTAAATTTTACGATTATAAATGTATAAAAATTTGTGAAAAAGATTTTTATTAAAAAAAAATGCATGTAACATAGGCAGTCACCATAAATTTCTCATTTTGTGAAAATTTCAACTTTTGTTGCAAAATAACAATAACCCAAGCGACAATAAAAACAAGATTTCGAAAATATTTTTGCAATTTAGCCAAGAAAAGCAGATTGTTTTCAAAATGTCTTCCATGCAAGAAATACTCAGTTTAAAATCGTTTGGCCTCAAAATTTTCGTCTAACGCCAAGAACACCTATCACGTGACGATCTAAATTTAGCAGATTGGAAAGGCAGACATATTTGATGGAAATACTGGAAAAATTTATAGGATTTTCAAAAGTTCTTCCCTTTTCTTTTTTTAATCTCGAAAGTTATAACTTCGTTCTTTCTTTCCACTGACATGAGTTATGAATGGGATGATTAATTTCTAAAAGACTATGAATCTTTCACGCGTGTAATTAAAAGCTATAAAAGTTGGAAAGTAGGAATTTTCGAGTTTAGCGAAATAAATTAAAAAGTGTGTTAATACCGTGAATCGATAAGTGTAGAAAAAAAGTGAGTTATAAAATTTCAGCAATCAATTTGCCCTGCAAAAATTAAACTCTGAGCAGTAATGAAATGTTCCGAAAATTGAATATGGGTTTTAGATATTATGCATATCTTTAACTCGCTATGTTGGAACAATAATTACACGCGATTTCTGAATTGGGAGATTATCAATTAGAATTTCTTGATTTCTGGTTCTAGTAAGTATATGAATACTCTTAATATACAGGGTTATTCAAAATTAATCATCCGATTTCAAAATTCCATAGTTTCGAAAATAAACACCACTGTGGAATACCGGTTTCAAAACTCAATTCATTTATAGATTGGTATTCCTATTGCTCAAGATTCTAATAACGTGCAGACTATTATAACAAACACATTATTTATTATTACTTAACATTTAATATTTACATTTATACATTAATGACATTTTATTACCTATGATACGAACATGGAAAAAATGCAAGTCTCTAAACAAAATATGTATTGAACAACTCACTTGTTGCCAAACTTTCAATTACAAAACACAAATATTAAATATTAAAACTCACAGTGACGTCAAAGGCGTGTAATACGTTACAGCCACCGGAGAATAAGTAGTATATGAAGAAACATATGGGCATTTCATATTGTGAACAATAGATGGCGGTTATGTGTTCTAAAATCTTTTTCACGAAATCTGTTTCAGAAGCTTTTCAGCGACTAAAGTCATAATAACGCCGTTCATAGAGCATATAGAGGCGTAGCGACCATAACTGCTGTCCATGTTTAATGACTACGATGGCTACCATTAGGTTGTTGTTTTTACCTCTTGGACAAGCCAAGCACATGAACAAGAAGTTACACAATTTAAAGTCTCCACTATGGCCCCCTGCAAGCCATTACCACTGTTTGGAGGGGATATGGCTTATCGTGGTCGACGATGGCAGACTGTAAAATGGCCTTGGCGGAGGATGGCTTCGTTAGCGATTTTTCTCCAAAGATCAAAGGCAGCCAGATGCACAAATAAAGTGCTTAAAATCTCTTTCTCACATTTTATTACAGTTATATATAGTTTTCAGGTATTTGAGTTTTTTTATAAGAACAAAAACACAAAATTTATACAGATAAAATATGGATATGCTGTTACGGGTGTCACACCATATAAGCATATTTGAAATTTTTTAAACACGTACAGAAGAAATGGAATTTTTATATTTGTGGCAAATATCTTCCTTAGGTGTTATAATTGCTTCAAAAAAATATATATTTGAAATATTATATTCTTTATAGAAAAATGGATAAAAAGTAGCTTAACGTGTCGCACAAGTTTCTATGGAATGGCCGAATTGTAAAAGGAAACAACATTTATATTAAAAAATACTGTGATATTTAATTGGTATAAGTCGAGAGCTCAACTCTTTTATTTTGAATAACCTAACCCATCGTATCATCTAGCCATTTTCGTAGAGAACGTCCTCAAGCCATTTCTTTACATTAACACATTGCAATTTTCGCATAGGATCATTTCACCCATTTTCTCTTTCATGAGCTGTTTTAAAATTATTTTTTACTTTTTAGTGCATCTTTAATACTTTTTTTATAAAACCCTGTTTTAAATGATTTTTTATATTCTATTTAAATTGTCAATTTCATGACACGATAAACAGAATATGTTTTGACCTAAAAAAAACCCAATTCTGAACACGTACGGTATAGCAAAATTGTAGTTTTCAATCAAATTTGAGGTTACCTCTGGTTATTATCTGGTTTCCAATGCTGTTATTTTAGATTCATAAAACAACTGCGTTAGTGTAGCTGAAAGATAGATAAAATTTATATCTGAGAGTGCTTATTTCTGTTTTGTAAAAGAACAAAAACATGACTAACAAAAATAATTACTTTTCCTTTTTGTAAGTATACGAGACAGTCGAAGGACAATTTCTCCACATTTTTTAAAGCCTTGGGTTTTTTTTTTTTTTTTTTTTTTTGTTATATAATAAAAATTTTATATATATGTGTACATATATACATATATATGTGTGTGTATATATATATATGTATGTATTTATATATATATATATATATATATATATATATATATATATATATATATATATATATATATATATGTATATGTATGTATGTGTGTGTCGTAATCCAGTAGTAAGGCGAATGGACGAAACAGTCTCTCTTAGTAAATCATCTGTTTACTTAATATAGAGTTTCGTTTAAAAGCGTCACTTGAGCCATTTTCATTTGTTCGTGGCGGAGCCACGAGTTGAATGTGTTGACAGCTCTACGCCTAAGCACCAAATGACTACTATCGGTTCGCTTAATCATCAAATTTCTTCGAAAATTTTTACGCTAGACCGGATGATCCTAAAAGCTTATTCGAGCATGTTTTTCTTTTCATTTATTTTGTTATTACGAAAAAGTTCCCTTTTAAAATGTTCACTTAATTTTCGGAACCCCCCCCCCCTTTTAGACCTAACATATATATATATATATATATATATATATATATATATATATATATATATGCATATATATGTGTGTGTGTGGAATTATAGTTTAACCAAACTAACCAACTTAAGTATAACTATATTCTAAAATTAATTTCTGCCTATTTTATACCTAAAATGACAACTTTTCAAGACAAGCCTTGTTTCTCTTTTAATTTTGGCATTCTTTGTCTACAATAATAACAGCTTTTTAATTTCTGCATAGCTAATCTAGTATAACTAGTTTACGTAACATAGTTGTTAGCGTCCCCACGTAGTATACTCTTAACACTTCTGATTGGCTTGTGCCGTTAAGGCACTATATAAAAGAAATGTACGCAGTTTTGGCAGCAGAACACCAGAAACGGGTAGTCTTAGTAACTCAACATTTCTATTTTAAAATTTTGATATTTTCTTTTATACCTTTTCGACTGTTCTTTATACAATATACATTTACCTCTTGTAGTGGTATATGTATATTGTATATCTCGAGGAGTTTGTAGTGGTAAAAAACTTAAATTATACATACACACACACGCACATATATATATATATATATATATATATATATATATATATATATATATAGTTACTGAATAGGCAATATAGTGGAAATATAATAATTGCAAAATGGTGGCCAAATATTTAGAGTTACCTTTGCTATTTATGATGTAAAATGTCAAAGTTTTTCTCTTTGATATTGTTATAACGTATTCCTCTTTGATCGCTATCTGTCCTTTAGTAACATTTCACTGGCTATTTTAATTTCAGATATATTATAACGTATATATCGGCTTTATTCTGCAGTATTTCACAATTTATTCTTGTACTCTCGGAAAAGTACATCCGTTTTTGTGAGATTAGTTAAAGAGAACCAAATTACATATAAAGATAAAAAAAATGGCATAAGTAAAATGTTAAATTCATTTCATTTACCAAACGATTATGTCTAGCAGCAAAATATATTCGCGAGGAAAAAGTTTCACAAAAAATAAATAAATAAATAAATAAATAAAGAAAAATGAAATGTAAAAGAAAAATATATATTAAATAAAAATAGAAAAGATGAAATAACTGAGTTTAATTCTAACTCTATAAATTCGGATTGAGTAAAATCTTTCTAATATCAACCTGAATAACTGTATAAAATTTCATCAAGTTTATTAACAGCGATTATGGAATGCTTAGTGAACATATATAAATACTGACATGTGTATAGATAAAAAAGGTTTTTTACTGACTAGGACAAAGAAAATTGAAAAACGTTGAATACAGGATTTGTCATTATCCAGTAAGAGGCCATTGATTATATTTAAGGTCAAACTATCATAAAGTTTGCACAAAATTCTTTATTATAAAACAAATTAAATAAATAAAAACTTCCTTCCATTCCGTTACACAACGTTTTGAGAATTCTTTCAGAAATAAACGAATTTTCCCTTAATACGTTTTCCCTCTTAATTATTAAGTTTTCCAACAGAGACATACTAAATCCCAGAAATAAAATAGAGCACCATAAGATTTTATAACTTTTTTTTTAATAAAACGAAAACCGTCCAAACGACAAAAGCGTTTTGCACGGAAATATCCTATCTGGAAAGGAGCCAACTTTTCAAACGGTCGTCTGCAGAAACCAAAATTAAAGCTATGGCCATTTTTCCACAGAATATTGGAAACATCTTGCAGACATTCTCAAAAAAAGAAATATGTAATTTTTAATCACGAAAGTCATTTTTTTTTCTCTCATTCTCTCCCATTCTTCTGAGAACGATGGGTTGATGAATGATTCGAACAAGGAACTTTGTAAAGAATGAAAAATCAGATACCTCGTGGCATGAATAGTAGAGAGGTTGGGGGAGGGGGGCGTACTGTAAGAGTAGCGAAGTGCGAATTTTGTTTTAATCCGAAATTAGAGTTTCGGTGTCGAAATAATGAGAACATGCACGTAATGAGATTAGAAGAAAGATATAAGTCATGATACTCGGAAATCGGTTCTTTCACATAGAAGGGCAAAACGACGTGTCGTGACGACATCCTAAAAATTGAATATTTTTATAGTTAGAAAAACTTTGAAAGGAGAAATGAAAGGGAAAGACTGAAACTACATATAAATCTCTGAAATCATACATTTTATTTCTCTAATATATATCCTTATAAAAGGCCTCGTATAAAAGCAATCTTAACAAAGGAGAATATTAAAATCAAGAATATTTGATCAATGGTTCTTTCAATTTAGTACCATTGCCAGTTTAATAAAATATTTAAAATTTTTATAAATCGTGGAATCATTGCTACCTCCTTTACAAATGCGTTGGTAGATGTAATCTAGTCTGTGGGTAAAATGTGAGGTTTTCACGCTGGCGGTACAGTTTTGATTCCAGACTGGAGAATTTTGTTTTTCCGTTTACGGTTTTGCTATTGATTTTTATAACGAAGCTTATTAGAATTTATGCTAGGATTATTATCTACATTTTATTAGATTTTTTCATTTATATATTTGATGTGTCAATTACATAAATAAAAATAATTATTAGTTTAAAAAATGCTTAAGAAGGAGATATTAATACATTAACATATCAGACACAGATCATGAGCCACGGTAGCTTAGTCGGCAAAAGACAGTGATCTCGTAACCGAAGAGCAGCATGATTGAGGCCGAAGACAGCCAAAGAATCACCGTGTTCATTAATAGCGGCTAGTGCAAGTAAAATAGGTTCGAGGGCGCAATGTCCCCAAATTTCAAAACGATACTGTAACGTATCCGGTCCCTGTTTTATGTGACACAATGAAGAATCAGGTGTTTCTTGAATAATTGATTTATTTACACCTCTGCTATGTACATCATTTGTATATACACAAAAATAATTTTCAGATCACAGATATGTGATTCGATAAACGTAGGCCTGAGTAGAGACGTGCAATATCTGCCTCTTGCGAAATATTGGCGATCCGACAGAAGAAACAATTCGGTAGATAGCGCGAAAGTTCTCTGAAGTAGACAATACACTCAATTAAACGAGAAAAGTTGAAATAACAGTTGGTTTCTTCGAAGAATATCAAAATACAGTTAGAGTTCCTAAGAGGAATATGCAATCAATTCTGAAGAGGTTTATATTAAAAGAAACCCAAGACACAGGGTATCGTTCTCAACCTCAGCAAGAGATAAATCCCAAGGTGGGATTTTCGCTAGAAAAACTCTCCGAGGGAGATATTGGTCAAGACGACCTCCGAGTTAGCTGACTAGCTAACTCTCAAAAGAAAAGATCCCAAGGTGGTATTATCGCTAAGGAAACTCTCAGATAGAGAGACTGGTCAAGGCGATCTCCGAATTAGCTAGTTGCTAGCTAACTTCTTTAAAAAAATCTTCTCTCGTCTCTTCTTTAGGGGAGGAGCCGATAAGAGAGGGGCTCACCCACAATTTCATCATTGGATTATCTGGCGATGATCTCACCTTAAACCAACTGGATTGGTCTGGCTAAGACAATCACCGGCCGCAAACCCGGGACTCTCTGGAATTTCGTGTCGGCTAGATCCAATGTCGAGCATTTCTTTGTGTTTCCGATGGTCATTTTCTGGCTGTCAAATTGGACCCCCAGTTGTCTGGTCTGTTGTTCCGCTAGTGTAGGACACAAAGTTCTAAACATCGTGGTGCCGGGGAAGACAATTCCTTTGTATCCCTTTGATTTTCACATAAGCGAATTTCATTTCTCAAAGCAAAGTTCTTTGATGTAGACACACCGTTAAATCAAGCTGTTACAATACATACTTTGGTGGCAGCCAAACTTGGGGATTTTCTACTAGTTTCCTGTTTCTGAATTATGAGGAACTACTCTCAGATGACCCATACATTATGTAGACCGCCACTATGGCCAATTGCTCGCCTCTTCAGTACTGGTCATGATAGCGACCTTGAACGATGGTTCACGGGTTGCATCTACACACTGGGCCACTAAATGAAACAGAGCGCGTGTATTCATCCATAGAATCTACTGCGCACTTTGGTAGCGCATGCTGGTTGTCTTTGATCTTTGAAGAAAAACCGCTTCCGCAGCCATCCTCCTCCAAGCCCATTTTATCGTCTGCCATCGTCGACCTCGATAAGCCATACCCCCTCCACACAGTGGTAATGGCTTGCAGTGGGCCATAGTGTGGAGGGGTCTTTAGATGCTTTTGGGAAATTATTTAAAAACAGTCATTTCATTATTCAAACAACTGAATATCGAAGCATTTATTTTGTCTTTTTTTTTCTTCCTGGAAAAAACTCTGCATTAAATCTTCTCATTGTTTAGATAAATTATTAATTTTCTACTCGTATAAGCTGGACAACTGGTTTAATGACAAAAAAGTATAACTTAAAACGTACTCTAAAACAAAGATTAACATTTACATAGAACATGACAATAGACGAAGCAAAATTTAAAGGCCCCTCCCCACTATGGTCCACTACAAGCCATTACCACTATCTGTAAGGGGTATGGCTTATCGAGGTCGATGATGGCAGACGATAAAATGACCTTGGCATAGGAAGGCTTTAGAAGTGGGTTTTCTCCAAAGATGAGACAGACAGCATAATTAAATTGGTTGGTTTGGTTAAAATATCGTATATATACTCGGTGCTGAGAGCCTGATTGAAAGGCAAGTCCCCCTTCTCCTGCACTCTCCATACTTTTTATTTCTCTACTCTGTATAAAACAGACTTTAACTGAATATATCCTTTTAAACAGGGAATTTAAAAAAATTATTCTTTCTCCTTTACATTACATTTATTTCACTAACAAGAAGTCAAATTCGTCGACTAAATTTTGTCACTAACTTTAGCGATTTGGCTCCAATATTGGCTCCTATTAAAGGTTACGAAATACTCACGTTACACTTTTTTGTTATACAATTTTTTCTAATACAAGTAAGCTTAAAAATGGCATAGTCATTAATATAATGTTACAAAAACTGAAAATGTGACAATGTCTTTGTGTTTTGCTCTTCAAGATATTATCACATTTTCAGTCATTTCACATCTACAGCTTAACGTTTATTTGTTTTCGGTTTGAATCACTAGAATCTGTTGTTTTGGAACATTAGGCTTAATATGTTATTGGACAAGCTGCAAAACCAACAACTTTCTTATAACATCCAGATACACCCCTGATATCATAAACTCTCACGATTTCCCACCGATGATATAAATGTGGAGGCACCACATTGCGTTATACTTTTAGCCGTTGTTTTGGCGAATAGTAGAGTAAGTAATTAAGATTGACTATTAATTTTAGTGCTTATTGTTTGTGCTTAAATTTATTGTTCCGAAGAAAATTAATTAAATTGTTTGCTTTAGGATAAGTGAAAGTAAATCGCTTTCACTTTTACTGGACTTATAAATTTTCAATTCTGAGAAATATTTAAAAAAAAAATTAGCTCTAGAAATCAAAATTTTATCTAAACGGTATTTTGGAAAAGAACAGAATATTCCACATTTTCATGTTTCACTGCATATATCCCTTTTTGATCTGATATCCGTCATAAAGGCAAGTGAATGATTGTCCTATTTTACCATCACTGCACTCGAAATCGCAAGGATCATGTCGGATGATAATAGTGTAATCGGTGTTGCCATTGTCAAGAGACGAAATACGATAAGGAAAAAGTTTAAACGTGATTAAGTTGTCAACCTTTTCTTCCTAGTAGGAAGACAATAAATGAAGCTCGTTGTTTTCATTTGTGATAGTATCTGTTCTTAATCGTCTGCAGTTTATGACGTCAAAGGAATCTCAAAGTATTATTAAACTATGTTAAGAGTTTTTAATTCCCTGTTTTTGATATAAATTAATATGTTTTAACTGCAATGAAATTTAAAAAAAAATCATTTTTTAAAACAGTGTTTTTTTTTTGGAGTAAAGGTATTAAAAAATGTATTTCAAATGTAATTAAATCCAGATAAAAACATAATCATTTTTGCAATTTTAAGGAATTAATTTTTCTTGTATATGTAACGATGCCATTTTTTATGTTATTTTTCTAGTGATATTA
>CM063500.1:46150904-46170904 GCA_032207245.1 Pardosa pseudoannulata
ATCAACATCTGTGGGAAAATCTCTATATTGTAAGGAAAATTTTCAGGGGTTTTCAAATCTTGAGTCAAGTATAAAAATTCTCGCGTCCCTCTGCTTTCCCCTTTTTAATCCCTAACCTAAACTGACAACTAGGGCTACAGTTTACGTCCTCACAGAAGGGGTCTGACCGATTATAACTCTACATTGCCCTAGCGGACAATTTAGGAAATTTCCAAACAAAAAGGAGTTGCATGCTGTCGGAGGTACTTTTTTCTAGAGATTTTCCCACAGATGTTGACCAGGTGTTAAGGGCCTTTCTACATATAACTTCATGCTAGCTGACCCCTCAGTTTGTTCTGTCAACATCTGTGGGAAAATCTCTACAAAAAACTGCCTCCGACAGAGTACATCTCCTTTTTGTTTATATTTCCTAAATTGTCCGCTAGTGCAATGTAGAGTTATAATTGGTCAGACCCCTTCTCTGAGGGCATAAACCGTAGCCCTAGTGGTCAATTTAGGTTAGTGGTTAAAAATGGGAATGGAAATGGACGCGGGACTTTTTAGCCCTTGACTTCAGATTTGAAAACCCCTGAGAATTTTCCTTACATATATACTATAGAACGTCGATTATCCGAAACTCTCCAATAACCGAAATCGGTTTCTTCTTCACTTTTTTATTCACTTTCTATTATCATCCAATATTTTCTCTTTACAAACATGCATTTTTAAAGCTTTCTTTTTTCCCACATTCCTTTTGTATGCAAGCCGTCCTTTCCAAACTACGCGTGGAGATAAATATTTTGGAATTCCCTTTTTTAGAATTCCTTCCCACAAGTACAATTCTGGGTATGAGTGTACTCTTCCCCATTTTCGAACATCCCTGTTCTAAACAAAAACACGCCGCATTTCGAAATTTAGAAGGTCATACTGCCGAGTTCCAGAACAATCGAATGTTATTACACTAATGACGATACTACATATTATACTAGAGGATTATGGATGAATTTTCTATTATACGACATAGGTTTGATCCCAATTACTTCGAATAATCGAGGTTCTACTGTATATGAGTGCGTGTGTGCAATATATCAAAATTATTGCCTGAAAATATTGTTTCAAAGTTCCTTTTTTTTTCCTTCTAATTTTTCAATACCTAATTTTCCGGCCATAAAATGTCTGATAAAGGAGTGTTCTTCCACTTTAATTCTTTTTATCTGTATTTCAAGACAAATTCTAGAATAAACGCCAATTTTCTGTCTATAGTAGCTTTTGTTGAAGTCCGTGCAACACTGTTTTCTGTTATTTTTCCACCTTTTTCAGTTAACACTATTTTGTGTTTAACAACCTTTTCCTTCAATGTGTCAAATAGCTGTTTCAGAAGGTTAGGGAATGTTGCTTTGGATACTTTTTGAAGACGGCTCTCCGTGTACCACATCTTCAGGATTTTTGTCCAGGCACACTTCAAATACTTCGACATCCAAAGGTTACAGAGCATGGTTTGAATTTGATGGGAGGCAGTAAATGGTGATTCTATTGTCCATTGCTTGTTTTACTGTCTTATATGACAGATAACCACTGAATATCAAAAGAATGGGTTTTACCAGGTGTTCACTTGTTTGAGAAAATGTTCCATACATTCAAACTTCCATCATACATCCACCCTGACTCTGTGCCAGCCATATAATGCACCAGGTGGTCCATCCTTGGTCCAAGTTTCTTAATGTTGCCAACAAATGTCTAAAAATATATTTCAAAGCTAAAAGATAACTGTTAAAAGTTAGGATGTGTCTTTTAAGTAAAATATAAAAAATACCCATTTTACCTCACTACCGATTTTACCCCACCAGACCCTAATGTTGCGACGATTTCGACTTTTTGCTCTATGTTAGGCAATGGGAAGTATTGTGTTTTAGTAGTTTCGTTTAGTTTACGATAAACCTACAAAATAGAATTGACTCATCACTCCTTCTTAAACCCTATTCATTCTTTTTAGAGCGATCATAATTGCACTCGCTTCACTTCGTTTCACCTTTTAGAAGAAGTTCATTGAGGAAAGGAAAAGTGGATCTTACAGTATCAATTCGCATAGTATACCATTAAAAAAAAAAAGAATACAATCTTCTAAATTTCCGTAAAATTGAAATTTTTGTTTATGATAGAATTATATTATTAGTACAAATAAGACTGTGCATAAAATAAAACCATTCATTAGGAATTGAACCGAAAACCGAGATTTTGGGAAGAGCGAAAACCGGAACTAAATTCTTTACTTATTTATTTTTTTTTTTATTTAGGTGAAACGGAACAAACAAAATTATGGATCGAAGCCCAGCTTTAAATAATCAGTATTTTTACTTTTCTTCGTTCATTTACTTTGCGAAATTATTTGCTTTTCTATGATACACCTTTTTGCCTCTACTTAACTGGAAAAATGGTTAATTGTATCAATTCGCATAATATACCAATTTAAAAAAAAGAATAGAATCATCTAAATTTTGATAGAATTACATTTTTTGTTTATAATAGAATCATATTATTAGTACAAATAAGAATATGCATAAAATAAAATCATTCATTAAGAGCTGAACCCAAAAACCGAAAACCAAAAATTTTGGAAGAACGAAAACGGAAACTGAATTTTTATTTAAAATATTTTTTATTTATTTCTTATTTATTTATTTTTTTTTTATTTAGGTGAAATGGATCAAAAAAAGTTACGGTTCAAAGAACTGCTTAAAACAATCAAAACTTTTACTTTTCTTCTTTGATTTGTTTTTCGAAATTATTTGCTTTTCTATGATACAACTTTTTGCCTCTACTTAACTGGAAAAGCTAGTTAATTGTATCTATTCGCATAGTATACCAATTAAAAAGAAGAATAGAATCTTCTAAATTTTGATAACTTCCATTTTTTGTTTATGTTAGAATTATATTATTAGTGTAAATAAGAATATGCATAAAATAAAATCATTCATTAAGAACTGAACTCAAAAACCGAAATTTATGGAAGAACGAAAACCGGAACTGAATTTTTATTTATTTTTTTTATTTAGGTGAAACGGAACAAGAAAAAAAAATATGGTTCGAAGCCCTGCTGAAAACAATCAGTACTTTTACTTTTCTTCGTTCATTCGTTTTGCGAAATTATTTGCTTTTCAGTGACACACCTTTTTGCCTCTAGTTAACTGGAAAAGCTAATTAATTGTATTAATTTGCATAGTATACCAACTAAAAAGAAGAATAGAAACTTCTAAATTTTAATAGAACTACATTTCTATATTATTAGTTCAAATAAGAATTGTTTTATTAGTAGAATAAAATCATTCATGAGGAATTGAACCGAAAACCGAGATTTTTGGAGGAACGAAAACCGGATTTAAATTTTTATTTAGAAATTTGCTTAAATTTTTTAAATTTCATTTTTTTAGGTGAACCAAAACGAAAAAAAAAAAAATTATGGTTCGAAGCTCTGCTTAAAACAATGGGTAGTTTTAGTTTTCTTCGTTCATTTGTTTTGCGAAATCATTTGCTTTTCTGTGATACAACTTCAGACCTCCACTTACCTGGAAAAGGGAGATATTTTTGATAATAAAAAAGTTTCAAAAGTCTAAGGATGGTTTCCAGATTGCTTCCGGTTGTGAGAGTTCCTGCGAAGAGTGTTTGGATGATCAGTCGCGAAGGAAGGGGGAGAGAGAGGGGATCCTGGATATCCAGACGGGTTTCGTGAGTGAGAGGGTTGAGATCAGGGCTTCGAACCGGAATCGAAAACCGGAAAGAAAAAGGTTATTTTGGTTTGAACGTAAACTTGAACTGATTCGAAAAATTTTTTTTATTTCGGTTAATATATCTGGAGCCATTTCTTTTTTGTTACTTATCTATATTTTCTAATTTAACTCCAGTTATATAATTATCGTCATTACATGTACATTATGCCGAACGATAGCCGAATGGTTAGGGCGCTGGTCTTCGGTACCGGTTCATGGGATAGAATCCCACTAAAACATTTATGTTCGTAGTACACAGAAGTGCCATTGAATAAAGAATTTTCACGTTTTCTAATTTTAATTTCTAATTTTAAACAATAGAAGACAAAAAAGTAAGCAGGACAGTATCTATTTTTCTTTCATTTGGGAAACTAATTAGTGATTTCTAATGGGTTTTATAGCGGACTCTTTAACCTCTCTCAAAAACGATACCATTTTTTGGTATGTAAATGCTTGCTTTTGTTTAAATATCACTAATTTAGAACAATTAAACTATACATAAATACATCTATACGTTTAAAAGGGCTGTTGATTAACCAGTGCTATTTAACTTTTAAAACTGCTAATTTTCGAGTATTATCACAGAGTTCAAGTACAATAAATGTTTGATAAAGCATATAAATATCAAGAAACGTATAAATATCTAAAGCATATAATTATCTAATAAATAACTCGGGAGAGGGGAAGGTTATGTATTTTCAAGGTATTATAAATATTTTATTCAGAGATCCATACTTTCTTAAGTGTATCAATTCACAGTGATATTTTTCAATTAAATTGGTGACTAATTTGAAAAAAGTATAATATTTTTAAAATACTTAATAATGATATTACTTTAAAAATTAAATTTAATTTCCGAAACTTTACACTTTTTTTAATTTAAAGGCAGTAAAATTGTGTTGCTGTTTAAAAATATATAAATAATTAAGTAAAGCCTTTTAAAGATTTTAAATTTATTTTCATCAAATTTAAAATATCTGAAAATTTGTTTGGTTTTGGAGAGCTACGGTCTACTTTTTGCAACAGGAGAGCTAATGAGACCGTCTCACAATAAATACCTCCTCTAATTTTTATTTTAATATTACATCCATCTCTATTTATAGAAAGCGATGCTACTATAAATTTGTATATGATATATGTATATTTATTTGACTTGTCTATGTCTAGAAACAGAAGAGATGTGATTAGCATGAATAAAATATTAATACATGTTAAGTAAAATTGGATAAATATATAAATGATTTTACATAACTTTGGGTTTTAATTCACCGTATTTCTGCTCCCCAAAATCTGGGTTTTTTCCCAAGAACGAAAACGTTGACATCATGTCAATTTTGGGAGGTTGTCCGACTGTCCTTTGGTAAATTCAGGTAGAAGAGACGTTTATAACAAATTGAGATAATTAAACTATCGATATCAATGAAATAAACCTTCAGGTTTAAATAAAAATAAATTTTGATAGATAGAAAATTCATAGAACTTGCAAAAACCAGGGCTTCGAACCGTAATTTTTTTTGTTCCGGTTTTCGTTCCGGTTCAACTAAAAAATTAATATCGGTTCAGTTCCGGTTTTCGCTCCGCCAAAAATAACGGTTTTCGGTTTAGTTCCGGTTTTCGCCCCCTCCAAAAATAACTGTTTTCGTTTTAGTTCCAAATGAATAATTTCATTTTATGTATATTCTTATTTGTACTAAAAATATAATTCTATCATAAACAAAAAATGTAATTCTATCAAAATTTAGAAGATTTTATTCTTTTTTTAATTGGTACACTATGTGAATTCATACAAACAGCAGGTACGATAAGAGCGGCGAGCATTGGCATTGTTATCCATTATCAAAATCGCATTTGACAACTAGGTTCATGATTACCCACATTCGTCGTTTGACTCTCACATCGTGCACTTGGCCTTGCAATAATTATGTAAAAAATATATTATTTATTTAACATATGAAAATTGCCTCTAATTATTAATATATCTTCTAACGTGGTTTCACTGAGATTACTTCTGTTGTCTCGGAGAATAAATTTCAAACCTGAAAACGCTCTTTCAACACTAACTTGTGTAGCTGGAGCTGCCATTGCAATCCACCATTGCAATCTTATACAAGTGCGGATATGTAATTATAAAGTTGACGTTAAATTAGAAAATATTGATAAGTTGGTAACAGTAACAAAATGACTGAAAGATATATCGAACCGAAATAAACCGATATTTTTTTCGGTTCAGTTCCGGTTTTCGTTCCAACCAAAATAACGGTTTTTTCCGGTTTTCGGTTTTTGGTTCAGTTTCGGTTCGAAGCCCTGGCAAAAACAAAATTAGAAAATAGTGCACGCTTACAAGCAATACAAAAATATTGGACAACTTGAAAGATGACGTCACAACCAATCACAGAGCGTTTTGATGTCACGTGATTTTTACTTAACTTTAAAATTAATTTTTTAATTGATTGGCCCATTTTTTTTACATTTTTGAGCACATTTTTGGAATTACGAGTCTAAAATACTAAGTTGTTCGAATCCCTCAGATGTGCAAATTCCTCATTAGTTGTTGGAATTACCAGTATGGGTACACTGCCTGATTTAGACGCCTTCGATCGCGGATAAATCGTAGGTGTGAGACGCAAGGGTCATTCAATTTCCGAAATAATCAGACAGCTAGGATTTTCAAGGTCGACAGTGTCAAGACTATAAATAATACATGGATGGTGGAAAAAAACTAGCGATCGGGCAAACTACAAAGGACAGTTAGCCTTATGTATGTATGCATGTATATATGCATATAAATTTATATAACCTTATATATAGGCGTATATATACATAGATATATATGTACATATATATGTATATATATATATATATATATACACACACACATATACACATACATATAAGTTGTGTGTGTGTGTGTGGGGGGGGGCTAGAGCCTCGCAGCAGTCTTTACTTCCATCGTTTGCATTTGGGAGGGATTTCTGCGTTTTCCCTAATTTCACGGTGATTCTTTTTAATTTTTTAGCATTCCAATACTTTTATTCTTTCACTCTCTTTTATTTTTCAAAACTCTTGCAGATTGCTCCTAACTCGGCCGAATTTTCCTGTAGTCTGCTGAATTTTCACCCAATCTCTCTAATTTTCCAAAAAATTTCGAAATCTGCTGACTTGTTACGCTGTTGAGGGAAATAATTACTTTAAAAGTAAATTCTATTTAAAAATCCCTAAAAAAAAGGATTGTAAAGCTTTTTGCTTTTTAGAGAAAAATTCCCTTGAAATAATGGATTCTTATTTAATTCACGTAGAAAATCAAAATAGTCACAAATATGTGTTAACATCCTCTCTTTATGTATAAAGAGATAAGGAGATAGACAAAACTATCGTCCTCTTTATCTAAATATATATATGCATTTATCTATCAGTTCATCAGTTCGTCTTGTTTTATATACGTATAAAGGCATATAGACAGATATAGAGCAGCAGATATTTCGGAAGATAAATATGTATTGATCCTCCTTTTGGTCTTGACTAACTCGCAAATCCGAGACCAACTACGTGTCTCTGAAGACGTGTTGCAAAACAGGGTGGGGACCTGTGGTTACAGAAGATATCCCCAGGCGTACACTTCGTACGAACACACCCAACATAGAAAATCTTATCCCGTTTGGATTTTTTTGGTTTTTCTTTATTGGATGCTCTCATTTTTTCTTTCTTTTTTAAGGTTCACTCCTTTTAGCTGTGTGAGGTATACTTATCTTAGCCGTGATTTTCTAAGGACAAGTCAGATGAATCGAATATCTGACAGTATACACTGTCTACCAATAAGTATTTGGATACCTGTGATAGAAAAGAAAACTAACTTTGCTCAAAATCAATAGTAGAGCCTCCACGAGACGCAATTACAGCGTAAACCCTCCGGCGCATATTTTCCACTAGTCTTTGAATTACAGCTAGTGGTATTGTCTTCCACTCGGCTTGGGGTAGACATACAAGTTTCTTCAACGATTTTTTACGGGTAGTGCACCCCTTAATTCGGCGACCCAACTCGTCCCAGAGGTTCTCGATAGGGTTCAGGTCTGGGTTCTGGGCAGTATAGTCCATTCGATGTACTCCATTGACACCATACCAAGCCTTGGTTAACCTCGAAACATGACAACTGCCATTGTCGTCCTGAAAGTAACAGGGATCCAACCCGTAAAATGCCACAACGTAGGAAGCACATTGTCATCCAAAATAGAACAGTGGGCATCGGCGTTGAGCTTACCATGAATGGGGACCTTCCACTTCCTAATCACGTAGGCCACTGTCGATTTTGGGTACTTCAGATCGTTAGATATGTCTCTAAAGGATGGGCCTCATTTGTGATACCCGAGAATTATACCTTTCTTGAAATCAGAGAGCTCCGAACTGCGCGGCATCTTGCATGCGATTAATGCCGATGTTGTTTCCTACACGATGTATACCGGCGGAGGCTTTGCCGTACTTCAGGATAGCGGATATCGTCATTTGCATAGGTGTCCAAATACTTATTGGTAAACAGTGTAAATCCTGATAAAAGCGGTTCACAAAATGGTGTGCCGTAAAAATAAAAATTGTTCTTTTATTCAGCAAACAATTTTAAATCCTGTTAGGTTTCTGAAATTTTGTATCCGATTGAACGCGATTCCGAACGGCTACGAATATCTATGCCTTTAACTCTTTAAGAACCACACAGTAGAATTTCAATTGTCTTCCGATTCCCAGCCCAATAGCTCATGGTGTTAATGAGGAATTTGCACATGTGGGGGATTCGAACAACTTAGTGTTTTTCTGGTAATTTCAGACTCGTAGATTCCAAAAATGTTCTCAAAAATGTAAAAAACTGGGTCCATCATTTAAAAAATTAATTTTAAAGTTAAGCGAAAATCACGTGACATCAAAAAGCTCCGTGATTGGTTGTGATGTCATCGTTCATGCAGACCAATATTTTTGTATTGCTTTTAAGCGCGCACTATTTTCCGATTTTGTTTTTGCAAGTTCCTGAAATTTTCTAGCTATCAAAATTTATTTTTATTTAAACCTGAAGGTTTATTTTATCGATCTAGATAGCTTAGTTATCTCAATTTGTCATAAATGTCTCTTCTACCTGGATTTACCAATCAGACAACCTCCCGAAAATTGACAGCATGTCAATGTTTTCTTTCTTGGCAAAAAACCCGGATTTTATGGGAGCAGAAATACGAGGAATTAAAACCCAAAGGTGTGTAAATCATTTATATTTTTTTTCCAATTTTACTTAACATGTATTAATACTTTATTCATGCTAAACACAGCTCTTTTGTTTGTAAACACAAACAAGTCAAATAAATATACATATATCATATACATACACATTTGTAGTTGCATCGTTTTTTATAAATAGAGACGGATGTAATATTAAAATAAAAATTAGAGGAGGTATTTTTTGTGAGACCGGTCTCATTAGCCTTCGTGTTGCAAAAAGTAGACCGTAGCATTCCAAAACCAAACCAAAAGAAAATAAATTCTTAGATATTTTAAATATGATGAAAAGAAATTTAAAATCTTTAAATGGCTTTACTTAATTATTTATACATTTTTAAATAGCAATACAATTTTATTGCCTTTAATATTAATGTTAAATTAAAAAATGTATAAAATTTCTCAAATTAAATTTAATTTTTAAAGTAATATAATTATTAAGTATTTTAAAAATATTATACTTTTTTTTTCAAATTAGTCACCAATTTAATCGAAAAATATCACTGTTACATTTGATACATAAGAAAGTATGCATCTCTGAAGAAAATATTTATAATACCTTGAAAATACATAACTTTCCCCTCCCCCGAGTTATTTATTAGATAATTATATGCTTTAGATATTTATATGTTTTTCGATATTTATATGCTGTATAAAATATTTATTGTACTTGAACTCTGTGATAATACTCGAAAATTAGCAGTTTTAAAAGTTAAATAGCAGTGGTTAATCAACAATCCTTTTAAAGGTATAGATGTATTTTATATACTTTAATTGTTCTAAAATAGTAATATTTAAACAAATGCAAGCATTTATTTACCGAAAAATGGTCTTCACAAACCCATAGAGATGATTTATATGATAATTTGAGGTTTAATTTCTCATCCCTTTTCATCTCAGTTGTCCAGATTTTACGTGTATGTGGGTCTTTCGGGACGCTGAAAAATATCTTCTCATCGCAATTAGTTGTTGTATTTTTACAGAGTGGCACAATACAATATTTAGAGTATGATTTTTTAATGCCAGACATAACAAAAAAAATGCTATTATATGCGATACTTTACACAAAAAACAAATTTAAAAGTCGCCTTTTAACATGTAAACAGCATAGGAGCTCGGTGTTTACATGAACGATGACGTCACAAACTCGGCGGAGATAAAGTAGCGTTTTTGAGAGACGTTAAAGAGTCCGCTATAAAACCCATTAGAAATCACTCATTAGGCCCCCAAATGAAAGAAAAATAGCTACTGTCCTGCTTACTTTTTTGTCTTCTATCGTTTAAAATCAAAATTAGAAAACGTGAAAATTCCTCATTATTGTTCGCTTGGAGAGGGCGATAGATGGCGCTTTAGTCATTTTTATGATTTTGTTTATGTTCTTTTAGTCATTGTACCGTTTTTTTTTTTTTGTGTGTGTGTGTGAGTTAGTAATAAAATGTGTTTGTAAAGAGTGGTGTGTTTTGTGATTGTCCTGATGATGAAAGAAAGGTCGGCTGGCAGTCTCACGGATTCTGGACTGTAAAGGAAGGTAAGCCCTTTACCTTATTACGAGCCGAACGATGGCCGATTGGTTAGAGTGCTGGCCTTCGGTACCGGAGTTCGTGGGTTCGAATCCCACTTTGGCATGGATGTCCGTAGCTGTTCGGAATCGACTTTAAGCTGCAGGTCCCGGTCTCATTAGCCCTCGTGTGCAAAAACGTAGATCGTAGCACTCCAAACCAAACCAAACCAAACCTTATTACGAAATTATAGGAAAATCACACATGCCTCTGCCACACTATGGCTAATTGTTCACCACTGCAATACTGACCCGGATGGCAACCTTGAAAGATGGTTCACGGCTTGAGGCCCCTCCCCACTATGGTCCACTGCAATGGTTTACAATCTAGAAAATTACTATTATGTCTAATTTTTAGAACAATTAAAAAGTAAAGAGTGTTCTTGATTCACTAGGTTTGCTAGGCAATTGGTTTATAATCTAAAAAGTCACTGGTATGTCAAATTTTTAGAATGATTATAAAGTAAAGACTGTAGGGCCTCGATTCATTAGGTTTGCTAGGCGATTGATTTATAATCTAGAAAGTCACTAGTCAAATTTTTAGAACAATTAAAAAGTAAATAGTGTAGGGCCTCGAAGGTTTGCTTGGCGATTGGTTTATAATCTACATAGTCACTAGTATGTCAAATTTTTAGAACAATTAAAAAGTAAATAGTGTAGGGCCTCGATTCATTAGGTTTGCTAGGCGATTGGTTTATAACCTACAAAGTCACTAGTATGTCAAATTTTTAGAATAATTATAAAGTAAAGAGTGTAGGTCCTCGATTCATTAGGTTTGCTAGGCGATTGGTTTATAATCTACGAAGTCACTAGTATGTCACATTTTTAGAATGATTATAAAGTAAAGAGTGTAGGGCCTCGATTCATTAGGTTTGCTAGGCGATTGGTTTATAATCTACAAAGTCACTATGACAAATTTTTAGAATGATTATAAAGTAAAGAGTGTTAGACTTCGATTCATTAGGTTCGGTACGCATTGGATTATAATCTTGTACAAGCCTCAGGGAAAAAACACCTGCTAACATCGGAAGTTTACGATGAATCCCCTGTTCAGTGCAATCTGCAGGAAATTTCTCAGACGGTTTCGGCTGTTCTGGGATCCAGAGGTCTCGGTTATCGAAGACTATTGTAGGAACGAAAGGGTTAAATCTAGGATTTCTGGTGCCGATGAGCAGCGTCTTAGTCATTCGGCTATCGTTTGACGAGGGGGGGGGGGAGTTTTTCCATCAGTTGATCTTAAAATACAGGGTTAGCAAGAAATAAGTTCCTAAACGGATCCAATTGCGTTCCCCAACGCAATTGGACGCGTTATGTGCTAGATTTCAAAGACAGCATTCGATGCCATGTTGTTGCACCATGATCGCTTGCCATGATCTGGAATCTCAGAAGAAATTGAAAATTTAGAAAGTCACTTGTTTATCAAATTTTACATGAGATAAGTTTTCTCTATATTTTTTTTGTACGGTCCACTTTATACACAAGTAATTTTTCTATATATTTTTTACAGTGCACGTTATACGTGAGCTATTTTTCTCTACATTTTTTTTGTGTAGTGTACGTTATAATCGAGATAATTTTTCTCTATATTTTTTGTACTCTGCGTTATACTGGAGATATAATTTTTCTCCAAATTTTCTTGTAAGTTAAGTTTTATACACGAGTAAGTACTGTATGTGAGAAAGTCAAGAGGGAAATAACTTATAATAGAATCACCCAATTGACCCCTTCCCGTTTCTGGCATGTCGCGTTTTCCAGGAATCCCGATCCAAATTCCGGTCACGTCTTCTTTTAGAATTCGCAACTCATTGGCGAGGATATTTCACGCGATTCCCCCTTTCGCTAATTACTTCGAACCGAAAACTACATGCCGACGCGGGTTGATGACCACCACACTGATTTCATTTAAGGCAAATTTGACCAGCTCGCCGCGATGTCCGTGTCAACGATCCTAATGACCGCTCGCCCAGGAATCCGTTTGTGTCCACGCTTCACTGGCGATCGCAGACACTAATTGACCGGCCAAGATTCGAGCAGCAGGAGCATCGGAACATGAAAATTGGACGCACGAAGGGAGAGTGACTCTTCACTCTTCGAATACGATGAGAGAATTCCTTTCGAAATGATCGAAGGGTGACGGAAAGAATGCACCTACAGTTTGACCTCTCAGATGTCCCCTAGCATCGATGTTCTTATCTAGAAGCTACAAGCGTATGTCGAAGATGTCGCGGCAATAATCAAAGAAAATTGTGAAATTATCAAAAAAGTCTTGAAGATACATAATACAGTGAGCTCCGCTTAATGTGGGCGTGGTTAATGTTATCAATCGCTTATTGTTATAAAAATTACTAGGTCTTGATTTTCTCTATTCATTAGTATGTTAAAATTATCGCTTTATGTAATCGTTACATCGGTTAATGTTATCAGTTTTCGAACCTCATTTTAACTGGCAAAGGAATATTCACAATGTATTCAGAAGGAACTCATTCTTTCCTTTCCCTTCGCTGTTGTTTTAATTTCCGAGAATTCTCCCTCTTCCACCAAGGGAAAAGGAGAAAAAACAAAGGAGTGGGACACATTACACGTTCCTGGAATTTTTCAGAAATACGCACACCCTGCTGGTGGTCAATAGTTGTCAGATAAACAGAAGGCAACAAATTCTATTCTGAACTGAGAAGGAGCGTATTCACATTTTATGCCTTGCTCGCTTACATGCAGCTTGTCGATATGGAAGCCAGAAAGCGAAATGATTTAACATTAAAACAAAAGATCCAAATTTTAATGTCGTTATGACAGGTTACCAAAATTGAGTCAGAGCAACATTTCTCAGCCTCTGTTGTGCAAAATTTTGAAAACTCGTGATGATCTTACTAGAAGAAATAAACAAAATGAAAATACGGAGACACATTCCAATAGCTTCCACATTAACAGAATCTGAAATCTGTCAGGTTGTCATAGCAAAATAGACGAATGATGGAACTGATGAGTCACGTGAATAATGCCTTGATATCACGTCACCTCCGATCAGTGCACAAACAAGAAAAACATTGAAAGTGTAGACTCTACGTGAATACCTACATCATACTACGTGAATACCTACGTGAATACCTACTACGTGAATACCTAACATCATAGAGCTTAGAACTCCTTTAATTAAAAGGAGTTCTAAGCTCTATGATGATGTGTACTCGATGTTTTCGATGCTTATAGATGATTAAATTTAAAATCCTCACATATGTACGTAATCGATTATTTAAGCGAAATATAACAACGGACTAACGTTTAAGGTATATGTCTTTGAAAATTAAGAAGTTTGTTCGTTTGTGTGTTTGTTTTTTATACATAACCAAGCGGTTTGACGAAATAAATTCAACGTGATTCTAAACTGCATTCACATTATCGGGAGACTTTGGAGGAGTATGAAGATAAACAAATTATTGAGCGTGTACCAGGTAATTCTCAGCCAAAAAACAAACCATATTTTTACCTGCCTCCCTTAACACTTTGACTGCCAAGCCAAAATTGCAAATGTTCACAACGGGGCCAAACCTTTTTATTTTTTTTTTTGTGTGTAATTTGTATTTTTTCAACATAAAACTATATATAAAAACAATATTTCAAAACAAACAATATTTTAAAACAAACTCTCTCTATTTATATATATTCCCTTTTTTGTTGCATGTTGCAAATATTTAATTTTTCATAAAACTTAGCTCATAAAATCATCACATATACCAATTTGCGCAAACCACGTATACCTAACACATCGTAGGGAGCCCAACAATCAAACTCCAATACGATTTTCATGTAACTGATAACATCTTTGATAGCCATGGCCTGAAGTGTTAAAACACCATGGCTATCATATCGGATAGCCAGTGTCTCAACGGAAATATCACATATGATAGCCATGGCAGTCAAAGTGTTAACCGGGGAAAAAAAAGGGCTTTAAATAAGGGCATGAATTGTTACTAAAGGGGGGAAAGAGATGGATTTCACACGTTTTGCTAAACCTAACTCATCAAGAATCCCATATGGATGCCTCTATCCATTGCAGGTCCAACCGCTTCATACATTCGAGGGCAGACGGACAGAAAACTTATGTTATTATTATATAGGGGATTATTTTGCTAAAAAATATCTTACAAAGAAGCTTTCAACCCGAACTTCATCAGTCGGTTCGAAACTCTAGCACTGCGACGACGTGGAAAACGAAAGAGATTACGCGATATTAAGCTCAAAATCGCGTTCTGACCCGAAATATCCCGCACACAATAGACAGGCACAAGACCTTCCCTTTAATAGTTGCGGATGTATTTATAGCAAGATGATTTGCGTTCCTCACAATGGGGTGTGGGTTAGTGAAGAAACTTAGCTGGAGGCTGTGCGAGTTGAAGGGTTAAGACGCTGATTGTGTCGGCTATGCAAATGATACGGGGAATCAACTGGACCTAGAACAAAATCGTTCACTGGTGTCTTGGAGACGCTTCAGAGAAAGATTACGAAGCGTTACTTAGTATCCTGTAATCGCTGATACGGTATTAGGATAATTGAAACGGATATTATATTGATATAGAAGCCAGCTGTAAGGCCAAAGAGCCTATTATTTGATTACTAGCATATCGCCTGTCATATGACGGGATCAGTAAAATTTTTTATTTTTTCTAGAATTGTAAAGTACTTTATGAGGCAGGTAAAAAAATGGTTTGTTTTTTTGGCTGAGAATTATCTGGTGCTCAATAATTGGTTTATCTTTACTGACCTCATGTTAGTTTTCAATTTTATCTTATCTTGTCATATTACGTGATAGGATGAACAGCAGAGGTTTTAATATTGACACTGATTATTTGCGGTATATGTAAACAATGTCCACAATTCAGCGAATCATATGCAAACCGTGTGGTTATACATAAAAAACAAACACAGAAACTTCTTAATTTTCAAGGATATCTAACTTAAACTCTATATATTTATTAGTCCGTGAAATAAACCTCTAGACTATTATGAAAATAATTTGTTGTTAATACCGGTGATAAAATTTTCATTGCAACAAAAAATAATCATTAATTCAATTTAAAATTATCACATATGCACCAAATTTATGATTTAAGCCAACTATAAAAGAAATTTTTTACGTAATATCTAAATTGAGTGAAACGTATGAAAATAATGCAGACGATATTTAAATAATTTAAAATACGAAATGTTTAAAGGATATGGTTAAAGGAACAATTCATAATGCTAGAAAAAAATGTTATTTTCATCTACTTATATTGTGATAAATTGATGAATTTAATCGTTTGCTCTTAACCTGGGAAAATAGGGCTTGAAATAATGGCATCAAACGATCGAAAAGGAGGAAGAGGTGGATTTCGAACGCTTCCGAACTCGCTTTGAATTTTGCTACCCAAACTCATTAAGAATCCAATACGAACGCCTCTACCCATTCCAGGTCCAACCGAGTAATAAATATGAGGACGGACGGACAGATAACTTAGGTTATTATTATATAGGGGATAACAATTTGCTCATCGTTTCTAGGCGCTCTAACTGCTCTTGGATACTTTACTAGTATTTTACTTGGATATTTTAATAGTATATATGTAATATATCAAAATTATTACACTTAATATATTGACTGCCAAGTACGAGATAACTCGTAGATTGCGTTATTTTCTAGGACGCCAACTACGAGTTATCTCTACTGTGTTTACTTGCCATTTTTGTGCAGCTACGATTAAACCCGTAGCATATCAGTGCTAATATCGATAGATTGCTTCTGGGAAAAGAATAAAAAATCAATGCTCTTGGAAAATAAATAATTCAGGACGTTGTTGAATTCTGTCCACAAATTAGAGTTTTTAATAATATAATGTGACTAGCCTTATAGCCCGTCATATGACGGGATGAGTAAAATTTTTAATTTTCTAGAATTGTAAAGTACCCTATGGGGCAGGTAAAAAAAGGATTTGTTTTTCTGCCTGAAAATTAGCTGGTACACGCTCAATAATTTGTTTATCTTTACTGACCGCACGTTAGTTGCCAACTTTAATTTATCTTGTCATATTACGGGATAGGATGAACAGCAGAGGGTTTGATACTGACAGTGATTATTTGGCGGTATATATGAATGTTGTCCAAAATTCAGCGAATCATATGCAAACCGTGTGGTTATGTTTAAAAAACAAACAAACTTCTTAATTTTCAAGGATATATAACTTAAACGCTAGATATTTATTAGTCCATGAAATAGATTCCTAGACTTTAATGAAAAGAGTTTGTTAACACCAGTGACAAAATTTTCATTGCAACAAAAAATAATCGATGATTCAATTTAAAATTATCACATATGTACTTAAACTATTATTTAAGCCACATATAAAAGAAAATTATTTCCGTAATATCTAAGTTCAGTGATAAAACGCAGGAAAATAATGCAGACGATATTCAAATAATTTAAAATAAGAAATGATTATATGAGATCGTTAAAGGAATGACGTCATAATGCTAGAAAAAAAATTTTATTTTTACCTATTTATCATGTGATAAATTTAATCACCTGCTCTTAACCGGGGAAAATAGGGCTTGAAATAATGGCACACAAATGAACAAAGTTCTTAATTTTCAAAGATATATAACTTACATATTTATTATTCCATGAAATAGACTCCTAGGCAACTCATGTAACTCCTGTTGTGAAAAGAATTTGTAGTTGTTAACACCGGAGATAAAATTTTCATTGCAAAAAAAAAAATAATAATAATCGATGATTAAATTTAAAATTATCACATATTTGTTGCTAACTCTGTACAAGGCTTCAGAATAATTTCTAAAGCTAATGTAGAAGAAAATAGCTAAAAAGCAATCTTCCAGCCTCATGACACAAACCTTGTTTTAACTGTAACTAGTAATTTAAATTCGGAAGTTGTTATCCTAGGTTATATTTTTATTAGCATATAGCCCGTCATATGACAGGATCCGTAAAATTTTTAATTTTCCAGAATTAGGCGATTAAATTTATCAATTTATCACATAATAAATAGGTAGAAATGACATTTTTTTCTAGCACTATGATTTTATTCCTTTAACCATCTCCTTTAATCCATTCTTATTTTAAATTACTTAAATATCGTCTGCATCATTTTCATACATTTTATCACTGAAATTAGATATTATGTAATTAATTTTGTTTTATATTTGATTTAAATAATAGATTATGTACATATGGAATAGCTTTAAATTTAATTATCGATTACTTTTTGTTGCAATGAAAACTTTATCACTGGTATAAACAACACATTCTTTTCATAAAAATCTAGAATTCTATTTCACGAACTAATAAATATCTGGAGTTTAAGTGATATATCTTTGAAAATTAAGAAATCTGTTCATTTGTGCATTTGTTTTTTATACATAACTACACTGTTTTGACTAAAGGAATTCAACGTGATTCTAAACTGCATTCACAGTATGGGGAGACTTTAGAGGATTATGAAGATAAACAAATTATGGAGCGTTAACCAGATATATCTCAACCAAAAAAAAAAAAAAAAAAACATTTTTTTTACCAGCATCATACGGTACTTTACAAGACTGGAAAGTTAAAAATTTTACTAATCTCGTCATATGACGGACTATATGCTAGTTTATGCATATTTAGAAGCCACAACAGTTTACTTTTTAAATGAGTCGACAGTTGGCGTTTTAATTAGATTAGATTAATTTCGTTTGTGATGATTGTACGCGTGGTGGCGTGGTGGGCAGTATTTTTAAAATAATTTGTTTTCCTTACTTTTCCATCAAAACGGACCAGTTTATATTTTTTAAAAACATTTTACAATTTTTGGATTTACAACGCTAAAACAGGACAAAGCATGTTGGATCGTCTAGTGTATATATAATTTTGTAGATGCAAAATAAAAAGATATGTTGTAATTCTATTCTCGATATTTTTCATTTCATTTTCCAAGTTATTCATAAAATTAGTTTAGTTTAAATTCGCCTGTAAAATACTAAATCTTAAATTAAATATATTGTAGCATTTACGAGGCAAAGTTAGACATGGTAAATATTAAGAGTGTAAAATAAGATACAACATGGTTCCAAATACAGTGTTGGAGATACAATGAAGTTACGTACAGTGTTGCTGAATCGTTTTATGATGTATTTATGTATGCACGCAAAACTGAGGATGTATGTTTTAGACTTATACATCTATGCATGTATGTATGCATACTTGTACACTGTGTATGAAACCGCTTAATGAATTTTTTATGACATTGATAATTAATTGTTCTTCCGATTAATTATTCTAAAACTTTGGACCCTAACCGAAAAATAATTCTGGCGACTTCACTGATATTGACTATAATTATATTTGAATAATATTTAATCCTATTTTCAATCAATAATAATTTAAGTAACAATCCTGTTTTTAAATAATATTTTACTAATATTAGACAAAAAGAAACATATATTCGCAATTAAATTTTGTTTCCTACTGTCTAGAAGTTTTTAGTTTGGAAGAACGATAAATCTCTTTTCAGCTTAGTATTTTCCTCGATCTAGAACATTTTATACATTTAATAACAATATTTTGTAGGTAGAGGAAGGCAACAAGACCCGGCGGAATTGTTCACGGCGGCAAATTTAGCTTCTGTTCCGGGCGGTAGAAACATCCACTATGCCACTAATATTTATTTAGACCTTCCAACAGGCGCACTCTAAACCAACACAAAATGTTGCGCGTATCTCTCATACGTATTGTGCAATATACATTTTTAATAGTTTAATTAGTGAAATTACATTGCATTTGGTTAAGGGTTAATAATTATAGTTTATTTAAACAAATGTTATTGGCATTGCAAAATTATTTCTCTATTTAAAGGAACAGAAACAGTATATCTTTATATATAAAATTCTTCTGTGTGTTTGTAATAGAACCCCACCTAAACCACTGGAGTGATTTTAATGATATTTTCTATATGTAATTAAGTTGATTCGAGAATGTTTTATATTCACAATAGAAAGTTTTATTATTAAAAATCTAGAATTGCTCTGTCATTGAGATTATTATAATGCTTCTTGAAATCCTTAACTGCCAACGTATATGTGGCGCAGTGGTCAGCTCAATGGATTTCAGTGCGGGAGGTCCCAGTCTTGAATCCCCGTTCAGGCGATGTGGTATTTTTAATGTAATCTAATTACATTTGTGATGACTGTAACCGTGGTGTCGTCAATTATTTTAAAAATAAATTTTTTCCTTTCTTTTCCATCAAAACCATACAATTTATAATTTATTTAAAAACATTTTACAATTTTTGGATTTACAACGTTAAAACAGGACAACGTTTTTCGGGTCATCTAGTGTATATATATAATTCTGTAAAAGAAAAATAAACGATACGTTGTAATTCTTTTCTCGACATTTTTTATTTTATTTTCCAAGTTAT
>CM063500.1:46175904-46198404 GCA_032207245.1 Pardosa pseudoannulata
TTTTTCCTTTTCGTTCCTTCATTCATTCAATCCGGTCCCGTTCCGAAGGTGGGGTGGTGAGGTGTCCGTCACTCGATACAGGTGAAGAGATCGTGAGAAAGGGAGTTCGGGGGAAGACGAAGGTCACGTGGGCGTCATCGCGCTTCTTGCCGGATTGCCGGAGGGGGTTTGCGCTCGCTTTTGTTCTTTTTTTTTCATTTATGGAACGAAGGCGTACTGGCCACTCCGCGAATATATATCTCGCATCTTCTCTCCTCGGGGGAGGGAAGCAAAAGAGAGATCCACTTTGTGCGAGCCGGGGGAAGGTGGTTATCGAAGGAAATCACTTTCCTTTATTCCGCAGCGTCTTGCTTCCTCGTTTTCTATTTTGTTCTTTTTGCCAGCGCCGCTGAGGAGTCGTATTCATTTCTTTTGTTCGCAGAAGTGTATACATTTACCGTGGAACTCGCTTATGGAGTTCTTTACATTCGAATCAGACACAGTTAAATACTTAGGAATCCCATTTCATATAAATATAACTTGTGGATTACCAATAATTAACACAAGACTTAAATTCTGGTAAAAAATACTTTATCTATTAACGTAGAGAAATAGCAAATCGAATCTTAGTAACAAACTGCTCATTTATAAATCCGCTCACTTTTATTTGAGTATGTAGAACAAGTATTGTGAAATGCAGCTAATTCTAATGTTAACTCTAGTATATAGAATCACGTATTAATTCTCATTAATTTGTGGTTCTTCATACGTAAAATCACGAATCGGAGTCACACTTAAAAGAATTTTGACATGGAGGCAACGCATGAATAACATGTTCCGATATGAATACTCTATGCCCTAATTTTGAGAAATTGTAAATTGAATTTTATTAGTAAATTGTTCATTTCGAAATCCCTCTCATCTTTAACTGCATATGCAGATAGATCTGCGCATTAATTCTCATTAATTTGTGGTTCTTCATAAGCCTTTTGACATGGTGACAACGCATGAATAACATAAGACTTAAGTTCCGATATGAATACTTTATGCCCTAATTTTGAGAAAAATTAAATCAAATTTTATTAGCAAATTGTTCATTTATAAATCCCTCCCACCTTTACCTGGATCTCAACATTAATTCTCATTAATTTGTGGTTCTTCATACGTAAAATCACGAATCGGAGTCACACTTAAAAGAATTTTGACATGGAGGCAACGCATGAATAATTTAAGACTTAAGTTCCGATATGAATACTTTATGTCCTCATTTTTTGAAAAAGTAAATTAAATTTTATTAGCAAATTGTTCATTTATAAATCCCTCCCACCTTTACCTGGATCTCAACATTAATTCTCATTAATTTGTGGTTCTTCATAAGCAGAAACACAAATCAGTGTCACAATTAAAAGGATTTTGACATGGTGACAACGCATGAATAACATAAGACTTAGGTTCAAATATGAATACTTTATGCTCTAATTTTGAGAAATAGCAAATCGAATTTTATTAGTAAATTGTTCATTTCTAAATCCCTCCCACGTTTACCTACATATGCAGATCTGCAGTTTAATTCTCATTAATTTGTGGTTCTTCTCACGCAGAAACACAAATTAGTGTCACACTTAAAAGGATTTTGACATGGTGACAACGCATGAATAACATAAGACTTAAGTTCTGATATGAATACTTTATGCCCTAATTTTGAGAAATAGCAAATCGAATTTTATTAGTAAATTGTTCATTTTTAAATCCCTCCCAATTTTACCTACATATGCAGATCTGCGCATTAATTCTCATTAATTTGTGGTTCTTCTCACGCAGAAACACAAATCAGTGTCACACTTAAAAGGATTTGACATGGTGACAACGCATGAATAACATAAGACTTAGGTTCAAATATGAATACTTTATGCTCTAATTTTGAGAAATAGCAAATCGAATTTTATTAGTAAATTGTTCATTTCTAAATCCCTCCCACGTTTACCTACATATGCAGATCTGCAGTTTAATTCTCATTAATTTGTGGTTCTTCTCACGCAGAAACACAAATTAGTGTCACACTTAAAAGGATTTTGACATGGTGACAACGCATGAATAACATAAGACTTAAGTTCTGATATGAATACTTTATGCCCTAATTTTGAGAAATAGCAAATCGAATTTTATTAGTAAATTGTTCATTTCTAAATCCCTCCCACGTTTACCTACATATGCAGATCTGCGCATTAATTCTCATTAATTTGTGGTTCTTCATAAGCCTTTTGACATGGTGACAACGCATGAATAACATAAGACTTAAGTTCCGATATGAATACTTTATGCCCTAATTTTGAGAAAAATTAAATCAAATTTTATTAGCAATTGTTCAATTATAAGTTTGCAACTCGCCCAACAACATTTTAATACTTGGTATACCAACTATTAACTATATTTAACTATTATAGATAACCTATCTATATTAACTATTATAGATAGTCGGTGGATTTCTAATCTTTTAAAATGAGGAGGTTGCCCAGAAAGGTCGGAAAAATTTGCTTTGAAGAGTTCAAAGTTACTTTCGTTTTATAAGGCTACTGTAATGTCTGGTTAAAGCTCAAGTACTGCCATCTAGCGGAGACAGTCATCGTTAAATTCCGTTATACTCGTTATTTATAGTTTCGTTGTTTAATTTTATTTCGTTTTTTCGTTATTTTGTTACAAACTAAAAGTTTTCCGGATTACTAAATTGTCTTCACTCAATACCAATAATATAAAACAGTGAAAAATTAAATTGTTCTCTGCAAACAATATAGTTTTATTTTCGATATTTGTAAATAAAATTTAAAAGCATTATTTTTAAATGCTTAAGGAAATTATCAGCTAGCGTTATAACATGTCGTCTCTAATTGTACTTTTTAATATCGATTATTACACTTGGAACCAATATGTCAGCTAACCATTTTTTTATTGTTCCTTTTTTTAATGCCTTTCGTTTAGCGTTTGTGCTCTTAACACCTAACAAACATCCACAATAGGAATAGTTAAGTTCTAATTTCAAGAATAACACCTTTCGAAGTATAACTCTAAACACAAACTGAAAGAAAAGAATGTTAGCTAATTCCGTTAAAGAAAGTTCCCTCCTCCATAAAGGGAAAAATAATCCCCAATTTTTGCACTTAGCGTTCAAACATGGTTCTAATTGCTTCCAAAGCTGTTAATTAAAACTTTTTAAAGGTTGTGAGAGCGTCATTAACAAACCCATAATGTGCCGACTTTCAACGAATTCTCGAAACGCTAGGAAGCTATTTTAAAACTCTTATTACCTTGAAAATCTTTTAGAAAAAAAAGGAAAGAAATTTATCCAACTGTATTATGACTGAGATGAGGAAGGGAAGAAATTCGAAAATCGTAGAACGGAAATAGAATAGAACTGAATAAATACATCACCTGCATGTAATTTTTCAACAGCTTGTTTTAAACAGGATTAAGAAGGATGATTCAGTTGATTAGGTTTCTAAAAATTCTGAATTCTACACCTACGCAATTATTCTTTTTTTGCTCTAGTTAAATCCTCAAAATTATTCTCACTACGCTCTCTAAGCAATTATTTAAAGCAAATAATTTGTTTCAGAAGATTTGTACTTTTATATCTGTTCAAACAAACAGGTTCTCTCTTTAAATAAACACTGAAGATTAAAAACATTATGACCATTTTGTAATTTAGACTATCTTTAAAAAGAATGCTTGGTAATTAGTTCTCTCACTTAGACTATATAGAGAACATACTTAAACTCAGACTTTTCAGTAAAAATTTGGTGACTTAAGCATTTAACATACCACTGACATATTGAAAAAGAAAAAAAAATATGTGTTTAATAATCATTCCTTAATAATAACTGGAAATGATTTGTAACTTTAGACACATGTGACTATTGTCAATAATATTTTTGTGCGTTAATTTTTGGAAACATATTTAAAATATATAATAATAGCCTAAGTTATCTGTTTGTCTGTCCTCGAATTTATGAAGCGGTTGGACCGGGAATGGATAGAAGCATCCATATTGGATTCTTGATGAGTTAGGTTTAGCAAAATTCAAAGCTAGTGAATTTTATTTTCTTTTAAATTATCGATCCGATTCTAAAATAACTTGGTATAAATATGCTTGAAATCACAGGAAAAAAAAGCTGTCGTCTTTAAAACGTTCGAAATCCACCCCTTTCTCCCTTTTCGAGCATTTAATGCCATTATTTCGAGCCCTATTTTCCCCGGTTAAGAGCATTTGATTAAATTTATCAATTTATCACATAATAAATAGGTAAAAACAACCTTTTTTTTCTAGCAATATGACGTCATTCCTTTAACCATCTGATTTAATTACGTTAATATTATTTAAATAATTTTCTTATATATTTGGCTTAAATAATACTGTAGGTATATATGTGATAATTTTTAATTTAATCATCGATTATTTTTTATAGTAATGAAAATTTTATCACTGATATTTAACAACAAATTCTTTTTATAAAAGTCTAGGAGTTTATTTCACGGACTAATAAATATCTAGCGTTTAAGTTTTTTATACATTATCACAATCGATTCACTAAAACATTCTATTGGATTCTTAATGAGTTTGAGTTAACAAAATTTAAAGCGAGTAAAGTTTATCTTCTCCTAAACTATTGATCCAATTCTAAAATTGGTGTAAATATGATACATATCACAGCGAAAAATACTGTAGTTTTTAAAACGTTAGACAATCACACCTTGCTCCCTTATCGGCCGTTTAATGCCATTATTTCGAACCCTATTTCCCCGGTTAAGCGGGAGATTAAATTTATCAATTGATCACATAATAAATAGGTAAAAAAAACATTTTTTCTAGTAATATGGCGTCATTTCTTTAACCATCTGATTTAATTACGTTAATATTACGTAAGTAATTTTCTTATATATTTGGCTTAAATAATACTGTAGGTATATATGTGATAATTTTAAATTTAATCATAGATTATTTTTGTCGCAGTGAAAATTTTATCACCGATATTTAACAACAAATTCTTTTTATAAAAGTCTAGGAGTTTATTTCACGGACTAATAAATATCTAGAGTTTTTTTTATACATTATCACAATCGATTCACTAAAACATTCTATAGGATTTTTAATAAGTTTGGGTTAGCAAAATTCAAAGCTAATGAAATTTGTTTTCTCTTAAACTATCGATCCGATTCTAAAATAACTATGTATAAATATGCTTGAAATTACAGGAAAAAAAAACTCGTCTTTAAAACGTTCGAAATCCATCCCTTCCTCCCTTTTCGAGCATTTAATGCCATTATTTCGAACCCTATTTTCCCCAGTTAAGAGCAGGCGATTCAATTTTTCAATTTATCACATAATAAATGGGTAAAAATAACATTTTTTTCTAGCATTATGACATCATTCCTTTAACCATCTCATTTAATCATTTCTTATATTAAATTATTTAAATATCGTCTGCATTATTTTCATACGCTTTATCACCAAACTTAGATATGACGCAAATAATTTTCTTTTATATTTGACTTAAATAATTGATTAGGTACATATGTGATAGTTTAAAATTTAATCTCGATTAGTTTTTGTTGCAAAAATAATTCTCAGCCAAAAAACAAATCACTTTTAACTTCCTCATAGGGTACATTACAAATCTGGAAAATAAAAATTCTACTGATCCCGTCATATGACGGGCTATATAGTAGTTTAAAATACCACCCACATATTGAAAGTGAAAAAAAATCTGTATAATAATCATCCTGTAATAATAGCAGGGAATGATTTGTAACTTTAGACACATGAGGCTATTGGCAATGTTATTTTTTGCGTTACATTTTGGAAACACATCTAAAATATATAATAATAGCCTAAGTTATCAGTCCGTCTGTCCTCGAAATTATGAAGCGGTTGGACCTTGAATGGAAATTAACATCCATATTGGATTTTTGATGAGTTAGGGTTAGCAAAATTCAAAGAGAGTAAAGTTTATCTTCTCTTAAACTATCGATCCGATTCTAAAATAAATTGGAATAAATATGTTTCAAATCACAGCGAAAAATACTGTCGTCTTTAAATCGTTCGAAATCCACCCCTTCCCCCCTTTTCGGGCGTTTAATGCCCTTATTTCAAGCCCTATTTTCCCCGGTTAAGAGCAGGCAATTCAATTTCTCAATTCATCACATAATAAATAGGTAAAAATAAGATTTTTTTTCTAGCATTATGACGTCATTCCTTTAACCATCTCGTTTAATCATTTCTTATTTTAAATTATTTAAATATCGTTTGCATTATTTTCATGCGTTTTATCACTGAATAATTTTTTTATATTTGGCTTAAATAATAGGTTAGTTACATATGTGATAGTTTAAAATTTAATCATCGATTAGTTTTTGTTGCAAGATAATTCTCAGCCAAAAAACAAATCACTTTTAACTTCCTCATAGGGTACTTTACAATTCTGGAAAATTAAAAATTCTACTGATCCCGTCATATGACGGGCTATATGCTAGTTTAAAATACCCACATATGGAAAAAGAAAAAGAAAATCTGTGTATAATAATCATACCGTAATAATAGCTGGATATGATTTGTAACTTTAGACACACCTGGCTGTTGGCTATATTACTTTTTGCGTTAAATATTGGAAACATATATAAATATTAACACTAAACATACCATAACCGGTCCATCCTGGTACCAGTAATGTATATGTAAAAAAATGAGATGGGTAATGAATTAAAAATTCTTATTCTTCGTGTTTGCATTGCATAAAAATTGGAAAACAGTAGATATTTCCAAAAATTTTTATTAATTTCCTAAATAGGTAGGTCGTCCCGACAGCCCACCTGACTGCCTCAGTGGTCACAGTTTTCTTTGAACCCATACCCCCAGGAAAGTCTTTGCTCTTGAAGAGATAGGGTTGAGGGTTTAGGGGTGGTATCGCCCCCGTCGGGAATCTGTGAAATAGATATAGGACGGTTGACTTGCCCAAACATAGATTAACTCTCACACATATGGTATCCCAACAATGCGGGTTATTTTCTGTTTCTTTTGTTTTGTTTTATCACGATTATGGAGCAAGCAGATGTAAATGTGTAATACGCCGTGTCCGGGGCTCATATATGGTCGTCTGCGTAATGACGCTCCACCCCGCATTTGTGTTTTTGCGCCGTGAACTTAACGTTGGAAGGAGGACTGTGCACAATGGAGAGAAAGAACGGGTTATTCTCGAAATCGTCAGCATGCACACATCCATCCATCCAACCTCCTTTCGGTAACTGGATTGGTTTCGACATCGTCATCAATCAGTGTTGTTATTTTTTTTTTTTTTTTAGATTTTATATATTATTCTCCCAGTTGATTTCTTTTCCTTTGGCTGCCTAGAGTGTTCCGTTCCGTTGGGTCATTAAGCCTTTCCTCTCTCTGGGAAAAAATATGGTTTCGTAGACTTGCGTTGATTTCCGCGAAACAAGTTCAAGGTCGCCAAGGCGCCAACTTTCAGAATGATTCACATACGGCCTGTACATTCAGTGCTCTGGAGAAATTGAATAGTTAATACTTTTTTTTTATTTAGTTGGGACGGGAATTCTTTTAAAAACACATATGAATGATAACTTTTGGTAATATGATTTTTCTGTTATGTATGGAGAAAAAATTATCAAAAATGAGTTTATTGATAAAACTTTTATTGATATGGCTCATAAAGGCAACATATATTTTATGCATTTATGGCCGGCTTTAGGCTACAGTACAATAGACTCAATTTAATCTTTACACTAGGCTCAATCAAAGAATTATCAGAAATGAAATTATTGATATGACACGTAAAGTCATCATATATTCCATGCATATATGGCCGGCTTTAGGCTTCAGTACACTAGACTCATTTTACAGTACATTTAAACTCAATCAAAATATTATCAAAAACAAGATTATTGATGTGGTACGAAAAGTCATCATATATTCCATGCATATATGGCCGGTTTTAGGATACAGCACACTAGACTTAATTTAATCTTTACACTAGACTCATTTTACAGTACACTAGACTCAATAAAAAAATTATCAAAAATGGGATTATTGATGAAATTTTTCATTGATATGGCACATAAAGTCTGCATATATTTTGTGAATATATGGCCTGCTTTAGGCTACAGTATAATAGACTCAATTTAGTTTTTACACTAGACTCAATCTACAATACACTAGACTCAATCAAAAAATTATCAAAAATGAGATTATTGATAAATTTTTTATTGATATGGCACATTAAGTTATCATATATTTCATGCATATATAGCCAGGTTTAGGCTACAATAAAATAGACTCAATTTAATCTTTACACTAGACTCATTTTACAGTACACTAGACTCAATCAAAAAACTATCAAAAATGAGTTTGTTGATAAAATTTTTATTGATATAGCACATAAAGTCAGCATATATAGCCGGGTTTAGGCTACAGTACACTAGACTCAATTTAAGTCAAAATAATGGTCATCTTATTTCTATCTTTTTCAATCTGGTGGAAAATTTCTCCTTTTTCCTAATTTCATAATGATTCTCTTTTTTTTCCACCTCTTTTTTGATTATTATGATTATTATTATTATTTCTGATCTCTTGCGAAGTTACGGCAAGAGGTGAATGCCTGTTATTTGATTTTCTTTATACCTCCCTTCATTTCAACACGTGGATGTTTTCAAAACAAGAACAACGAAGTTGGATAAAAATTCAATGTGCCAGAGGTCATACAAGAGGGCAGTGTCATCTAGGGCTTTACCACCCTCCTTACTCTCCAGGTCTAAGCCATTGTGACTTTGACTTAATTCCTATGATGAAGGAACCACTTTGTGGTATTCGTTTCAGAACTGTTCCAGAGATTCTTGCGGCAATAGACCGGTCCATTCGAACTATCAACAGAACAGACGTTCTGCGACTTTCACATCGTTAAAAATAGGGTATATACAATACGTCCAACTATATTGAAGGACTGTATAACATGGTGATATGAATCACTTTTGTGCTCCATGTAAATCAGTGGTGCGCAAACTGTTTTCGACTGCGACCCCTTTTATAGAGAGAAAATTTTTGGCGACTCCTAGAGTTCACAAATACAATGTATATTTCTCGCATTTCTTTCGTTTCATCGAATAAAAACATCATCATATTTGACTCATATTAATTTTATTTATAATTTTAAGAAAATACTTTTTGTATAACACAAAAATCAGTAAATTGCCCTTTAATGAGATGTATGTGGCTGCAAGTTTCTAATTATCTCATCGATGTTTGGATATATGTTGCTAATTGGAATTCGCATATCATCTCCAGGGTTTAAACGCGAGAGGTATTTAGTTTTTATTGAGCTAGTTTGCTAAATCCAGTTTCACATAAATACGTTGATGCAAACTGTATTAACACTCTGATAGCATTCTTGCATAAAACGGGATATTGTTTTTCCACGGATAGCCAGTATTTTTGGCAAGGCTGAGTCTTAAATTGATTTCGAAGAGTATAATCACCAATTAGATCTATCAATTGCTCCTTTTCACTAATTTGAAGAGTTGAACTGCATATGTCAAAGGAAAATGAATCACGAAGCCCACCAAGATCGTTTTCAGGAAAATCCTCGAATCTTCTCGAAACAATTTTCTTTAACTTTTCAGTGACAGCGCTTCACTCTTTATATGTACACTGTATGGTATGCAGCATGCAGGGATAATGCATTTCATAAAAATTTGGCGACCTCTAGTTTGCACACCACTGATGTAAATAAATAGTTCACACTATTAAAGTTCCAACACTTGTATATTACAGCTTTTGCCAAATGAGCTACGGCTCGCTAATAAATAGTACATAAGATTAAAAAAAAAATAGTAAAAAGTATGACTGATGATAAGTTCTGTTATTTTTCATTTTTTAATCTGAATGTTAATAACACTTTTAGTTAATTGTGCTGTAGTTTACAATAACTAATCATTCTTTTTTTTCGGAAAATAAAAATTTTTTCACAGACCACTGGTGGTCTGTGGATCACTATTTGGCGATTACTGGTATAAATATATTATCTGTTTTGTTTAATTTTTCTAAATGTACGCGCATTTGACCCACCCCGCCAGCTCCTCCGAAATCCTGTGAGTCTAATAACAATTCATAAAGTATGATAAAAAATATTCTTAATTTTAATAAATGAGTTTAAAAAACTATTTACTTAAAAAAGGAAGTTTTGATTTAAAAGTAATCATGACCAATGATTTAAAAGGTATACGGTGATTTAAATCATGATTTGTTTCAATTTTCAAAAATTATCAAAGTTTCAAAGATTCTGTTGATTGTTTATAAGATTGCTCTCTACCTACTCTCAAAAGGAAAACTTGTTCTAGGAAAACATTAAAAATTTATAATATATTTTTTAGTGATATCTAAAAATACCAAGATTAAAGGGTTAAAAAAAGTAAATTTTTAAAAGTATTGATTTAAAAGTTATCTGATCGAAAGATTTAAAAGATATACGGTGATTTAAATCATTATATGCATCAATTTTCAAAAATTATCAAAGTTTCAAAAATTTTATAGATTGCTTTTAAGATTGCTCTCTACCTAATCTCAAAAGGAAATCTTGTTCTAGGAAAACATAAAAATATATAATCTATTTTTTAGTGATACCTAAAAAGACACACCTGGATTAAAAGGTTAAAACAATAGTTTTTAAAAGTCTGGATTTAAAAGTAAGCTGGACCAATGATTTAAAAGATATACGGTGATTTAAATCATGATTTGTTTCAATTTTCAAAAATTTTATAGATTGCTTTTAAGATTGCTCTCTACCTAATCTCAAAAGGAAAACTTGTTCTACGAAAACATATAATCTAATTTTAGTGATATCTAAAAAGATACATCAGGATTAAAGGGTTAAATTGAGTAAGTTTTTAAAAGTCTTGATTTAAAAGTAATTTGGACCAATGATTTAAAAGATATACGACGATTTAAATCAGGATATGTATCAATTTTCAAAAATTATCAAAGTTTCAAAAATTTTGTGATTGCTTATAAGATTGCTCTCTATCTAATCTCAAAATGAAAACTTGTTCTAGGAAAAAATAAAAAATCTATAATCTATTTTTAGTGACATCTAAAAAGATACACCAGGATTAAAGGGTTAAAATAAGTAAGTTTTTAAAAGTCTTTATTTAAAAGTAATTTGGACCAATGATTTAAAAGATATACGGTGATTTAAATCATGATTTGTTTCAATTTTCAAAAATTATCAAAGTTTCAAAGATTCTGTTGATTGTTTATAAGATTGCTCTCTACCTACTCTCAAAAGGAAAACTTGTTCTAGGAAAGAATAAAAATTTTTTAATTTTTTTAGTGATATCTAAAAAGATACATCAAGATTAAAGAATTAAAAAACAAGTTTTTAAAAGTCTTGATTTAAAAGTATTCTGGACCAATGACTTAAAAGATATATAGCGATTTATATCATGATTTGTATCAATTTTCAAAAACTATCAAAGTTTCAAAAATTCTGTTGATTGTTTATAAGATTGCTCTGTACATACTCTCAAAAGGAAAATTTGTTCTAGAAAAACATAAAATCTATAATCTATTTTTTAGTGATATCTAAAAATATCAAGATCCAAGGATAAAAAAACGTTTTCGAATGTCTCGATTTAAAAGATATAAGGCGATTTAAATCATGATTTGTATCAATTTTCAAAAATTATCAAAGATTCAAAAATTTTGTAGATTGTTTATAAGATTGCTCTCTACCTACTATCAACAGAAAAACTTGTTCTATGAAAACTTAAATTTACAATCCATTTTTTAGTGATATCTAAAAAGATACATCAGGATTCAAGGGTTAAAACAAGTAGTTTTTTAAAAGTCTTGATTTAAAAGTATTCTGGACCAATGACTTAAAAGATACAAGGTGATTTAAATCATGTTTTGTATCAGTTTTAAAAAATTATCAAAGTTTCAAAAATTTTGTAGATTGCTTATGAGATTGCTCTCTACCTAATCTCAAAAGGAAAACTTGTTCTAGGAAAACATAAAATATCTATAATCTATTTTTCAGTGATATCTAAAAAGATACATCAGGATTAAAAAGTTAAAAAATAGATTTTAAAAGTCTTGATTTAAAAGTAATCTGGTAAAAAGATTTAAAAGATACACGGTGATTTAAATCATGATTTGCATCAATTTTATATAAATCGACTTTTTTTTAGCTTAAATAATACTGAAAATAATCCCCTATATAATAATAGCCTAAGTTATCTGTACGTCTGTCCTCGATTTTATGAAGCGGTTGGACCTGGAATGGATAGAGGCATCCGTATTTGATTCTTGACGAGTTAGGGTAAGGAAAATTCAAAGCGAGTAAAGTTTATTTTCTCCTAAACTATCGATCCGATTCTAAAATAAATTGGTATAAATGTGCTTCATATCACAGCGAAAAATACTGTCGTCTTTAAAACGTTCGAAATCTTTCCCTTTCTCCCTTTTCGAGTTCTTAATACCATTATTTCAAGCTCTATTTTCCCCGGTTAAGAGCAGGCGATTAAATTTATTAATTTATCACATAATAAATAGTTAAAAATAACATTTTTTCTAGTATTATGGCGTCATTCCTCTCATTTAATCATTTCTTATTTTAAATTATTTAAATATCATCTGTATTATTTTCATGTGTTTTATCCCTGAACTTAGATATTATATAAATAATTTTCTTTCATATTAGGCTTAAATAATAGATTAGAAACATATGTGATAGTTTTAAATTTAATCATTGATTATTTTTTATTGCAATGAAAATTTTATCATCGGTATTAACAACAAATTCTTTCCATGAAAGTCTGGGAGTCTATTTCACGGACTAATAAATATCTAGCGTTTAAGTTGTGTATTTTTGAAAACTAAAAGTTTGTTTATTTGTGTGTTTGTTTTTTCTACATAACCTCACGGTTTGACTAAAAGAATTCAACGTGATTCTAAACTGCATTCACAGTATCGGGAGACTTAAGAGGAGTATGAAGATAAACAAATTATTGAATGTGTACTGGATAATTCTCATCCAAAAAACAAACCATTTTTTTTACTTGCCTCATAGGGTACTTTACATTCTGGAAATTAAAAATTTTTTTACTGATCTTTATGACGGGCTATATGCTAGTAATAATAATAATAAACAAGTTTTTATGATTATTATGAAAATATTCCTTCTTTTGCTGTATAATTATAAACTGATTGTGCATACCACATTTTCCACCTGAGTTCATTTTCCTCTGAATAACTCTTTCTTTTCTTTATTCCAGAGATTAACAAATTCAGTTGGTTAATATTAACTTTTATTGAGGTTACATGTAAAATTTTTGAGACATTCTTAAATGCTTCTACGAATTGTTTCCAGGAATCCTAATTGAGGAAATGTTTCGAAAGTATTAAACTCGCAACAAAAGATGACTTTTTAAAAAGGAAGTTATTTTTAACTTTAATAATTACTAAAATTTCCCTTAAAACCTAAACACACTTTCTTTACTCAAAAGTATATTTTAAAAGAGCCATTGTTTCGAGAGTTTTACTGCAGTTTAAACATGCAAAAACTGTATTTTTTTTTAATATATATTTTTCAAATTTTCAAATGTTATATTCTTAGGTAAAATAATTTGTATATAAACTTTTATTTAAGGAAATAATTTACAACAAAACATGTTTAAACGAAAATTTAAAACTTTGTGTCTTCATGGATTTAACCTGTATCTGTACCAACCATAATAGTGTAATTAAAAAAAATTAATTTACAAAGTTAATTTACATGAAAAATAAAATTCCCTCCTGCCGGTTTGCATTTTAATAATTTTTTAAACAAATGACACCACGTGATAGAAAATCAAATCATCGAGGATCCTATCTTTCCGTTTTATAAAAAAAGGTAAAAAAAAAACAAGTAAAACATAAAACAATTAACAAGCCAAACTGTATAGTAATTAAATGTAGCAAACAATAGATTTTAAACATATTTAAAATCATTTTAAACATATTTAAAATCTACCGAGCCACAAAACAAGTAAAACATAAAACAATTAACAAATCATCGAGGATCCTATCTTTCCGTTTTATAAAAAAAGGTAAAAAACAAGTAAAACATAAAACAATTAACAAGCCAAACTGTATAGTAATTAAATATAGCAAATAATAGATTTTAAACATATTTAAAATCTACTGAGCCACAAAACAAGTAAAACATAAAACAATTAACAAATCATCGAGGATCCTATCTTTCCGTTTTATAAAAAAAAGGTAAAAAACAAGTAAAACATAAAACAATTAACAAGCCAAACTGTATAGTAATTAAATATAGCAAATAATAGATTTTAAACATATTTAAAATCTACTGAGCCACAAAACAAGTAAAACATAAAACAATTAACAAATCATCGAGGATCCTATCTTTCCGTTTTATAAAAAAAGGTAAAAAACAAGTAAAACATAAAACAATTAACAAGCCAAACTGTATAGTAATTAAATATAGCAAATAATACATTTTAAACATATTTAAAATCTACTGAGCCACAAAACAAGTAAAACATAAAACAATTAACAAATTATCGAGGATCCTATCTTTCCGTTTTATAAAAAAAGGTAAAAAACAATTAAAACATAAAATAATTAACAAGCCAAACTGTATAGTAATTAAATATAGCAAACAATAGATTTTAAACATATTTAAAATCTACTGAGCCACAAAACAAGTAAAACATAAAACAATTAACAAATCATCGAGGATCCTATCTTTCCGTTTTATAAAAATAGGTAAAAAACAAGTAAAGCATAAAGTAATTAACAAGCCAAACTGTATAGTAATTAAATATAGCAAATAATAGATTTTAAACATATTTAAAATCTACTGAGCCACAAAACAAGTAAAACATAAAACAATTAACAAATCATCGAGGATCATATCTTTCCGTTTTATAAAAATAGGTAAAAAACAAGTAAAACATAAAACAATTAACAAGCCAAACTGTATAGTAATTAAATATAGCAAATAATAGATTTTAAACATATTTAAAATCTACTGAGCCACAAAACAAGTAAAACATAAAACAATTAACAAATCATCGAGGATCCCATCTCTCCGTTTTATATAAAAATAGGTAAAAAAACAAGTAAAACATAAAACAATTAACAAGCCAAACTGTATAGTAATTAAATATAGCAAATAATAGATTTTAAACATATTTAAAATCTACTGAGCCACAAAACAAGTAAAACATAAAACAATTAACAAATCATCGAGGATCCTATCTTTCCGTTTTATAAAAATAGGTAAAAAACAAGTAAAACATAAAACAATTAACAAGCCAAACTGTATAGTAATTAAATATAGCAAATAATAGATTTTAAACATATTTAAAATCTACTGAGCCACAAAACAAGTAAAACATAAAACAATTAACAAATCATCGAGGATCCTATCTTTCCGTTTTATAAAAAAAGGTAAAAAAAACAAGTAAAACATAAAACAATTAACAAGCCAAACTGTATAGTAATTAAATATAGCAAATAATACATTTTAAACATATTTAAAATCTACTGAGCCACAAAAAAGTAAAACATAAAACAATTAACAAATCATCGAGGATCCTATCTTTCCGTTTTATAAAAAAAGGTAAAAAACAAGTAAAACATAAAACAATTAACAAGCCAAACTGTATAGTAATTAAATATAGCAAATAACAGATTTTAAACATATTTAAAATCTACTGAGCCACAAAACAAGTAAAACATAAAACAATTAACAAATCATCGAGGATCCTATCTTTCCGTTTTATAAAAAAAGGTAAAAAACAAGTAAAACATAAAAACAATTAACAAGCCAAACTGTATAGTAATTAAATATAGCAAATAATACATTTTAAACATATTTAAAATCTACTGAGCCACAAAAAAGTAAAACATAAAACAATTAACAAATCATCGAGGATCCTATCTTTCCGTTTTATAAAAAAAGGTAAAAAAAACAAGTAAAACATAAAACAATTAACAAGCCAAACTGTATAGTAATTAAATATAGCAAATAATACATTTTAAACATATTTAAAATCTACTGAGCCACAAAAAAGTAAAACATAAAACAATTAACAAATCATCGAGGATCCTATCTTTCCGTTTTATAAAAAAAGGTAAAAAACAAGTAAAACATAAAACAATTAACAAGCCAAACTGTATAGTAATTAAATGTAGCAAACAATAGATTTTAAACATATTTAAAATCTACCGAGCCACAAAACAAGTAAAACATAAAACAATTAACAAATCATCGAGGATCCTATCTTTCCGTTTTATAAAAAAAGGTAAAAAACAAGTAAAACATAAAACAATTAACAAGCCAAACTGTATAGTAATTAAATATAGCAAATAACAGATTTTAAACATATTTAAAATCTACTGAGCCACAAAACAAGTAAAACATAAAACAATTAACAAATCATCGAGGATCCTATCTTTCCGTTTTATAAAAAAAGTTAAAAAAACAGTAAAACATAAAACAATTAATAAGCCAAACTGTATAGTAATTAAATATAGCAAATAACAGATTTTAAACATATTTAAAATCTACTGAGCCACAAAACAAGTAAAACATAAAACAATTAACAAATCATCGAGGATCCTATCTTTCCGTTTTATAAAAAAAGGTAAAAAAAACAAGTAAAACATAAAACAATTAACAAGCCAAACTGTATAGTAATTAAATATAGCAAATAATACATTTTAAACATATTTAAAATCTACTGAGCCACAAAACAAGTAAAACATAAAACAATTAACAAATCATCGAGGATCCTATCTTTCCGTTTTATAAAAAAAGGTAAAAAACAAGTAAAACATAAAACAATTAACAAGCCAAACTGTATAGTAATTAAATGTAGCAAACAATAGATTTTAAACATATTTAAAATCTACCGAGCCACAAAACAAGTAAAACATAAAACAATTAACAAATCATCGAGGATCCTATCTTTCCGTTTTATAAAAAAAGGTAAAAAACAAGTAAAACATAAAACAATTAACAAGCCAAACTGTATAGTAATTAAATATAGCAAATAATAGATTTTAAACATATTTAAAATCTACTGAGCCACAAAACAAGTAAAACATAAAACAATTAACAAATCATCGAGGATCCTATCTTTCCGTTTTATAAAAAAAAAAGGTAAAAAACAAGTAAAACATAAAACAATTAACAAGTCAAACTGTATAGTAATTAAATATAGGAAATAATACATTTTAAACATATTTAAAATCTACTGAGCCACAAAACAAGTAAAACATAAAACAATTAACAAGTATAGTAACTATATATAAGAAATAATAGATTTTAAACATATTTGAAATCTACTGAGCCACAAAAATATATAGTTAGGTACATAAACGAGAAAAATATAAAACAATTGACAAACCAAAATATATATCAATTATACATAGCAAGTAATAGATTTTAGACATATTTAAAATCTACTGAGCCACAAAAACGAATAGTTAGGAACAAAATGAGCAAAATATAAAACAATTAACAAGCCAAAATATATAGTAATTATATATAGCAAAAAATAGATCTTAAACATATTTAAAATCTACTGAGCCACAAAAACAAATAGTTAGGTACAAAACAAGTAAATCATAAAGTAATTAACAAGCCAAAATATATAGTAATTATATATAGCAAATAATAGATTTTAAGCATATTTAAAATCTACTGAGCCACAAAAACAAATACTTAGGTACAAAACAAGTAAATCCTAAATCAATTAACATACCAATGTATAGTAATTATATATAGCAAAAAATAGATCTTAAACATATTTAAAATCTACTGAGCCACAAAAACAAATAGTTAGGTACAAAACAAGTAAATCCTAAATCAATTAACATGCCAATGTGTAGTAATTATATATAGAAAAAAATAGATCTTAAACATATTTAAAATCTGAGCCACAAAAACAAATAGGTACAAAACAAGTAAATCATAAAGTAATTAACAAGCCAAAATATATAGTAATTATATATAGCAAATAATAGATTTTAAGCATATTTAAAATCTACTGAGCCACAAAAACAAATAGATACAACAAAAGTAAAACATAAAACAATTAACAAGCCAAAATGTATAGTAACTATATATAGCAAATATTTTATCCGTTCAATTAATTTTTATGGGTCTTCTCTCCTTTACAAAACACGTGATGGGGTCAGATTTAGATGCCAAGCATTTCACTTCTCGTCTTGTTTATAGCAATTATATTAATTAATCAGTTATATTAATTATATCAATTATATTAATTAATCAATTATATTAATGATCCAAATCGCCTCACCACATATATCATGTGTTTTACAACTTTAAAACTATTTTTAAAGCTTTTTTAATGCCTTATCGCAGAGTAAAAATTTGCAGGTGAATTATTTTATTCTAAATTTTAATTAGATTTTTGAACTATGTCGACGAACCCTTTGTATCGAAAAAAAGATAAAGAAAAATAAGTAAAAATCATAAAATATTAGAATAAGCTACTTTAAATATTATTAGCCTTTATAATGCTAAAAAATAACATATAATATTTGTATTAATATTTTAGAGAATAAAATTATACTTGACTTGTATTTCAGGTAAAAAATTAGTTTCTTATTTACAAACACTAAAGTCATTTTTCCGGAAAATGGATAATTTCTATTCTTTTTTCACTTAATGTATATATTTTATATATTTCCAAAAATGCATAGTTTCATATAACAAAACTAAACAAGGGTTATAAAGTTAAACGCTTTTTAATGATTTTTATTTTACATTAATCAAAATAAACAGTTTTATAGAGTATATTTCAGCTAGAAAGGTAATATGCTTCCTAAAAAGTAAAGAATTTTGTTGAATTATAGCTGTTGTAATAGAGTAAAAGATCGTGAAAATATTGTTTAAATTTTATACGGGTTAAAAAATTGTTTTGTGTAAATTGTATTTAAAGTAAGTAAAAATCGATACAAAATTGGATTTTTGTATGCATGCTAGATAAACATTGAAAGAATGAAAGAAGTTTAATATACAATGCACAAAAAATGTTTTAAATAAGTGTTGTTAGAGTACTGAAATTGTAAGAAAACGTTTTGACTTTTAATAAAAAAAGCGTTTCCTCTTTAAGATTGTAGTGTCTTTTTTTGCAACAACATTATTTCTATATATTAAGGAAACAGAAAAAGTCGAATATTATAAAAATTCGGATTTAAGGTCATTGGTTTATTTTATATGTAGGAATAAATGACATTTTGCGTGTGGATATCTATTTATATGGCGTTTAGAGTTTTGTTTTTGTTTGAAGCACTACTGTCTCCTGTCTTGCTACACCAGGGCTAATGAGCCGTAATCTACTGATTAAACCCGAATCCGAAAGGTTACTAACATCTATGCCAGCAGCGGGATTCGAACATGCGAATTCCGCAACCAAAGAACAGCACCCTACTATTCGGCCATCGTTTGGTACAGGCCATATATAAATAGTAAAGGATTAAACTATCAAACGTGTAATGAAACTTTGATACAAAAATTAAATTCAGTATCGCTATTTGATACGAATTTTTACGAGCAAATTGGGTGTATTGCAGCTTACTGTGTAAGCTGCGATTAGTGTTGTAGTTAGAAAAAAGTTTTTCGGGGAGGGCCTAAAGTATTAATCCAAAGTACACTGAACTTTTAATCTCATAAAAAATTACATACACAAGTACATGTATGTTTTGAAAGTAATGCTAAATTTGTTAACATCTTGTGATCAATTCTATGGCATAATCAGTAATTTATAAATTACGTTTAATAGCAGCAAATTAATTCTAGCTTTTAAGGCCAGCTTTTTCAAACCTTATCCTCATGTAGAATCATGCTTACATGCTGTGAAAGTAACGCTAAATTTGTTAAGATCTTATAATCAATTCTATGGCATAATCGGTAATTTAAATTATCATTTTATAGTAGCAAATTAATTCTAACTTTTACTGCCAGTTTATTCAAATCTTCATCCTTATTTAGAGTTATGCTTATATGCTCTGAAAATAATGCTAAATTTGTTAACATCTTGTGATCAATTCTATGGTTTAATCAGTAATTTATAAATTATCGTTTTATAGCAACAAATTAATTCTATCTTTTAAGGCCAGATTGCCCAAACCTTCATTCTTATTTATAGTCATGCCTACATGCTGTGAAAGTAACACTAAATTTGTTAACATCTTGTGATCAATTCTATGGCATAGTAAGCAATTTATAAATTATCGTTTTATAGCAGAAAATTAATTCTAGCTTTTAAGGTAGCTTGTTCAAGCCTTCATCCCTATTTATATTCATGCCTTTATGCTTTGAAAGTAATGTTAATTTTTTTTAAACATCTTGTGATCAATTCTATGGTATAATCAGTAATTTATAAATTATCGTTATAGAACAACAAATTAATTCTAGCATTTACGGGCAGCTTGATCAAACCTTCATTCTCATTTGCAGTTATGACTATATGGTTTGAAAGTAATGTTAATTTTTTAAATATCTTGTGATCAATTCTATGGCATAGTCAGTAATTTATAAATTATCGTTTTATAGCACAAAATTAATTCTAGCTTTTAAGGCCAACTTTTTCAAACGTTCATCCTCATTTATAGTCATACCTACATGCTGTGAGAGTAATGCTAAATTTGTTAACGTCTTGTGATCAATTCTATGGCATAGTCAGTAATTTATAAATTATCGATTTATCGCAGCAAATTAATTCTAGCTTTTAAGGCCAGCTTGTCCAAACTTCATCCTCATTTATACCATGCCTATGCTTTGAAAGTAATGTAAATTGTTAACATTTTGTGATTGATTCTAATGCGAAGACATGTCTTTACGCTTCCATGGAAACGTTCTTTTAATACTTGAAGAGGAATCGAGTAATGTACACAAATTTTGATACGATTATAAAACAAAATCTTGCAATGCATGCATTGAAAATATCTCGGTTTAGTCCAGACCGCTCTCCTGGCTCTTACCCTAGAAATATGTCGTTGGTCGCAATTTAAAGCTAAAATGATATTAATTTTCGAATGTGTAACAGGGAGGTACAAAGTATAATGTGTGTTTCATAAAACTGGGTACTTTAAACCGTAAATAATTCTGTTGAATTACAGACAGCAGAATAAACGGAAAGAACGGAAAATATGAACCGCTATAGCTCAGTCGGCAAAGGCAAAGCTCTCGTAACTGGAGGGTTGCGGGTTCGGAGCCCCAGCCGACCTAAGATTTGCCGTGTTCGTTAAAGGTGACTGGGGCTCGTAAAATATGTTCGTGGTCACAATGTCCTCCACGTTCTCAATCAATACCTGTGGGGGAGGCAGGCTAAGCCTATGGGTCTTCTGCTGGGTCCCTCCTTTAAAATTACGAGGATTTACTTGAGCCTAAGTCGTACTTTCTACCTTGAGGTACTCGTTAAAAAACGAAAGACGACCCCCTTTGCTGTAATACAAGTAGCTACCAGCTTAATCGAGCTTGGTTTGACCAAGTGGCATAAGACAACAACAACGGCGAAAAATATATTGTTGAAATAATGTACTGGTTAAATAACTGCTTTATATAAATTGTATTTAAAATATGTGAAAACCGATATAAAATTTTATTTTCATATGAAGTATACAGTGAAATGAGAATGAAAGCAATTTTCTACTATATAGTGCACAAGGTACATTTTTAAGAAGTATTGTTGGCCGACATAATTTTAAGAAAATGTTGTTGTTGCTGTTACCAATGCCACTTGGATGATCCAAGCAACAAGTGTTGTTGGCCGACACATTTTAAGAAAATGTTGTTGTTGTTGTTACTAATGCCATTTGGATGAGCCAAGTAACAAGTAACAAGTGTTGTTGGCCGGAACAATTTTAAGAAAATGTTATTGTTGCTGTTACCAATGCCACTTGGATGAACCAAGCAACAAGTGTTGTTGGCCGACACAATTTTAAGAAAATGTTAATGTTGTTGTTGTTGTTGTTACCAATCCCAATTGGATGATCCAAGCAACAAGTGTTGTTGGCCGACACATTTTAAGAAAATGTTATTGTTGTTGTTACTAATGCCACTTAGATGAGCCAAGCAACAAGTAACAAATGCTGTTGGCCGGAACAATTTTAAGAAAATGTTGTTACCAATGCCACTTGGATGAACCAAGCACTTGGACCAGAGGCCACATGAATTAAGGCGAAGGCGTACATCATTCGTTTGACGAACTCTGCTAGGATGAAAGACCGCCTTAACTCGTGTGGGTTCTTGTAATTTAAAAGCAGGGACCAAACAGAACGCTTGCCCTGCCACCCCAGAAGTATTGTTTGAGAACTTGAAAGGCATTGAGGCCACAAACATATCTTTACGTGCAACAGTCACCATTAACGAACACGGTGGTTCTTAGGCCGGCTTGAGCCCCTTAACCAGCAACTCT
>CM063500.1:46203404-46208404 GCA_032207245.1 Pardosa pseudoannulata
TACCTTTCGAAAACCGTTTTCAGCTTGTTTCTAGAGTCATTAGAAGTCAAGATACAGCTGTTTAATCATCACTGGAAGTGTCGAAAAGATACCGGAAGTGAGCTGTTAAAGGGCTTTACTTTGAAAGTTAGTATTAAAAACGTCTTAAATAGCAATTATAGCTTCTAAATAAATAAATAATCTACTCCAGCATATTTCTGAATGTGTAACAAATTATAAAACACTTACTGAATTTATCCAACAAAATCTTTAAATTGAATTTCTGAAAAACTGATTTTTGCTATACCACCGTACCTCAACAGGCATAACTGCTAAAATAATTTTTAAAATTTAATGAAAATTTAACTGTATATTTTTAATGATGTTATGTATGCATTGAACCCCAGGATTATAAATATATTTATTTTAAGATGAGTTATAGGCATTTATGTTAGAATCTTCAATATTTTTTCTTTAATTTTTGCCCTAAATTACTTGAATGGCTATAACTCGTTTATACTTTAGAATATTTTCATTCTGGAGGTTCAATGCGTACATATTGGATATATGTCTACATTTATCCAAGTAAAAGCGATATGTTTTGCGTAATTTTTTTAGTTAGGATTGTTGGGGTAAAGTAAAAAAATGCTTGTTTTTTCTCTACTTTTGCCAATTTTTAAGACAATATATGTATTTATGTTTATTTTCATATTTTTCTATGTTTTATAACCTATTACTGCCATAACTAAAAAAGTATTTCCATAAAAACCTTATTTAAAAATTTTGGCTCCGAACATGATCGGTTACCTTAAGAAAGAAATATCTGTATAGTCGAAAATTCAATTTAAAAGGTTTCTCAAAAGGAAGAACTCTCTTTCATGCTATTGTAACGATCCGTTACATGACCCTAAAGAACGAGGAGCCCGAAGTTGACCTTTCGCCGTGGTTAAGCGGCAAATAGAACCGGGTGGTCTAAAATAACTTAATTGAAAACTGTCCGTTTTCTGGAGCCAGGTCGTCTAGGTTTTGTAAGTCTGTTGAATGGAAAGACTCTGTGAAAAGATTGTAAATAATTACAGTGCACCTTGTCGCCCATTAGCGGTAGCGAAAATGGCAATTAAGTTGTTTGGGTCGGCCGATCTGAAGACGGCTTTTCGGCCGCATATGGAAACGGGACAGCTGATCCAATGCGGGAGGTGACCGCAAGATTGCATCACCCTGGTTCTGGAAGGTTCCCGAAGAATCGCGGAAAGAAAAAATGGTGACGCTATAAAAGAAGGTTGACAGTACAAAAGAGAGGCTTCTTTTTCTTCTTGAGTCTTCTACCTGATAGAGCCTTCGTAGCTTCTTATCTCCGCTCCTGTAGTTTGCTTGTTTAGAGTCCGCCAGCGTCTCTGTTGCTAGGAAGTCAACTTTCGACTTGGGGATTCCTATCCCGTTATTTTGCTAATTTTTATTTTACTTCTTACATAGAAGTAGGCAGCCGGAAGTGACATTGCTCTCGAATTTGGATCGTCTTGCATCCCGAGATTTCCTTCACGAACCCCAGCGTGATACGTATTTTGAACTTTCGAACCTTGCTGTGAAAGCCGACTGTGCTAATCGTCAACCGGAGGTGATAGTGTCAGCGTTTATTACCGGCACTAAGTAGCGAACAATTCCTGTGATTAGAAGCCCTAGCCATACTGTATCCGGTATCCCACGCATCCTTATTGTGTGAATATCATCTCTGCACGAGATCCCCAAATAGTTAACATCCTACTGAATCTGTACATAGTTGTACATAAATTATTCGATTGAATAAAATATTTAATCAAGATTAAATAGTTTTCTAGCCTGTTTCATTGACGGCTTCGCCTACTATATCCCCAGTACGTTACACTATTCTTTAATAATAATTACTTTGATCGTTATTTCTACGTTCCTCAGTTTAGAATCTTTGCATTTTTCCTGTGACTTTTGCCCTTATTTAGTAAATAAAATAGGGTGAAGCAGCAGGGCGTATCTCAACTCAGAAGAATTCTAGCTTTCGTTTCAAACAGAAGGGTAGCATATTGATTTCATATTGACTATTGTAAAGATAAAAACGAATGAAAAGGGTTTTAAACTAGTTCGAGACGTTGCGTGAAATTGCTCTATTTACAACGGACAGGTCAGGAAAATGTTTCATTAGAGATTTATATTTTCTTTTATCCACGGGTTGTAAAATAACATTTTGCTCGATTCTTTTGCATTAATTTATTAAAAATTAACGAATTTGGTTTATTTGGCAACTTATATTATTACAAACTTTAATTCTTGATGTTATTCCAATTTTTGGAGTCCGTCAAGAAACCACAATAAAATTTATATTTTAATTGAATTTTAACAATGAATTCTGTTAACTTAAAATTAGTGGTATTCATTAAAATTGTGTGTTGAACATGAAAAAAGTTCATGATAAGTCAAACGATTCATGACGATGAATCGTTTGACATGGTTGGGGAAGGATTTCCTTTTTTCGCAGAACTGGCATATAGTCCGTCATATGACGGGCTATATGCTAATTCTGTAAGAAAAAAAAGAGATGTTATTAAGTATAGTACAAGTCTGTTCGCGAGAGGTTTTTGCTCCCTTAGTAAAATCGACGTAGGAGATAAAACATTGCTTAGTGTAAGTGAATATTTCGAATAACTGAGTATTCGTTTAATCCAGTGTTTCTTAACCTTTTTGGCACAATGGACCACTTTAAAAATTTTAAATATGTCACGGACCCCTCTGTGAAAAAAAATTGCTTAAACATAATTTATTAAAAAAAATTCTGTTTTATTATTTAATTATTTTAAATTTCAATAGTATAAAAAATTTGAAGAAACTAAAATTTTTAATGTGAACTGTTTTTGTTTCCTTAATTAACAATTAATAATTATTTATCGACAAAGAACGCGATCCTGTAATGCAGTTTAGAATCACATTCATTTTTGTTTTTATGTATAATAAACAAACACAGAAAGATACACTGTACAAACTGAATAATGGCTGCCATATGTTTTACAAGCAAAGTTAATACTTCTCTTAAAGAAGACCAAAACTCTCCAAGAGTTTTTGAATCGAAATCCATTTTTAACAAAGACTTTGTTTTCAAATCAATTAGCTCATCTTTGACAAGGTTCTTGTCATCGATACAGTCAATATCACAAAGAAAAGGATTACGAATGCACAACTCGTCTTTTATATTTATTCCATCCGAATTGAAATATTTTTCAAATGAAACTTGAAGTACTTCCAGGTGTTCACAGATTTCATTTTTCAAGTTATTCGATAACAAACTATCTTGCCGAGATCCATTTTCAAAAAGCACTTCGTCCAACATTTGAAAGTTTGCATATATCCCATTTTGAATTCTAATTTTCCAAAGTGACATTTTCAATAAAAATGCCTGTAGTTTCTCAGTGTTATCCATAATTGTTGTATCAGGCCCTTGAATTGAAAGACTTATATCGTTCAAGAGGTTAAAAATGTCTGCTAGGTAAGCTAATTTACATATAAAATCTTTTTTCTTGAAATATTCGAAGAGTGAGTTATCTTTTTCTTCTAAAAAAAAAAGGGATACTTCTGTCCTCAACATGAAAATTCGTTTCAAAACCTGCCCTCGTGACAGCCAGCGCACGTCCGCGTGGTGCAGAAGTACCTCATGTTCTGCGTTCTTTTCTTGACACAGTGTTTTAAAAAGACATGATTAAGAGCTCTACTTCTAATAAAATTCACAGTTTTAATAACTATTGACAATACTTCTTTTAAGCTGGAAGAGTTTTTGCAGCCAGTGCATGTCTAGGTAAAAAACAATGTGTAACAATAACATTAGGAGCTTCTTTTTTTACCAAATGGGTAAAACCAGATTTATTGCCAAATATCGCAGGTGCTCCATCCGTACAAAGTGAATGAAGTTTTTGTTTCGAGTCGAGGTCGTGTTTGGAAAAGAAAACATTTAAAATCGCTAAAACATCAACTGCCTTTGTAGTTTGCAAAAGAGACTCACAAAATAAGAATTCTTCTTTGATAGCATCAGCGACACGTAACGAACAAAAACAAAAAGTTGACTACAATTCGAGATGTCTGTAGTTTCATCCAGTTGCATACTAAAGGGAAATGGCGATGCTTTCAATTCATCTATGATCTGTTTCAAGATATTGCAAGAAATTTCAACTATTCTTGAATGTATCACATCATTGGATAATGGAATAGTCTCAATTTTTTTTCTCTGTTCCAGTCCACAAACTAATTCAACCATTTCCAGCGCACATGGCTTAATTAATGTCTCTCCAATAGTATGTGGTTTCTTACTTTTGGCAATATGATATGCAACTCTGAAAGATGCCTCAACCAAAGGTTTTTGTGGAATACCAAATCCAAGTTTGGTTAATGTTCTAGATTTCGAAAACTGGGTTTTCTTCTTTGTAAAAAGTTCTAGATCTTTAGATGCATTTTCAGGATGAAGAGATTTGAGATGCTCTATGAATTTTGCCGGTTTCATACTGGCGTTTGCCAAAACTTTTCCACACAGAAAGCATAGTGGCTTTTCAACACCGTCTGATTCCTTCATGCAGCAGAATCCAAATTTTACATAATTTTCATCATACTTCCTTTTTTTGGACATTTTGGGCTACAAAAAATATCAAATAATCAAATTAAACATTAAGAATTCAAATGAAAAAGTAAAACAAATATTTTGTTTTAAATATTTGCAAGAACTTTGCGGAACTGATTTTAATATTACCTTATTTCCAAGTGAAGTAAAATTCAAAGGCCACTTTGTGTTTCTAAAAATTTCAAATTTTATATGGTCTCCGAATGTTTTTTTTCCCTCGTATTGTAGGGGTCTCTATTGGGAAATGGCAAACAGACGGCTTACAGATGTTTTCCGTGACAAAAAAGTGGTTTTTTTTAAATATTGAGGCAAACATCTTAAAAATTAGGAGCAGTCGACGGACCCCCAAAATATAACCCATGGACCCCCAAGAGGTCCATGAACCACAGGTTAA
>CM063500.1:46225904-46228404 GCA_032207245.1 Pardosa pseudoannulata
AGTTACTTCTGGATCTCTTGAGATAAAAGTTAAAAATATACCATACGTTACATGAAGCTAGTAACACAAAACAGTTCGCTAATGAGTGCCGGTACGGGATCTGACACTATAAATCTACTGAAACATTTAGCTTCTACATTTATGAAACGCTCAGAGTAATATTTGATTTCGTGAGAATCAAAGGATGCAGAAATCCAAAATGAGAGCAAGTGTCACTCTCAGCGGCCTACTTCAAAGCACGAATAAAAAAAAATTATTACAGGTAGAAAAATCCTAAAGTCGAATCGACTTCTTAGTATTAGCAGAGACGCTGGCGGTCTCTATAAGAAAGCAAGCTCCGGCATCGGAGAGACAAGTGAGCTTGTGACGACTTCAATGTTCTCGAGTGAAGAGGTAGCGTGAAGAAAAACAGTCACGATAAAATTAAATCACTTTTATTTCTTGAGTAAATACGGCTATGTACAAGGATCCTAATCTCCCAAAACAAGTCGAAATACAAAGGATTGTCGCCTGCATAACATCACCACGAAGATCACAGTCCAAAGAAAAGAGATTAAATAATACGAATGGGGACTTTTATGCAATGCAAACCCAATTTATGTTCTTGGACTCTGCTATAAGAGCGGACTTAATTTACGAATTCAGTTTAAATCACAAAAGCTGGCTCTGATCAAAAGACAGAAAGCCTCCCAGGTCAAAGCACCTACGTAAAAAAAATGTCGAAAAATTCTAGGCTTTTATACCTTCAGTTACGGTCCTGCAACCGTTTTCGTCAGTTACGATTTCAGTTACTTGGGAACACAGCTAATACATTAGTTTTTTGGCTGAATTTTCACAGAACTTCAAATCAGTTATTTCTCGTTAGTTTGGACAAAATTATTCTGCTCCAGAAAACAAAAAATTTAAAACTCCTCTCTCTTGGCTCAGCCAATTCAATATATCTCGTTGCCCTTCGCGTGATTCTTCCGGAATGTTAGAACCATACGCAATCTTGTCAACGAGCTGGATGAGCTGACACGTCCAGATGTGGCTGAAGTTCTCTTCAAGTTAAAAATTAAATCCATTAGCACCATTACTTGTCCAAATGTACATGTCACTCGATTTATAATTATTATCGAGTCTTTTGACGGCAATAGACATCATAAAGGCAGACACACTGGCTCCGGCGTACTGACAGTTTTAATTTATCCACTAAAGATAATGCCTCTGCTTTATGTCAACCGGGTACACAAACAATATTATAACGCGTGTCTACCTAGCTATAACAATAATTTCGCTAAGGTCAGCTTCCGTTCGTCTTTTGTTCATCAAAAAATATCATTACAATATATTGTGATGCCTTCAATATTCTCAATGAGAGGTAACGTGAATAATGGATCACAGTGAAAGATAAAATTGGAAATTTACTTTTATTCTGATTAACTACGGCTATTTACACAGGAATGTTAATTAAAATCATGTAGAACTGCAAAGGATGTAAAACTTCCTCACTACGATCACAGTCGAAAGAAAAACAAGAGATTTAATAAATCTTACAAATGAGGCTTTTCAGGTGTATCAAACCCAATTTATCCCCCTTTCGGTATCCAATCTGCCTCTCATCCCTATATTACTTCGAATCTCCCGAACTAGCAATGCTGGTGGTAAAAAAGGCGAAAGCCTCCACGAGGTCAACACACTAATGATGACGAAAAGCCTAGTCGCAAAATTGTAGGCTTTTTATACTGGGGTCAGTTACGGTCCGCCAATTGTTTTTTGGGTCAGTTAAGATCAGTTACTTGAGAAACTCCAGCTAAAGTTACAGTTATATTTTAGCTGAATTCTCATTCGCTGGCTGTCCCTTCACGGAATTTCCGAGCATTCATTAACGAGAGCCATCAGTATTCGTCTATTCAGTCCGATTGTCAAGATCCAGACTCTGCGACGCCACGCTATTGTCCAGGTAAACAGTGTACAAATCACTGTTTTTTTTTTTTTTTTTTTTTTTTATTTATTTTTTTTTTTTATATTTTTTTTTTTTCTACAAAGGGGATTTCACGATATACATACATACTAAAGGATTTTACATGTATGTATAATCCATAGTCTCGCTAATAAAATTATAAACTTAATGTCAAAAAGAGCAATTATTTGCTAAATATCTTATCCTTCTATTTATATAATACGATTCCCCACATATAAAATATAAGCAAAAACCATTTGTATATGGTATATCCCAATGTAAACGAACACATCTTTTTGAAAACGTTAACGGTTGGTTAGCTCCGGGGCCAAGATTTCCTTTTACACTCTGTCTTTATTGAAAAACTCTTTTCCCTCTACTTTTTCAATTTCCTATACAGGAAATACGCCAACTGCAATTTTTCTTTCGCAAAATAACAATTTCGCCTGCTCCTCTTACATGTATTCAATTCGGTTTTCCATAAATAAAGTCATATCAAATACAGATATTCGAACTTTGGTGTTGCTTGTTTTTTTTTTTTTTTTTTTTTTTTTAACA
>CM063500.1:46235904-46245904 GCA_032207245.1 Pardosa pseudoannulata
AAACAAGTCAACGACTTTAGTTGTTATTGCATAATCACGACAAACTAAATATACTGGAGAAAGGAAAAAAACAGTATGACTTAAGAAAAAAGTTTCAAAGTTTATCAATAGATGGCGATGTGAGCATTATACTTTGCAAATGAAAGACACTCATAACGGAAGACGCAATTCATGTGCTATAAAAACGGGGGATATGTGATTTTCCCCATCAAACAACCAAACACTCGTGCACATTGAACAGTATGGTTGGTTTACTACGCAACTCGGTCCCAAACTATCGTATTTCCATTCGAAATGTTACTTGTACCAAATCCACTTCTGTTATGCCGCTTACAGTGTCATCTGTTGATGTATTCTGGAACTTTTTTTATTTGATATAGTTTCTGCTTTCTTTCAGCATATTTAGTTCTAAACATTCGAAGCAGTGGTTTTCTTTTCCTTTTTTTAACAGCATTTTGAAAGTTGTACTTTAATCATAATCACCCTGTATATGTTACTCGGCAAATGTTACGTTTAATAATTTGAATAGTTGCAAAATGCTCCTCACATATAATAAATTTAGATAATACAGGAAAATGCACCCAAAATACAGGAAACTGGATGAAATATTTCTTAATTTAAAAGAAAAAATTCTGTGGCCCTCAACAGGTCTAACTAAGTACAGTGTTCCCTCTCTACTTCGCGCTTCATGTTTTTCGGCTTCAGTGCTTCGCGAGATTTTCCAAAATATTCTTCAAAAAATTAAAAAATGCAACCATGCCGGCAGCCACATTGCGGAAAGGAGAGTTGTTTCTTGTTGATACGCAAGAAGGATCCCTGCATGTCAAAGAAAGAGATGAGTTGATTCATAGTACATACCACGGGCTCTCATAAATGCGCGTGATTGGTTTCTGTTAGAAGTTGCAGCCGAATCGGCACCTTCCGTAACTTTAGGTGAATCCCGACAATTTGTCTATTAGTTCGTTTATTTAAGTCAACTGAGGCAGGAGATTTGACAACCACATTAATCGCCAGTTAGATTGTTTTTGTTAAGGAAGCTGACTCTCGCAGTTATTTTGGTCGTGACGTCTGCACGGCAGACGCTAATGTGGCTTCAACTCTCACTCGGCGGCTACGATCTGTGTAATTTTGTGATTGGCTGAGTGGGGGAGGAAGCCGCATGATTATGTTAATTAGCATGATATACCTGCTACTGGGTATATAAGGCTGACAAGCAGGAGGCAAGGTATCCCTTTTTTGGTCAGCTGTGAGGGTAGCAGAGCTTGTTCATGCTGTAGATAAAATTCCTCTAAATGACGTATTAGATTAAATCGTTGTTTCTTAGTTATGTATCAGATTAGAAAATCCTTTTTTTTGACTTCGTATTTTTTTTTCTAATAGTTTATGGTATTAGGGTTAAGTGTTTTTCTGTAATATTATCAGAACCTTTTTTGGTAATAGGTGATTGTTAAATTTATTATGTTTATTTTGTTAACTTTTTTGAAAAACTTTTAGAACTTAAATAAAAAATGTTTGGTTCAAATACTCGATTTTTTATTTCTCGTCATTCTGCACAAGTCACTCTAGGCTTCCACTTTAAATATCTTTTGTATCAGAGACGTCCAGCACTATTAGGTAGCTGGTCAACAATAGTTTCCAGTGCGACATCGACCAGAGAGAGTACGAGTGCATTTATCCCTGTGAGTTGAACATCTTCTCTTGTTGTATCTCGCCAGTCTTGTCCATGATGTTGACAAGACATTGACAACAATATGGTTCGAACTGTCGCGTTCAGCAACCGCGTTGACGAGCTTATGTCCTTGTACAGGGGAATTTTGAAGGAAAAGAAAAAGCAAAGACAACAACTACCCATCACCATGTTTCTCTCCAAGGTAAATCCCCCTGGCTCTACCGTCAGCGTCTCAAGCTGAAGAGTCTCCGAGTGAACCTAAAGCCTCTACGAGTCAGATGAGAGCCGCTCCTGCGCCATCAACACAAGACTCTTCGCTTCTCTCAGAAAACAATGTTGATGAATGTTTATTACTGTATAAGGTTTTGTAATGAACCTTATTAATTAGCACTGACACGTTTAAGTAAATACGTATACTGTTCGAATTTTTGTCTTAAATGTGTAAAGTATAAATACTGTTTACATATTTAAAACATTCGTGTATCCGCATACACGAAAATTCCTAGGAAAATCCTACTTCGCGGTTTTTCAGATTTCGCGAAAGGTTCTGGTCCCCATTAATCACTAAAAACCTGGGATCACTGTATCGAGATTCCTTTCGCTGAGTACATAAAAAATAACCAATGAATGCACATAAAAGCGATTCTTTAATATCCAGAATCGAAACGGCGGAAGAAAAAGTGCAACCACACGACTGATGCATAGAAAATTATTTTTATGTCAAATATGAATATGATGTGATGCGTATCAGATATCACATGACGTTTACATGAAAGGAGGCTCAAAATGGTCACCGCTGCATGCTCCACCAAGACACGCTTGAGCGAGTCGGAATGAGATACTAAAAACCATCCATCAACGTGAACGTAGCATGAAGATGACTTACGAAGCCGCATCCTGTTCTAACAGGGGTTCGATACTTCCCTTCCTTTAAATGCCACAATAGGAAAATATCGAATGGTATCAAATCTGGTAACCGCGTTGGCCGAAGAATATAGACACGCATTGTTGATAATACACTTGGGCATACAATTAAACGACCTGAGTATTTGGTGTCCAATCAATCCCAATTGACAGAACAGGGTGGTCGACCTTAGGCTGTAGGCAAGGTAGGTGACTCTTACGACAGAAAATTTAGACGTGGCAAAACCATCTGGATTAGACCGCAAAAATTAAAATAAATACAATCCAAAGAATTTATTTCGGTTAAATGAATCTAAAAATAAATGAGTAATAAAGTAGTGAGTTTTGAAATTCTTTAAAGTTATTTTTAACCTGGGTGTGTCATGTTTTGGATTTACCTATGGTGGCAAAAGCGTTTGGGGCGGCGTTGAACAGAACTGAAAAGTAGTAGGGCTCCATCAAACTGATCACGTGCTTCTTATAAAGACATATACAGCATACGAATCACTTAATACACCATGAAGGAATATCGAGTAATATCATCTTGCTGGGATACTTGTTAAATGCGATCAATCGATTAATTAACAACAATACAATTTAAATAGTAACAATACAACCTAATTTGCCATGAAGGAATAGCGAGTAATATTATCTTGCTGGGATATTTGTTAAATGCGATCAATTAATGCTTCTAATTAATCTTTAACCACCCACTATCTTAACCTTTAACAGCAGTTGAACAGTTTTTTAAGCTTTTTCACCCCTCAAAATCATAATTGATCCTTGACTTTCTCAAAATCTTCTAGCTGCTTGCTGTCAATATCGCTTACCAAGTTGCAAGATACTTAAAAATTAAATGAAATGATCTACTGGACACAGTTGTACCTCATAATATTTTTGACTTTCTCAAAATCTTCTAGCTGCTTGCTGTCAATATCGCTTACCAAGTTGCAAAATACTTAAAAATTCAATGAAATGATCTACTGGACACAGTTGTACCTCATAATATTTTTGACTTTCTCAAAATCTTCTAGCTGCACAAGCGAAATACAGTAGTAAATTATTTGACTTGTGGTAGCCAAGAAAATTAAATGCTCTATTTAGAATCTACCAGGACAAAAGCAGTAGAATCAATCGCGTTTTGATCTTTCTCATATATTCTTCTAGCTGCTTGCTGTCAATATCGCTTACCAAGTTGCAAGATACTTAAAAATTAAATGAAATGATCTACTGGACACAGTTGTACCTCACACTATATATTCACAGTAGTTAATAATTCAATATCTATTTGTTTTCGGGACAGTATCAGAGACGATACAATATTTCATTTAAATAGCCGTATAAGACGAAATATAATAGTATCAATTATGTTGATTGTAGTAGCCAGAGAACCAAACTCCCCATCCAATCTGGCAACTTCGGTATTTGGAGTCCAACCAGGCAAAAGCAGTAGAATCTAATCGCATTTATGCCCCATTAATATCATATATACTAACTACTTACAACAATGTTCTCTCTAAAATTATTCCGTACGCAAAAGAATATATCAAATAAGATATCTGATATTACTGAAAAATCTGTATAATGTCTCCTAGTAAACTATCAACGTCATCTATATGAGCTGTCCATTTCTTTTGCAGGCTAATAACATGTTTATACAACCATTCATTTAAATGGCTGTACTGGAAGAAATTTAATAATCCACATCTTGCAATCGTAGTGGATATACATCCTGATCACCGCGTCTAGTGTGTAGCCACCAAGATCTGCTTATGACCTGTATAACGTCCTGTCCGATGTCCAACCAGTCATGACGTCAGAGTGACACGATGGCCGAATTAGCAGTTTATGCTCATTGGTATTGGAGTCTACGGGTTCGAATCCAGCTTCTGGCATCAATGTTCGTAGCGTTTAGAAACAGATGCCGGTCTTATTAGCCCTTGTAACAGAAACGTAGACTGTAGCGCTCCAAATTTTACCAATGTGACGTATTCAATGTTCTTGAGTGAAGAAGTAACGTGAAGAAGGTTTACAGACTTAACAGAATTGGAATTCACTTTTATTTTCTGGATTAAATAATTGCTATTCTGATGACCCAAAACAATTCGAAATGTCAAGGATTGTTGCTTGGATAACATATCCACAATGATCACAGTCGTAAAAGAGAATTGACTATTCTCACACGATGGGAGGCTTTTACAGGGTGCAACGCGAACCCAATATATCCCCCGTTCGGTGTCCGAGACCCTGCCGTTCCTTATATGAGAGGACCTTTCGAGTCTCCCTAACGTAATTGCTAAAAAGCTGGCTCCGATCAAAAGACGCGGAAGCGTCCAAGAGGTCAAAACACCTACGTAAAAAAATGTCGAAAAGCCCCGAGTCGCAAAATTTGAGGCTTTTTATGCCTGGGGGTCAGTTAGGTCTCGCCAACCGTTTTCTGGTCAGTTACGATTCCAGTGACCTGAGAGAACTCCAGCTAAGGTTACAGCTAGTTAATTAGTCGAATTCTCATTCGCTAGCTGTCCCTTTCCGGAATTCTCAAGACAATGCTCTGGAATCTACCACGACTGATCAGGGTGTGACGCCTATTCAACCGAACTGTCAACATCCCAGACACTGCGTCACAGCGCTATTGTAGTCCGGTCAAACAGGTAGGACCCAGCTAGGCAGATTTCGGTCATTAGTGTTCTGAACAAGGGGGAGGGGTCTTCACACCAAACTTTCTGGTGACACAACAGAACTGAAAAGCTCTCTGATGCTTCATGATGCTGATTCATAGCTACTTAAAGATTAGACCACTCCGACATCATGTAGTGCACCTAAAAGAAATACAGGGTGAAATTGCTCAGTCTTGCTGAAGCACCTGTAATAATGTCTACAACCACCACCTGCCATCGAAAATGATCATTCGTTTTCTGGACAACAACCTATCGAGTCGAATATCTCTTCGGTTTTTTTGAAATCATGTGATTTTACTGCAAACTCCTAGTCGACAGTTCTACTGTGTAACTGTATGCCGATTTAAGACCGGGAAAGCAAATGTATTTTTAATTCCTCGAACAAATCACGTCTCACAACATCTCTAAAATTTTTAAACTGTAAACGACATAAAATTTATAAAAGTCGTAACTCAATAATTAAGTAGCTAGAGCCATAACAAACAACGTGTTGGGAATTCGCTTTGGCGATCGCCAATGTGTCGCGGGGCCGCCAAGAGCTTTCCGAGCATTCCCACAATCCCTCTCTGTTTTGTAATGTACAGTCCATTAACGATGTTGTTCGACGGAACAAATAAAAACGGCATTGCAAACAATCGTGTCGTTATTGCTTAAATCCAGCGCACTTACACAACTTATACTTCGAAATACTTGCGGTAGACTTATCGAAGGAAACCTATTAAAATTTCCAATGATAATAATGTCATTAATTTTTTTCCCAACTGCCGTATTTTGGGAATAATGTTTATACACACAAATACACACACACACACACACACACACACTAACACACATACACACATACACTCACTTCCAAAAGTTAAGCACGAAGATGAAAATGCTTATTTCCTGAAGCCAATCAGAATTGAAGAAGATGCAATTCACTGCAGAGGTAGATGGAATTATGCAAATATGTTAGTTAACAGCCAATGGCTCTTTCATGTCAAGAAATATGCAAAAAAGTCAGTCTTATAAGATGTCAGCTTTATGAAGGGTTATAGAAGTTAACTGTAAGTGCTGATAGAATTTGTTTAAAACTTTTGTACAATTTGTTTTCAAGACATACGTTTTTCTATGACTTCCTGAAGACGAATGGAAGATTCAGCACGCCAGCGGAGCAGGACAGTCGATCACAGATTTTGCTCTTTTCTTCGGCGTTTATCATTCTGTAATTTCAAGTTTATGGAAGCAATTCGAAACCACACAGACAGTTGTCCGAAGGCCCGTAGCCGGTCTCCCAATGGTTACAACTACCGCAGAAGATCGATATATTGCTATTTTAGCCAAGCGGAATCGCAGAGCGACCTCCACACGTGTGACATCTATGGTTACAGCGTCCATTGGTAAGGCGATATCTGCAGCTACTGTACACCGAAGATTACATATGAGTGGACTGTACGCCCGGGTACCTCGAGTTTGTGTTTTTCTATCCACCCAATCAAGAGGGGAACGATTAAAGTGGTGCCGGGAACATGTCCATTGGACTGTGCCTGAGTGGGGTAATGTAATTTTTACTGATGAGTCAAGATTTGCTCTGGAGCCAGATGGCAAGCGTATAAGGATAGGGTGTGAATAAGGAACACTCAATCAGCCCCAAAAGATCACCGAAAATTACGCATTTCGAGGAAGAAGCATTATGGTGTGTGCAGGGATTTCATTAGGATACCGTACCGACCTGCATATCTTTAAACGGGGTTCTGTGACGGCTGTCTTGTATCTAGATGAAGTCCCAGAACCCACTGTGAGATTTTACGCTGCAGCAGTTGGCCCTAATTTTGTTTTAATAGACGATAACGCACGTCCCCATAGAGCTGATATCGTCGATGTCTACCTGGAAAGGGGAGGGATTGCGCGTATGGCGTGGCTAGCATATGCGCCTGACCTTAATCCCACTGAAAATCTTTGGTATGCTCTCGGCCGTGCTGTATCTTCACGTTTCCCATCTCCAGCCACTCTTATTGAGCTGGAACTGCTCTACAAGAAGAATGGCTATTGCTTAATTCTGTGGTGGTTGACCGCCTAATTGAAAGCATGGTCCCAAAATGCAAAATTTGTATACAGATGAGGGGGGATCACATACTCTATTAATGTCCTTTTTTTCATTTTATGCTGTTTATTTTCCCTTTATACATAATTCTGCTTAAGTCTCCAATATGGCATTATCTGATAACTTACAAAAATTTAATATTGTTTTGATTTCTGTATATAATTATTGATTTCGTTTTATGCATAAATATATATGCTACTTTCCTGCCGAATTTTGTGCCAATCAAAGCAGTATTTGTGGATTTTTTTGCATTTTACATCTCCGTGCTAAACTTTTGGAAGTTACGTTATATACATCTTTAACACATTTACTCGGTTGGAGTAAGGGGACATAAAAATGTGTCTTCTGGGTATGCTTTCTGAGAAATTTCCTTTCCGCATTCTTCCGAGAAATTGTGAGTACTTGGACATAATTTATATTTCCAATAACCTCTAAAAGCTTCTAAATTTTAAAATTCTTATTAGACATCTGATAAAACATACCACCACAACGAAATCATCTGAAATATCTGCGACAGATTTCTCCGAGAAAACCAAAACACAGACGATTTCCAAGCGAATAAGAACAAAAAAATCCGTCTTCACTGGAAGCTGACCAAAATCGATACTCTTCACCCGAAACACCGAGTTTCGCAGAAATATAACGCTTCTTCGAAGAAGAGACATATGGGAAATAAATACTTCGAAAGGGGTGTTAAATAAAATTCGAGATTTATTAGGTATTCGAGCGAAATAGTCCTTTTACTTAGTTAAAACACTTTTCGTGCGAAAATTCGCGGTAAACATATAGAGATAGTACCGTTCGCGATTTATTATCTCTTTTTGTGTTATATTTTCGACGTTTCTTAGAGTCCCGGGTTCTTCGTATAAAGCCAAAATCTGAGAAGTTATGTTTCAGCTTACATTATTTCCGGGAGTTGATCGTGTTCTAAAATATAGGGAAGGGTGGGGAGGTAAAAGGAACCTAAGTGAGTCAGATGTATCAAGGTGAGTGAATTTATAGTATAAAATAAAGGAAAAGTAATGTAAGATAAACATTAAGAACGGAAGATTTTATTTTTCTAAGTAAATGCATATAGGTTTGTGTTAAAATTATCCACTCAAAGGAAACGCTGTTTAGTCACATATTTAGTTACAATATCTGTTTTGCCATTGGCAACAGCAAGCTCTCAATCCTCGTGTATTGTATCAAGCCCGGCATAACGCATCGGGGAAAATTTGAAGGGGTTTGGCTAGTTGAATTATAAAATTCTAGCTTATTTGTGCGAAAATTCTCGACTGTTGAAAGTCAACAACCCTTTTTCCTCCATACTCGTAATAAAAGAACTATGCTACCAAAATGTATAAAAAAATTTATATACCTCTCTTTCAGCGGAATATGAAGTAAAAATCAAATACAGTGCACTGAATACATAGAATTTTCCTAAATATAGAATATAAGTGTAGAATAAGAAAGAATTTAAAAAATATTCATTGAAAGCATTTGAGGCTATTTAAAAGATAGGCTAAACCAATGGGCCTCATTATTAACGAAGAAGAAATTAAGTACGAGGGTTGGCAACTATTTATTTACATGGAATACAAAAGTGTTTCATGTCACCCTGTTTACAGTCCTTCATTATAGTCACCAGCATTGTGTATACCCCGTTTCCAAGGATGTGGAAGTCGCAGACCACACCTGTAGTATCGCCTGTTCTGTTGATAGTTCGAATGGACCGGTCTATTGCCGCAAGAATATCTGGAACAGTTCTGAAGCGAATGTCACAAAGTAGTTTCTTCACCATAGGAATTTAGACAAAGTCACAACGGCTTAGATATGGTGAGTATGGTGGATGGTAAAGCACTTCCCAGCCCCATCGATCGAACAAATCAGTCACAGCTTGCTCTATATGTGGTCGACCATTGTCATGCAGAATGATAAGGACAAGTGCAGAATTTTTCTCATGCTCAGGCGTTCCTTCAGAATGTGCAGCACAGTCGTATGTGCAAATCCTGTCTTTCGGGCCAGCTCACGAATCGTTTTGTCCCGATCACTGTCCATTAGTGCAGCAACAGCTTGCACTTTTGCATCACTGACACTAGGACGACCTGGCCGATGCATGTCTGCCATATTTGAGCGTCCTTCATCGAAGGCTTTTACCGATCTTGCTACAGTTCTCTAAGGCAATGCAGATTCCTCGCAAGCCTCTTGAAGCCCTAAATGGCATTGTCGTAATGTACGACCTCTGGCACATTGAATTTTTATCCATTTTATTGTTCTTGTTTTGTAAATGTCCTGACAACACTTACTTTAAACCGCAAGCTAATACAAGGATCCGTTCTTTGCGTCACTCCGCATTCGTATGACGTAGGAAGGACGAGTCCTTTTGCTGAGATGTAAGGTAGGTATGTAGTTCACGTGTAGTATACGTGATATTCTTTGGTTTTGTTGCGTAGCGTTTTTACAGCAGTGCTGCCACTATTAAAGTTCCAACCCTCGTATATGCCTGCCTGTAGAAATAGTTACTTTGAATTGATTCATTAAATTATGTTTTTGATCTTTGTCGTTCGGAGGTTGAAATAGTACATTCTTTCACTACTAGGTACTCTGTAAAAACCAATTACCTTGACCTTGAACTTGATCTCATCTCTCAGTTGGGCACCGTAAGTTTGAAGCAACCACAGA
>CM063500.1:46250904-46343404 GCA_032207245.1 Pardosa pseudoannulata
AAGGGAATCAAATTTCCTCGTAGTTGTAGTTTGTTAGCGGCTCCTTAGCTGAAAGCTGTATCCCCCATCGTGAGAGTGATTAGATCATTCTTAGTGAACATCAGGATTTGCCAGTTACATTAAGAGTTACACAATATTAAAAATTAAAATTACATTAAGATGAAAAAACAATTTGGCCCTAGATGGTAATACAAAATAGTAAAGTGGTAAAGTATTAAAGCCCAGAAGTTAAAGTTTCTCCCTTTTTTAAAACTTAAATGTATAGCTATTAGAATAGTGTTAACCTTTACTCAGAATTTAAAACTTTTCATTCACAGAAAAATGAAAGTAAATTTTCATCTGCGGAAGCCAAACGACTGCCGAACAGGTAGGGCGCTGATTTTCGGAACCAGAGATCGGAGTTCGAATCCTACTGCTGATATGGATGTTTGTAACTGTTCGGAATTATCTTCAAGTAGTAGGTCTCGGTCTTATTAGCCTCGTGTAGCAAAAAGTAGACCACAAAGTTTCCAAACCAAACACATCAGACGCTTGTTTGCATGTCTTCTTGGTCGGACCCTGTAAGGAATTTGCCCCGACGAAAACATGTGTGCTTTGATGACATCGGCAGTATCGCCCTATTAGACCCCTTCAACTAGGCGTTTCTTAGGAGAAGTAAGAAGCCGGCCGGCAAAAGGGGGGCCGATAAGGATTTTCGGTGTCTTTGTTTGTTTTCGCAGGGCCTTGGAGAAGGAGGATGTGCCCTTTTCGGCAGGGCTCAAGTTTCCAGACAACCTCCCTCCCCCCTCGAAGAAGGGAGAAATCTGCAAGAGGGCAGTTGGAGTTCAGCGAGGAGAGTGAGATTCGAGCCGGCGACCGACACACATCCCTCTGCTTTGAAGGGAAAGAACTTTATTACTTCATTTCTTCTCAGACATGAAACGCTCGGTCATGTAGTGATAATTTTGATGGTTGTCAGGCTCTGAGGCTCACAACTATGATATTTAATTTATTTTTAATTGTGTCTTAAATTGTTGTAAAATAAATGTGTTTTGTCCATCCAAGTTTCCGGTGAAATTATTTTGAGTATAGGCATCCCAGTGACCACTGTCGAACATACCTGCCCCAGTACAGTATGCGGGCAGGTGCCACGCAAATATAGCGCCCCAGAACAGGGTGCTATAACAGACCTACTGTGTTTTCACGACCTAAGGCCGAGAAAAAGTTACTCCAGACCGAAGCCACAAGAGGGATCAAGATTCCTGTGCCTCCGTGGACTAGAGGAACGATGGCCAATCCCCGAGAAAAGACCACAACTTAACAAAGTTGGAATATTTCTATGAGATTTGGAAATTAGATTTTATACACTTCTTTTGATGGGGTGTAAAAATAATGTTACGTTGGCCTAGCGCTTGAGAAAGAAGAAATTAATACTCATTAATAAACACATGGACAAATAGGTCTTGATTAAATGAATTTATACAATTAAATAAATGCTTAAGGAATACAACTGTAATCAACTTATCATTTGTAGATATCGAAGACTGCTCTCGAGTCGGCGCCGGCCCTAAAAAACAATATGGCGATGATTTTTCTCAAAAGGTCTATCCCTCAAGCCGCGGATGCCAGCAGAGTTCACCTTCTACTCTCCTCTCGTCACAACCTTGTCCTCTAAGAAAATCAGACTGCATCGAGGAGAAAAAAAAACAGGGGTCCACTCCAGAACGACGGGGGGTCAGAATTCCCCAAACCAACGGACCCTTCTATTAGTTGGGAGAAGTCCGAAGTTTTTTTCTAGTTCAAACCGGTTCTGTTCTGGTATGTCTTTGACGATGACTTACGGGAAGAGGTAAAAAGATCTGAACTGAATGCAACTTATTGTCTGCACCAACGAGGACCATCTACCTTAAAACAAAGGTTTAAGATGTTTTGAGTGCCCCCGGTGTACAATCCACAGCAGCTCATAATATACAATGCAGTATAGTAAATACAGTAAAAATATTTCAAACTAACACATACAAATACAAAACATTCAAAATAACACAGGGAAATAAAAAAGTAATAATCATAAAATTAAATAATAATAATAATAATGAAACTAATTACAAGATAATTGCATGAAAATAAATACAAAAGCGCGGTACAGGGAAAGTTATATATTCAGAATCAGCCTTGTTACGATAACTGCAGATTCTCTGAATTTTCCATTAGCCAATCGAACAGCTTGCTTAGTTTGGATAGGGGTCACCCTGTTAGGGAATCAAATCTATGCTCATTTGTAAGATGTTTGTAACGTTAAATACCATATAATTTGAACTGCCTTATTCCCCTACTTTAATTAAAAGTTCACAACCACCAATGCTATCATCACCTTAAGACAAAAAGCTCGCCAAAATGACAAAAAGAAACTAAAAGGTACTTATCGGTTGTAAGTATTAAACGTTGGCAATATTATCCAATACTATTAAATCATAATATAGGTCAGACATCAGAACAGGGTACCCCCACTAACTTGGCGATAAAGCTCTAAGCATGGTAGCCTAACATTTTCTCCTGATCTTGCCGTTTCCAAATAAATCTGTATCTATAGTTTAATTTATATTATACTTATTTACAGCTCTCCTTGTGCAACCCTTTTCTTATGTATTAAATAATGTTTCAAAAACTTAGATATAGTGAATCAATGGTTCACTATGGGGAATAGATGCATTATAGACGCCGGTCCCGTCCGCCATGTTTTTTTTTGGCGACCAACAGAAAAACGCGTGTTTTGAAAAATCGCCAAGTAGAAGAACATGGCGGTGGTCACATGGCTTATTTGAAACACAACATTGACAAAAATAAACTTTAAAAGAAAAAAAACGGATTAACAATTTAAAGCATTATTAAAATAAAATTAGCATAATAATTATCATTTTTTAAGTTATTTAACAAATAAATAATAGATTAGTAATATTTATGATATACATCAACAGAACAAACGCAATATATAGTATTTTAATAAGCACTAATATTATAAAAAATCTTTACCCGTCTTAACTAAATCCCAGAAAATAAGAACAAAACAAAAATGTTCCAAACCAAGCATCTTGTTTGAATTAGAATATCCTGATACTTTTTAACAATTTCAAAAATAGTAAGAACCGAAATAACTTCACCCGTCATAACTAAATGCCAGAAAATCATAAGAACGAAAACAAAATTACTTACTAAATCCCAGAAAATGATTTAAAAAAAAAAAAAAAAAAAAAAAAAAAGCAACGTGACCTAGGCGACTGTAAACCACAAGAATAGCTAAGATGGAAATTTCTCTCATAGTGCTGGGTACTGACGTCAGAAATCACGTGTACCAATGGGGTGCAAGAACACATTAGAACTGCTATACCTCACCACCAAAGTCAGTGCAAACACACTAACTCACTCATTGCCCTATAAAATCGCCAAAAGATCGCCAAATATGGCGACAAAAAACACGGCGTCTATAATGCATCTGTACCCACTATGGTTAATTTTGGTAGAATTCCAATTTCGGGGGCCGCTCGCCATGTTTTTGGCTCTATTTTTGTACAAGTGATCACCAAATTGTCGCCAAGTGATGTTTACAATTTGTGCTACTTTTTGTATTAAGTTTATACCCAATTTCAAAGCATATATTGAACAAAAAAAGGTTTGAAATTTTGTTAAGATGAATACGAATTTAAAAAAAAAAAATAGATAATAAAAAATAGAGCAAGGTCTTCCAGAAAACTGGGTTCTAGAATTTGGCGACATCGCCCACGCTTGGCGTGCCCACTGAACTTGGTTCGGCGGTTCCCCTGAACTGGGATTTAGTTAGCCACACAATTTAATCTCACAAAATTAAAAACCAATAAAAATTGGATGTATTTAATACGTAACAAAAGGGTTGTACAAGAAAAGCCGGATACCAACTTAATATAAATCCAAATATAGACACGACAAGATTAGGAGAAAATTTTAGGGTACCATGCTTAGAACTTTATCGCTAGTTGTAAAGAGTACCTTGTTTTGACGTCGAACCGACAAAATTTGATGTTATTCCTACATGTTGGTGAATTTGGCTTCATGGTCCCTAAAACCGATAAGTACCTAGTAAAACTAAAGAAAAAATCATCATCAGGGTTTTATACTACACCTGTGCTTTATCTTGCTAACACAGAAACTAGGTTTGACATAAGAACAGGGTACCCGCACCAAATTGGTGATACAGCTCTAATCATGGCAACTTAACAGTTTTCTCCTGAGCTTGCAATGTCCAAATAATTCGTGGAATAGATGCATTATTATCGATATTGCTCGTGGAATAGATGCATTATTATTCGCCAATAGTCGCCAAAAACAAGATGGCGGACAAGGAGCGTACCGTTCACTGGGAATTAACCAAAATAAGAACCGAAATAACTAAACCCGCCATAACTAAATTTCTAAATCCCAGAAAATGGTTAAAAAAAATACAACCTGACTTTGGCGACACCAAGAATATCCTGAAATTTCTCGAATAGCCTCGGCTACTGACGTCAGAAATAACCGCAAAAAAAACCCCGCCAAATTTGGCGAAAAGAAACACGGCGTCTAAAGTGCATCTATACTGAATTCGGGTCTATATTTTATTGTTTACATCATTTTAGTATCCGGCTTTCCATGTGCAACCCTTTTGTTACATATTTAAGGCACCAAATTCTTACTTGTTATTAATTTTGCGAAATTAAATTGCTGCTAAAAGCATGTTAAACAACGGCGATTTTACCGGAAATCTACGCCAGTTAAACTAATATTTAACCATTTCCGGTTAAACGTAGTTTCTTATTGGTTTGCGTTTCAATTCCATTGCGTTTGATATTCAAAACTACAAATGAATTTACTTTATGAATTAGTGTTTTTGTAAACACCGCCAGTAATTTCGCCAAATTCGTCAAGGGATATCCTGTTTTCAAGTAACACCAAAGAGAGATATTAAAGTTGATACAACTTGTTTATTAAAATTTTGCTTCGAAAAGCCACCACAAATTGATAGACACAATAATTTGTTTTTGACATCTACATTTCAGTTCTATATATACATTTCATTTCTTCTCATCGATTTTATTAACTGCATCTTTAATGGTTTGAGAAACACTTTCAACACTTTTTTCTGGCTTAAGTTTTTTAGTAGTATCAGGAATTACTTCATGTTTGTGCAGAGAAAAAATGCCTTTTCTTTCCAAGAAGGCGCCAATATAAACTCCGGGGAAAAAACAAGCCGAAAATTTTAGTAACATATACATTCTTTTTTCGAACTCCGTTGGTCCTTTTTTAAGCAGGTTAGAATCTCGGCGGAGCTGTGATGAAAGTTGTAATATTTTTCCTAAATGAGGATTGCACAGTGGATTTCCAAACGATCTGAAAACAGGAGTTGCCATAATCAATTTTTTGAAAAACTGTGTTTGTATAACTATATTTGTAAATAAATAACTGAATGCTAAGGATCTTATGTGAATAAACTAATAGAATATTCTCCTTTGATGCCACTCTCTAACGGAATTACCAGGCAGAAAGATTATTAGCTCGTGTAAAGCAATTTGATATATCATGACTTCTAAAAGCACAAAACAAAAATTGATATCCATTTTACAGATATCACATGATATCAATTAGCAATTAGTTATTAGGTCCTTTCTCCCAGTACTCTGTCAGAGGTTACACGATATACATTCATAGTGTAGGTAATTGTCGATTAGTTGTAATCAACAATCGTAATCAAGCCAGTTTTGAGTACGGACAGAGGTCTCTGATCAACAAACTCTTTTTTTCATGACTCTTATAAGTAAAATTAACTCTTTTTTGGTTTTACATCAGAGAAGGGTATCCCCGATAATTTAGTGATAGAGCTCTAAGGGCCGTTTAACAGCTAACCTCGATTAACTCATGGCTCCAACCAATGGTGGAAATGAATTAAATGGAAATGAATTAAAACTGATCTAAACTGGATCTTCAATTAATTCTAGCCTGCAATAATGGCCGTGAATATAGAACTAAAACTAACGTGACTGGATCTAACACGACAAGAAGAATATTTTACTGTGCAAATAGACACTTTTGTAGCTGTATTCATGAATGAGAAGATTTATGTTATTATTACAGAAATCGTATAATGGAGGGGTTAGTTAAATTGAGAGGGCTTTTTCATCACCTCCTAGGGTGCTACCATATTACGGTCAACATATGTCACTAGTGACTTCTGCGTCGTAATGATGTCAGAGAGGAAAATTGCTGGTACCAAATTCATATCTCTGGCGATTTCTGACGTCATTATGACGCGGAAGTCACCAGTGATACATGTCGACCGTAATATGTCACTGGTGAATTCTACGTCATAATGACGTCAAAAATCGCCAGAGATGGAAATTTGGTACCATAAATTTCCCTCTCTGACATCATTATGACGCAGAAGTCACCAGTGACATATGTCGACTGTAATATGGTAGCACACTTAGTCTTTCGGAGGCGTTGTCACTTTTCACCAGCATGTTTTAAGATGTACAGATGGTTCTCTGACTATTGGCTTAGGACAGGGATGGACAAACTTTTTAGACCGCGGGCCAAAAATCGAAAGAAAATAAGTTTGGCAAGCCAAGATAAATTAATTTTAAGGATTTTCTGATTTTAAGGAACGATGCTAAATGCTCATCTGTCAGTCTACTTTTGAAATTATTCTTTCTAAGGTTCAAAGATGAAAATACTTTTTCACATATAAGAAGCAAATGTACCTTCGATCTTCTGGACGTGAGATAATAAATTTGGGATATAATATTTAAGCAAAGTAGAAAAGGAGATGGATATATAATGTATAAATATATATTTCTTTTAATTTGCCTCGGACCGGCAACTTATAATTCTATTCGCGGGCCGGATAAAACCTTCCGGCGGGCTGTAGTTTGCCCATCCCTGGCTTAGGACAATCCATAGGAAGGGTTACACCCGACGATTTTTGAAGTAACCCGAAAACTGCTTTTTATTGCCCTATTCCACGGAAATTGGCCACCCGGGTGTACTTTTCCCCTCTTTTTGTGATCCCTGTTTCATAGGAACTGGGAATCCTATTACATTGGCTCGGATTAAATGCTAAAAGATTGGCTCGGTTAACAGACACCTTGATTTATCGAAACTCGGATTATATGCAAACAAATTGGCTCAGTTAACCTCGATTTAACGAAGCTCGGATTATATGCTAAAAAATCGGCTTGGTTAACAAAAACCTCGGTTAATCGAAACTCAGATTATATGCTAAAAATTAGTTCGGTTAACAGAAACATCGGTTAATTGACTCTCGGATTATATTGTTACAAACTTCAAAGCTGGGTTTGGGGATTGAGTGGACTTTAAGTAAGACAGCTCGAAAACAATAATTTATTGGCAATCAGTTGGAAAATACAATATCAGAAAGGTATCAAGCACACTCGTACCAAGCTTGCAAAATCATCGTTAAACAACTCGAGCACTATGCCGTGGGCTCACGTACCTCTTTCCACATCAAACAAAACGAAAGCACCGGTAAAACACAACATACCGTGCGTACAATTTACACTGAGAAATCTACTTAACGACGACTCTCCGTTTTCAAATTGTATCTTGTTTGAAGCACCTGGGCTTAAGCAGAATCCCCAATGGTGAAGGTAAGATATACTCTGCATGGTGTGCATCATGATGTATAGAAAAATGTTATAGGTGAAAAAAAATTGACTAAATAAAGTCATGAAGTAAAAGAAAAAATAATAAGGGTCCCTAAATAGCTGAATTTAAGTAAACAATTAAAGTAAAAAGAAAGAGAAAAGATAAAAATTAGTATAGTTTTAGTAACTTATACTAATAATTTAAGTACTAAATAAATGTTTTTGGCGGATACAAACATCCAAAATTTTTATAAAATTTCTTTTTGTAATTTTTATTTTATTTTATATATATATTTTTTTAGATTAAAAGTAGGAAGTTTAATAAATAGAGGAAAAGGAAAACTTAAGTAGAGAAATTAAGAACAGATGATGATGAAAATTTTGAGGGGAAGCAAGAGTCATTGTGGCGCCATCTAGTATCGGTGTGGTCGTTACATATTTAAGTTAAGAGAATTTGGAAGAAAATTTAGGGGGGAAAAAAGATTTACGGGAGCATATCGGCGCGAGGCCGACGACTCTCCGTTTCGCTCGAAGAAACTGGGTTTTATACCAGCGGACCGAAAGTCCACCGCTTCAACCTCCGAACGATAAAATGATCAAAACTGAATTAGTGCAGATAGAAAACAGTAAGGTTCCAAACAAATTTAATATGCTATCAAAGCGGTTCGTAATGACGAAAGAAAAATGCTGTAAGGTGCAAAAATCGTTACATACAATGCATATGTGAAAAACAACACGCTCGAATGATTAAAAAAATCATTCTGTACCTTGAACAATGACAAAACTCGGATTAAACAAAAATGTAAAAATTGCAATTCTCTGGAATTTAAAAAAAATTGAAATAACACATATTGCTTACGAACTTGACATTTCTACCATTTGCAGTTAAAATTAAAAAGCACAGAAAGGTAATACATGATAATAAATGAAAAATAAATGAAAATTAAAACTAAAAAGGACAGGTACATGAAATAAGAGATAAACAACGTATTTTCTATTTGATTTTACAATTTTTTTTTTTTCTTTTTAAAGTAAAAACGGATTTTTTCGGATTTTTTATAGACAACACATACAACACAGCAAATCTTTAAAGCAAATAAACATTTTCGTGCAAGATAGCGGAAAAAATCGTTAAACGCAAATCGAAGTACGAAAAAATAAAATTTAAATTAGGATGAAATAAAAAAGTGAATTTAGAAAAATAAGTTTAACAGAACTCGGTACCTCGGGCATGAAAGCGAATAGGCCGACGCGCTACCAGATCTATTACCACCACCTATAGAAAACAGATATATATATATAATACATAAAATATAATATAATAAGCATGAAAATGCAAAAATTACGGAGCAAGAAAAAAAAACTGAGCGCGAAAATTATGTCAGGTGTGAGAAAATTTGTTACGCAATATTTAGTATGCCTTATATAGGCTCGAAGAAACTGTTGGAATAGTCCAGAAACCGGAACCGGAAGTTGTCACGTATCGCCACACTTGGCGATATTTGGTGACGGACTTGGCGATAAAAGTTACCAAAACTGTCGCCAACGAGCCGGTATCTCGCCAATTTGGCGAGATACCCATATAGTCCCATGTTAAATTTAAGGTTCACTCACAAATTCGTAACAATATGCTATCAAACTGGTTCGGTTAACAGATACCTCAATCAAAACTCAGATTATATGTAAAAAAAAAGGTTAACAAAAACCTTGGTTAATCGAAGCTCGGATTAAAGCTAAAAAATTGGCTCAGTTACCAGAAACCTCGGTTAATCGAAACTCGGATTATATGCCAAAAAATGTATTTTTTAAATATTTATCTTTCTCTGGAATTTAAAAAAAATGTATTCTTACATATTGCTTTACGAACTTGACATTTTCTACCATTTTGCAGTTAAGTTTGATACCGTAGTTGAAGCTCTGAATCTCTCCCTCGATATTTCAGATCGTTATTTTTCTTTCCACCAAATCCTAAAATGCCAGACAAGAGTTCTTCTCGAAAAAGAGATAAAACGTTTGTCGGCGTTTGAGCTTACTGTCACAATGTTATTTTTTCTTTCTTTGATTCGCCCACGGGAGGCGGAAGATTTAGGTTTCGAGAAGTTTTTTCTTCATTCGGATTTAACTTGTATCATAAATTATTACTCTTATCGCAGCACAGTTGCTTTAAAGCAGAATACTTTCATGCTTTCGTGCAGTTATACTGATAAGAATAAAAAATGCCTCCTGTCTAAACGCAAAATCGAAGTATCGTTTAGATAAAATAGAAAATGACTGATTTTAGTAAATTAGGATTAGTCAAATTAAGCAGTGAAATTTAAAGTGGAATAATAAAAAAAGTTTAACAATGGTACGCCCGGAGCCTTGCTATTAGCTCTGCCAAGTATTTGGACTGGCATACTCATACACACATATATCTATCTATCTATCTATCTATATATATATATATATATATATATATATATATATATATATATATTGTAACGTACTGAAGATATGGTAGGCGAAGCCGTCAATAAAACAGGCTAGAAAAATGTTTAATCTAGACTAAATATTTTATTCAGGTGAATAAATTATGTACAGCTATGTACAAGTTCAGTAGATTTCTAAATATTCTGGGATCTCGTGCTGAGATGACATTCACACAATAAGGATGCGTGGTTACTGCGTACAATGTGGCTAGGCCTTCTAAATCACTGGATCAGTTCGCTAATTAGTGCCAGTACGAAACGTGGACACTATAACCTCCGGGCTGACGATTTGTACAGTCGGCTTTCACACCAAGGTTCGAAAGCTCAGAGTGCGTATCACTCTGGAGTTCGTGAAGGAAACTCGGGATGCAAGACGATCCAAAATGAGAGCAAGGGTCATGCTCAGCGACCTACTTCTATGCACGAAGTAAAATAAAATAGTAAGATAACGGGAAAGGGATCCCAAAGTCGAAAGTCGACTTCTTAGCAAACAGAGACGCTGGCGGTCTCTAAAACAAGCAAACTCCGGGAATCGGAGAGACGAGTGGACTCCTCTCGAGTTCCACACAACAGCTCCTAAAGCAACTCTCAAGAAGAAGCCTCAAGAAGAAAAAGCCTCTGTCTCGGCTCCGCCACTCTTCTTTTATAGCGGTCCTAGTTCCCTTTACGCGATTCTTCTGGAACCTTCCAGAAGCAGGATGATGCAATCTTGCGGTTACTTCCCGTCTGAATCAGCTGTTTCGTTTCCAGATGTGGCTGGAAAGCCGTCTTTAAATCAGTCGACCCAAACAACTTAACTGCCTTTTTCGCTACCGCTAATGGGCGCACATGTGGCACTATAATCTAGCTCAATTTACAATCATGTACCCGAGTCTTTTCACTCAACAGTCTCACAAAGTCTCAGACTCGCTCCTGCGCACGGACAGTCTTCAATTCAGTCCGGGACCTAGTACACAACGTGTATTGTTCGGCACACCCGTTCCTACCTACCGCTGACCGTAAAGGTCAGTTTCTGCTCCTCTTTCTTTAGGGTCATGTAAGGGATCGTTACAATATATATATATATATATATATATATATATATACGTATACAGTCGAACTCGTTTATAACGAGCACAAAGGGACCATAACATTTACTCGTTAAATCCGAGTGCTCGTAATAAACGGGTCCTTAAGGCAGGCGTGCAACCAGAAGGGGGGAGGAGCTTGGGAGGTTAAATGATTGAGTTTACTTTAAATTTAAATAATACATATTTTATATACATTAATTAATTTAATTAAACACTTAATTTAATGACAATTAAACCCCCCATCAGCGAAAAATTTCTAGTTGCGCTACAGTCTTAAAGAAAAGAAACAATAAACGGAAAGAAAAATCTTCGATGGTCGGTACATCTGAGGTCATCAGCTCGTCGTCGATGGATATATAGTTTTAAAATTCTTCTTTGGTTATTTCCAAATTTGCAGTTTGTGTGAAATTGTCAAGCTCTTCCTCCTCAGTGGATTGAGCATCTTGACAACTCTCCAATCCAGTCTTATGGAAACACTTGATAATGCATGTTGATGTGACATTTTCGCATGCATCGTTCATCAAACGCATCGCTTCCAGTAGGTTGACATTGGTATTGGATGTTGTTCCACTTCTATCTCTTCTTACTAGAATCATTAAAATCAGTTGCTTAAGGAAGTGGCACTCGAAACTTCTTATGACTCCTTGGTTCATAGGCTGGATAACACATGTAGAATTTGGTGGAAAAAATTCAATTGCACCGGATTTGTGAACCCTCCCTATTAATATTGGAATGCTGGAGGAATTTTTCCTACAAAAGTATTAAACCGCGGAGAAGAAAAGATAAGACAGAAAGACTAGAAAAGAAAAAAAAAGAATGCAAGACAGAAAAATATTGCTTAAAAACAAGTCTTGCTCGTTAAAAGCGACTTCTGTTCCATAGACTTAACATTGATCCAATCAAATATTCTCGCTTCCTTCGGTAAATCCAAGTTCTCGTTATAAACGAGTTCGTCTGTATGTGTGTGTGTGTGTGTGTGTGTGTGTGTGTGTGTAATCCAGGAATTATAAAACTGCTGGATACATTTGAAATCATAGCTCCTATTATTTTTACTTGACCGGGCTATTTAGGCAAGAAGCCTAATCACTTTAGCAGTAATAAAATACGAGGCAGTCAGCCCACATTGAAGAGAACGGCAAAAGTCTAATTAAAACTTTATTTTACAGTTGCTAAATAAGACATCTTTACTAGTCAACGACGGGCAAGAGAAAGACACAAAAATAAGTTTGCTCGAACAGAGGTGTACTCAAGAGCGAAGACAGATGGAATTTTCCCAAGGGACAAGAAACAAGGTCAATGTCAAGGTAATTGTTAACGGAGTACCTAGCGAAGCGTAAGGTCTTCACTTTTCCAAACGTAAGCAGATCAAAACATCAATTTGCCTCTAAACAAAAAGTGATCCAAACAAAAATTTAATACATTGCTCACGAGGAAGCGAGGAGGTGAGAACGTTATCATAAAAATTATGAGTAACCAAAGCGTTGTCCAATTGGAAATAATTAGACTGTAACCTTGACAATGACCATTAGGTACAGTTAACAGCAATGCATGGATTCAAATGGAAAATCCAAATCCTGATGCACACCTTGATTGAATTTTGCACTCTCATGACAGGGGATACGACTCCATGCTAAGACGCCCGGCACAAAACTAGTACTGATACCAGTTCTTACCAATTAGTAAGTTTTTTTTGGATGCCACCAAATCTATGCAGGGATATCTAAAAATATGTAAACTAAGAGGAAATTTATCTCTTAGAAATACCTAAAAACATGGGACACAAATATTTCTGATATAAAAAGCATAAATATTCTAAAACTCTTAAAAAAGTATTTTAACAACTTAGGAAATAATTTAGAGGACAGAGACAGAAATTGTAGCAATAAAATGCGTGTTCTATCTTTCTGACGATTTTAATGGCCACAGCCTATAGGGGCAGAGATGGGAAACGTATCATGCATGCCATGTTTACTCAACAGTAAATATTAAATTATTCTTATTCTTACATTGACTTAAAACAACATTTTAAAAAAAAAAATATCTCTTTGACTGTAACCATCAAAGCCAGATACAGACACGAGTAAGAACAAGATCGCCATGTAACATTTATCAGAACAGAAGATGATTAGTATCTTCACATGCAAGGTACAGGGTATCTGCCAAAATAAAATTTTCAAATCCATGACTTTTCATGACTTTCCCTGATTTAGCAGATCATTTTCCATGACTTTAAAAAGCTTTCGTTAAAGTATATATGAATAAAACTTCTGATGTACATACAAATAAAATATATGCTTTTAGAGAAATTACAGGAATTTTATCAAAAAAAACTATAAACTTACTTTATAAGTGTTAATAAACTCACATACATAAAAATAAATTGTTGTATCTACATACCTAAGTTTAATCATAGCAATTTTTCAATCAAAATGTTTCCAATTTGAATTCAGGGTACTTTGGTATTATCCAGGTGACCATGAATAATAGCCAAATATAACCCTATAATGTTTATATACAATATCCCTAGAGATAAACTTATATTTTGTGCAAAAATCTTAACTAATTTTTATTAAAAAATAATTATTATATTAATAAAATTTTAATCTACAATTTAAGAAAAAACCAGAATAATATACATTTACCCACCCATTAAGCTTTCTTGCTTTGAGTTTCCTTGGTGAACAAATTTTACTTGGCAATATGGTCAATAGGATAATACATAAATACCAAACTCAGTAACTTCAGCCAAATGACAAGTAAAAATAGAATTAAACAATTCAATGCATTTTTTTTTTAATCGGTAGTTTAGCGGATCCATGACTTTCCATGACTTTTACTCATTTTACTTGAAAAATCAAGACTTTCCATGACAAAATTAATCCATTGTCTAAATCCATGATTTTCCATGACTTTCCAGGTGCGCGGAAACCATGAAGGTAACCCTGACATTTTAAGAGGAATGAAAAGGAATTAAAAGTATGTGAATGGGATGATTATAAAGAGAACCAAATAAATTGTAAATTATGGCTCAGGCTTTGGTTACTTACATTTTAATATGAAGGTGGTTTGAAACATTACTGATGTTTTCAAACATGTTTTTTTTTTTTTTTTTTGATTCCAAAAACATAAAGTAAAAATAGTAATAAGATATTAGCTTCTATACTATACATTAGGTTAAATATTACTTAAAAATTTATATTAACATTCTTTGAGACAGAAAACACAGAATATTAAAAAACAAAGTATTTTTTTATGTACATTATAGATTTAAAGTTATTTTTAAAAGAAATATAACAAATGACACACTGAACACCTAAAAATAATAAACTGTAGTTTAACTGGCATTAAGTGTGAAAGAATGTTAAGGACCTTCAAAAGACTTATTTTGGCTTATTCTGGTAATCAAAGTAGGCCAAGGAGCTTAAATGTACCCCTGGATAAGGGCTATGAGCTACTTATAGCTCAGTAAATGAGCTAAGGGTGCATTGTTCTGTTGACTGGCCACTGTTGCCTCAAGAGGAACCTTAGCATTATTGGCATCGAGTACAGCCAGTATATGGACGTGCCATAAGGCAGAGGAGAGTTCCTCACACATTTTGTGTGAATGGGACTACTACTGTGCCAAGAGATTTGAATTTTCTTGAAATCACTTCATCAAGTTTAGGAGCTGACCAACTTGTTAGTTGCTGTTAGATTTACCTCAGCTATTGGTCTCTCTGAGATCTAATTGTTAATATTTCTTAACTTTATGCATTTTTGTTCCAGTAAATAGGGGTTTTCAGTACAATAGGCCTTGGGTTGCAGTGCTGTCTTATGGAACCCTAAATCTAAACCTAACTGGTACACTAATTGATAAAAGTTCATCTCTGCTATGTAAGGTTACTCTTTGGCTTTATTCATAAAAGTACCTGAAGCAAAGGAGTTGCTTTTTCTTTAATATAGAACTTAGTAGTTGCCTGTTTGAAACAGTACAATACAATTACATAAAAGATTAATAAATGAGTACTACAGTCAGGAGATATGCAATACATTATAATATGTTAAACTGTGTCTGGAAGCTGATACTTAAAACATAGTGAAAGAAAACTCCCTTACCCCTAAAAAATAGATTATATTAGGCTTTGCAAAATATTTTTAAGTAATTTATTTTATCATGCCAATTTATAATGTTTAGATGGCTTATGAACTATAGAAGAATGAATACAGGTGATTCCCATCGTACAGTGAAAAAAATTTAAAGGAAAAATCTTTCTAAGCATACAGAAATACTTGTTTGACTTTGCTCAAAAACATTTAATGAAGGAACAAATTGGATTTCTGTCTCGGAGATTCGATCACAGCGCCACAATGTTGGTGTGGTGAAATGCCTGAAATAGACATTAGCACAAATTGACAGCGGGATGCAAGCTAAGCGCTATAAACATTATCCGAAAAAAGCGGAATAATAAAGTTACGTTTTGAATTCAACGAGTATTCATTTAAAAAGTTATTACAGTCCACCCAATTAAGCAAATATTACGACGGGACAGGAGGCTTTTTGATGAAAAAAATTAATTTCAATGGACCCAACGACTATAAATTATTTGGTTTGATTTATGACAGGTACTTCAATTTTTTCACAGCAACAAATTTGGAGGTGACTCTGGGTTTGGGTTGCATTTGCTGCCTGTGGAACCACATTGTTTTCATGCATGGAAAAATGAATTCAATTGTGTATCAAGATATGTTAAGAGATAATTTATTACCCATTGTTACTCTTATAACTTCAGAAGATTGGACACTTCCATTCAAGTTTCAAAATCAACTAAATTTTAGCTGCAAAATAACCAGGTGAAATGACTGCATGGCCAGCTAATAGCCCTGTTCTGAATATAATAGATAATCTTTGGAGAATTTCAGTCTGAAATGTTTACAAAAATGGAAGACAATTCAATCCAAAGTTAGATTTGATGAGTGCTATTAAAAGCTTCTGAAACAATATTGATGCAAGTACTTTGTTGTGTGGTCAGAGACTAGTCACAGTCATCCCTACCCCTCTCTGAAAAAAAGGTCTCACATTGATTACTGATGAAATACATGTATCAAGTTTATAATTGTTTCCAACTTTCTTTGTACAGAAAATTTTCTCAACTCTGTTAATCATTTGTTAATGCAGTTATTAATCATATAATATATTAATGTTATAATCTATATTTTCCTTTAGTTTCTTGTAGCATATAATATATATGTATGAAATTTCATAAATGTTTTATCTTTTGTTTCTTAATTATATCATATTCATATTTCAAGATTTATTTTTTTCCATCATGTATATATTATCATTATATTGTACTATTAAACAATGTAAACACATAAAAATTGATTAAAACTCTTTATTTTTAATACTTACATTGTATTTTTTCATACAATGAAATACAAAATATCATTAAGCATTCTTTTTTTCAAGTTTGATAAATTATTGCAAAGCAAATTTTTCAGCATGTTTGACAAGAATTTGATTACATTTTTTTATAAAAATAATGATAATTTCTTTAGATAATTTTATTTTTTTATATATAATGAAAAGCTTAGCTAAGACATAATAATGTTTAAAATAAATTTCTGCTTACTAAAAAATATTGATTACTGAAAATAAAAATTAAAGGAAACCTAATGTTGACAGAATGAAAATTCATGCACTTGTGTCAAGCAACAGTTGGTTTGATTTTAACATAATTACAGATTATGAATGTACATATCTTATAGGTTTCTAAATTATAATTAAACTTCAAATATTTACACATAAAATTGTAAAAGGTAAATTAAAATTTATTCATTTAAAAATGTTTTAGCTTTTTTTTTAACATATTTTTCAGCAGTTTTTTTCAAATATTGACTGAATAAATTTTCCATTTTTCTGTATAATTCTAAAGCTTACTCAGATTTGACTAATTCATTTTTTTTAAATACTGAAAAATTTAACTGCAGCATACTTTGGAAAGAGTAATATAGCATTAATTTTTGCAAAACTTTGATTGCTAATTGCAAACTTTTAGATATTAAAAGTTTTGTTCTTTTAACAATATTTATTATCTGATAATTGGCATGTTGATGGACAAATAAAAAATGAAATAACAAAACTAAAAAATCTAAAGATATACTGTATCTTGCTAAATTGACATTTGTTACATGCTATATCCCTAATATATTTAGGCAATTAAAATTCAAAATATTTTTCAAAATTCCTGGAGGTAGTTAAAATTTAGACTAAAAAGTAAAATCTGGAATTTTGGTCAAATCTGCAGTCACAATCGCTATTTTTCAGGTTCCACTCTTTTTCAGAACATATTAAGTTAAGGACCCCTTTTTCTGAAAATTTTTTATAGCAGCTTAATATTAAAACAAACATACCACAAACATTTAAAAATGTTAAATTTAACCTATTTTACTTTTAGCACCCAGAATAAATAATATAAAAGAATAACCATTATCAATTGTTAGTTTACTTGCTTTAACCATACAAAATAATAAATTAAATGTAAATATATAAATGCACAACTGAATAGTTTGAAAAAATTTTAAAGTTTTTTTAACAAGAAAAAAGTACTATAGAAATTGTACATATATAAATTTTATTTAGAAACAATAGTACTTTAATCTGAAATATACTCTCACAAAAAAGTGTAATTATAATAATTTAATTAATGGATAGCAAGATGTGAACTCAATAAATAACAGTGCATAAATGGTTCTATAAATCAAACAGATAAAATTTTTTTAAAAATAAATTGTATATAATTCAATATTTATAGATTTCCTAGTATAAGACAAACTGTAGAATTCTTTAAGAAAATTTTAAGTATGCAGATTAATCAAAGAGCGTGTTAATTAAATTTGTGAAGTCCTGCATAAAAACTCATTGCATATTTTTGGGTGAATATAGAAAAATTCTAGTCATTAAAAAAGGTATTTTTAAATGTATTAATTTGAAATAAAATGAAAAATTTTCAGATGGGAAGCAAGAAACAAATATATATATATATATATATATATATATATATATATATATATAATATATAAATGTATGTATATACATAAATATATATATAAAACTGACTATATTCAGATTTTTTTTTGTCTCAATCAATTACATAAAAAGCTACTAATATAGTTATAAAAATAAATTACTATACTCAATGAATATAGATACAATTAAATGAATGGGAAGACATTTTATGCTATTTGTTTAAAAATATGGTTAATTAAAATATGGTTTATGAACAAAAATCATACTATACACACTCTACCTTTAATGTACATGACAGTATTGCAACATTCAATTACTCACTTGAAGCTTGAAAACAAATGAGTACATATGTGTTTAATAAAAGAGCCTAAAATCTTGGTTGCTGATATATGCAGATTAATTAATTGAAAGAATGGATATTGAAAAAAATAAAACAAATCCAAACCATTATCATGTAAATAATAAAAACCATGGTTTATTTAATCATTGTATAAAGGAAAGAAATTTATTTACATCTTCTTAAATGGTAATGAATACAGTTAACAAAATAACTGATAATTCAACCAGAACAACCTCGACAGCCACAGTGAACACATTCCACAATTTTACCCTAGAATGAGAAAGTACGATAAAAATCATATGTATATATACAAAATATATATAAACTTATTGTTACACAAGTTTACCCTATAATGAGACAAAATATTAAAATATATATATATATATATATGTAATCAATTTTTTATAAAACTCCTTGATAAGGAGAGAGCTCAACAGCTAACAGTAATAAAAATGCAGTCGGGCCGACATTGAAGAGAACGGCACTAGTCTAATTGAAATTTTATACCAAAGCTGCTACAACGCACATTTATTCTACTGAACAACAGACAAAGGAAAGCCACAGTGATCACTCTGATCGAACAGAGGTGTACACCCAAGAGCAAAGACAGAAAGAATTTTTTCATGTAAAAAAATTTAACAATTAAATGCAATATCAGCAAAACGTGAAGCCATTGCCGCCGACATAAAATGCTGAATAGCAGAAAAATTTACATTTTTAGAATAGAAATTAAAAAATATTTTGATTAAAAAATTTAAAGGCTGGGAAAAAGATTTAAAGGAATTAGAATGGGAGAGAGGAGGTTTTTAAGGAAATATTAAAGTTAAATAATTTTGATGTATTACATATATATACATAAGTATTACACATGTATACATAATAAATTAACTTATTAAAACTATATTTTAAATGTCCTTCAGTATTCTTTACTAGTTTAAAAGTCAATCTTTTAAAAAAAATAAAAATTAAAGATTTGAAATTAATTAAAAAATAAAAAGTCAGAATTAAATTTGAGGAATGTATGCTTCTTTGTTAAAAATGGTTTAATTAAATATGGTTTATAACTGAATAAAAAATTATGAACACAATATTACATCCTGAAAATTACTATCTAAATTGACAGAACTTACAAGAATCTTTCATTAAAGCATTAGAGTTATTCAAGAGCTAAATTTATAATAAACACATAATCTTAACAGAAGAAAGTTTGGGTTGACTTAAGAATTGGGTTTTCTTGATAATGGTTTAAGTATAAATTTTCTATGATTAAATGTCCAAACATTATATTAAATTTATATAATAAAAACCATGGTGTAACTCTTTTCTTATATAATTAAAGTACGCAATGCTTAAAAAAATTAGATATAACAAACCATTAATGGTTCACAATGGCTGATGTTTAATAATTTGGAGCTGTTGCATTAGTAAACTGTTAAAAAGATTAATTGCCCATAAATATAAATGTCCAGTTTTCAAGTCGTTTTTGTTAATTAAATGTATATAATTCTATTATGATGGTGCACTATGCATTAATTAAATCGCCTGAAAAAGCAAGAAATACAATGTTTATATTACTTTTTTTTATAAATATTGATATTTTATTTCCCAGTTCGGGGGGCCCCGGTACAGTTATGCGGACGCCAAGCGTGGGAGATATCACCAAAATCTAGAACCCTATTTTCTGGCAAACCTTGCTCTTCTTCTCTCTTCCACACCCCCTAAAAAAGGTGGGGGTGTCAATCGGCGCCTTTATTTTAGGGTATTGGGGGAAATGACACGTGATTTGAATATCTGACCCTTATTGGTTCCTGTAACTAACAATACTCCAAGACCGCCGAATTTAGATTTTCTAGCGTCCATTTCAAGTCTTTGTCCATTTTGACTGTGCTCTGGAGGTTTGTCCATTTGCCTGAGCTCTTGTGGTATTTTTTTTCCTTTTTTTAAATTTAATACTGGAGCTCACACCAATACATTTAAGGGCTTGTGGAGCTCAATTAAGAGATCCCTCCGCTCAGTTCGAAAGTGTGAAAATCAATTTGATTCGTACCTTTGTGAATTTATGTGGAGGAAAATGTAAAAAAGTCCGCACGATGCTTTTCAGGATTTTTTAAATCGGATCAAACGTGTATATCCACCAACAACTCAGGATACTTAAATTAGGTTAGCGCTTTATTTATTTTACATTTTATGCTTAATTTTCGAAGTTAACAAGTGATGTCATATTTCACATTTATATTTTTTTTATTTACTGCTTTTTGAACTTTTTTTTATTCAAAGTTGTGTCTTAATTTAATACAAAATGAAGAAGAAATATTTTTAAACTATATTATTTTATAGTGTAATACATTGTTAAAAGTGATACGCTAAATAATAAAAGCAATTTTATTACGACCGTCTACCGTTATTGTTACGGAAGATCAAGGGGAGCTTTACCTCATTTAGATAAGAAAAATCATTTCACTCCCTTACTTTCTTCAGAACTTTAAGCTAAAAATTTATTATTTATTTAAAACATTTACTCCGTTCTTATATTTTCATTTTAAGCTAATAATTTAGAGAAGTAATTTGTACCGTACTTTATTACTTTTTAATCTTTTGATAGTTTTAAAATAATTTCATTAAATAACAACCATATTTTATAAATATATCTAAATATTTTATAAGCATAATTGCCTAAATATAACCAACTAATGCTTGTATTTTGTTTGTTTTTTGCACTTATTGCAAAAATTCCGCACTGTTTAGTTTAATAACCAGTACAAAAGCGCCTTTATATACATTAAAAACTGAAATTTCAATTTGTATTCATCTTAACAACATTTGAAACCTTTTTTTTCCTCCAAAATACGTTTTGAAAATGGGTATAAACTTAATACACAAAATGTAAACATCACTTGGCGACAATTTGGCGATCACTTGTACAGATAGCGCCAAAAACATGGCGGCGGGTGGGGAACTTGTGTTTTAGTAAATATTGCCAATATTTTCGCCAAATTTGCCAAGGGGAACCCAATTCTTCAGTAGACCCAAAAGTTTTAATACAACATGTACATAAGATATGTTAATTACCTCCTCTAATTTACTCTTTGGAACTCGACATATGCAGTTTGTACCAAAATTGGTGTCTCTTGTCTGTATGCATCTTAAACAACACAGATTTTCATAGCCTTGTTTCTTCCATTTGGCTATAAGGTTTTTGTCAGCTATATTTTCTTTCAGACAATATTCATAAAGTTCTACAACAAGAGGAAAATTCAGTAATTCAACATACATAAATAATTAAGATAAGTTTGAAAAAAAAAATCAACTATAAAATTCATATGATCAGGATGAAAAATAAATTTTTATCTATACAAAGACAAAAAATTAGCATACTAAATTTAAACTCATTAACATACAAAATAGAAAACATAAATTTTTATATTAATACATAATAAGTTAATATCTCACTTGAGAAAGTACAAATCTAAAATGATGCCAATCAATATAAAAATTAATTATATTACTATTGACTGTGATATTTGAAGCTTACATTTAATTTGACCGGTTGTTAACATTGTATTACAATAATGTAATCTTAAAATTTAGATATGTTAAAATTATTTTAATTAAAAATAGAAAGATTACACAGCTTTTTTGAAAAGCATGGGAAACTAATATGAAAAAGTAAGCTTTGAATGCATAATAAATATATAAAAGTTATTTTAAAATTAAACAGAGGAATTCATATTTATAGTTTATGAAAATTAGTTTTTATTTAATACCAAGCTATATATTCTTTAATTTATTCGTATAAAATAATTATAGTTTCTATTACTATAAATATATATGTAAATTAACACAGGTAAGGCATTTTTATTATAGATATAGGTAAATATATTTGTTTACATTATTACAAAAGTTACCTACAGAAAACATAACAATTCAAAGTAGCACATTGTCTTATGGATTTCTACCTAGTATAAATTACAAATAGTTTACTAAAACATATAATGTACATACCGCGACTGATGGCTTTCCTTTTAAAATACAGATCAAAGATATAGCGAGATTTTTGATGATGAATACGGAAAATCGGCCATAAAGATTCAACTTTTCGTTTGCCATCATGAGGTTCAGTTTCAGCTGAAAATGAGAGTTTTATTTAGCTGATGATACTTTAATCACAATCGTTAAAATAAGTAAGAGAAAAAAACGCTTAAGGTATACCTTCTCTCATTTTTTGCTCTAATTCATCAATGGTTGGTTCTATTAATTCCCATCCTTCCGGTGGTCTCTTTTTACTCCTCCGAACTTTAGGCATTGGAAATTGCAAAAATTAACAATAAACAGCCAAACACAATTTCAAAACTTCAAGATACAAATATACTCTTCCTGATGTGTGTATTAAAAATTACCAGTTGTTTATTGGATACTCGAAATCACGTGATTTTATATTCAGTTACAGTTAATTAAGAACTTGTTAAACTGTTTCCGAACTTTTGCACAATCAAATTTAATATTAGGAAGTCATTATTATTTAAGTTTTATTCTTATATAACTTTCAAAATTTATTTTAAAAGCAAAATTTATGCACTTTTATATGAGCTTTTTAATGAGGATTGAAAAAGAACTGTTACTTCTTCTCAGCAAAAGTAACTGTGACCATTGTTATCTCCGCATTCATGTGTCGTATGTCAACTAAAGTTATCAAATTTTAAACAATCAAACATGGGTATATTAGAAAAAATTAGTGAAATTGAAAAAGAAATATCCAGGACTCAGAAAAATAAAGGTAGTAATAAGTAAAAGCATGTGATGTAATTACAATTATAACTTATCAAAATCACACCTTTTTAAATCAATCATTCTTATAAACACGAAAATCTCATACTTTTTATTCAAACTATTGCATAAATCTAGTTTTGAAAATATTGTTTCTGCACATCTTATTGTTTGAAACATTGAAGTAAAACTAGTTTGATTGTTTGCCGCTTATCAGATAACGTGTTACAGTGAAATACAATGCTAAGCATTTATCAACTGATTTTACGTCTAATAGGTTCTTTTTTATATGATCTGAGAAAATAGAAAGCGTTAACGTATACAAATATTTGATGGTTATTTCAGACTTAAAGGGTTTATTCATTGTTTTCCGGTATTTTGCTTTATGCACATGTGTGTAGTGTCCTAATTAAAAAAGAAAGCGATTTGATCAAATGTCTTTTGTTACATATTATGTGTGTAATATTTTTATCCTCAATGTACTGGAATTTATGCTGTAGTATTCAGTTTATTAGATAGGAATAAAAATGTTGCATTTATCTGCATACAGTAGTTAAGAAAATACATATTAGAAGTCTGAATATTTTAGTTCAATGCTGCTTATAGTGGTTAGTGACCCTGTGTGAGCAGTTAGAAATCACTAATTCAGCTTTTAATAACAGGTTATAATTGCAAAATGATCAGCTGATATTTTGTAATATTACATTTACTCTTTATCCAAAATATCAGATTTCATGAAGAAACACAGAATTTGATACAAAATCTGAATGCCTTTCTTTTTCTGTTGATTAATTTTTAATTCTTGTCTTGAAGAAGTACTTGAAAAAATAACAGAAAGGTGTTTCAATATATTTATGCTGTATATATATAAACCTTATTTGTATAATCGACTGCCAAAATAATTAAAAAATAGCCCTAAGTTAATCTGAATCTTGAAGCATTGGTAACTGTAAACTGACTTGGGTTCAAGTATTCTTATGGTGGAAGACATTTTCTTCCTGATTTTGAACAACTCTCCTGTTTACTGACCAGTCAGCAAAGAGAATTTCATATTCTCAGATTTTTGCACTAGCAGATATTCTAAGGTGTCTGTCAGGTTTATATCCACCACTTCATAATATAAGAGGATTATTATCAAACATTTCCCTGATATGATTATGGGAAAAGTTATTAAGTTTTATTAATTACTCCTATTTTATGTAATTGGATTCTGATTGTAGGGTATTTTATAGCATTTAGATATTAGAGCTTTTTTTTATATTCTGTTATGTTTGTATAAGCTTATTATCCATTCCAATATATAGGGGAAACCGGGGTAAAATGGTCCGCTTTTGTGAATTTTGAGTATTTGCTCTCAAACTAATGATTTTTTGAATCTGAAAATATATATGCACATTGCCTATATATTAGGCTTTATATTACACTTAGTCAAAACCAATTATTATAATTACTTTTTTTATTATAATTTTTTTAATAGCAAGTGACAAAGTGGACCATTTTACCCCGACCCCGGGGTAAAATGGTCCATGGCACGGGGTAAAATGGACCGCAAAAAATTTCTACAGATAACTTAAATGTAGTACATTATTTAATAGTACAAAACATAAAATGTATTATGTTTATTTTCTGTAGCTTCAATCTGTACACATAAAGCATAATATTAGCGAATATTGAAGTTAATGAATGATACACCAAAAGATTTGTGTGTTACTGAAAGTCTGCTATTTTCTTGAGAAGCAGTAGAATCTGGAAGACTCATCATAATATCTTGAACATTTCCGAGCAATTCATCAACATTGTCAGGGAAAATGAACACATTTTGATTAGGTTTTTGCCTTATAAATTTCACAAGAGCATAATCTTCATCATTTTTTCCTGTTATTAAACCAACCAAATGAACCACTTTCTTTTTTGTCAAAAATTTAACCAAAACATACTTGCCAACTTTTAATTCATTATCAGAATTAGCATCATGCTGTGAATTGCTTTCTTTATCACTGTGTTGTGTATCATTATAAACAGACATATTTTCCGAATCACTCGAACTTTCTGATCCACATAAATTTTCTTTATTTGCTTTAAAATTCACAGTTTTATCATTTTTCTGCTTAGTTAAGACTAACATTTTTTCTAAATTCTTCTTATCTTTAACTAAAGCAGCATTTTTCTGTTTTAATTTTTTCTCTTCCTTCTCTTTGACATTTTTTCAATCATCGTTTTCACTGGTGTATCAGTTAGAATTTTTGATGCACACTTCTTTCGTTTCTTTGTTGTCTTGCTCATGCTAGCTTTTGCCAAGGGGCATAATTCGAAAGGTTATACTGTTTTCAACTGATGATTTTCACTTTGTACTGATTGTGATGTATTTGGTTGCTGATTACCTGTGCTTGGTTGACGATCAGCTGTACATGTTAATTCAAAATCTGGTGACGGTTGATCAGTCACATATGATGAGAGATATTGGATATCCTCAAAGACATTTTCATTGAATTGCCATATATCTGTTACTTTAAATCCTGCATGTTTTTTAAAGTATTACACATAAAATCAATTTAGAAAGCATTACAGAAATAAAAAATAACACAACCTGGAAAATGGATCATGGTCCATTTTACCCCAGGTTCTTGTGGTCCATTTTACCCCATGTGTAATTCTGACAAAAAGTGTCAGAAAAAAAGAACTAATCTTATATTAAATTGTTTTAGCTACATTAAATATAATAATACATCATCTTAGCTCTTTATTGTGAGAAGTTAAATCCTCCAAATCTCAATTCTTAAATGAAGAGAAGAAGATATATTATGATGAAAATATTTATTTCTGACTACCACAAATCAACTTTCTAGAATAAAATGGCTAAATTGTCAGCTAAACACACAATTACACATTCATTTTCAAGACTGCAGTGCTGTCATCTATGTATCAAAGTATTAAACATTAAAATTAATAAATAAAATAAATAATAGGGGATGGTCCATTTTACCCCGTGGTCTATTTTTACCCGGTCTCCCCTACTCTATAGCCATTTTTATTAAGGAATAGCATATTTTGTTCGATATCATCATAAAATTGTATACTCAGGTGATAATTTGTATATTTTTTAAAGATTTCTTTTATCATACTGTGGTCATATAAAAAATGATATTGTTAACTGATGAAACTGAAATACTCTTATTTTGAATAGAAGTGTCTGTTAGCTAGAAGTAAAATCTACTTTTGAGTTCGTAACCTAAAATTTCATTACTGTATATTTGGAGTTATGAATTCAGATATATTTGGATCTTCATTCATTAGACAAAATGCAGTATGAGTGAGCTGATTCAAGAATATTCTACAGTGTTCCCTCGCCACTTCGCACTTTATGTTTTGCAGCTTCTGTGCTTTGTGGGTTTTTCCAAAATATTCATCAAAAAATAAAAATAAAAAGTACAACCATGTCAGCAGCCACATTGCAGAAAGGAGAGTTGTTTCATGTTGATGCGCTAGAGAGAAGGATCCCTGCATGTCAAACAAAGAAATGAGTTGACTCAGAGTACATACCACAGGCTCTCGTAAAGGCGCATGTTTGGTTTCCGGTGTGACATCGACCGATAAAAGAAAAAACATGGAGAACAACTACTCATCAACACGTTTCTCTCCAAGGTAAAGCCCCCTGGCTCTATTGTCAGTGTCTCCAGCAGAAGATTCTCTGAGTGAGTCTAAAGCTTCTAAGAATGAAGTGAGATCCTCTCCTTCGCCATCAACATAAGACTGTTCGCCTCTCTCAGAAAGCAATGTTAATTAATGTTTATTACTGTATAAGGAATTATTAATTATCACTGATATGTTTAAGTAAATACGTACACTGTTGTAATTTTTGTTTTAAATGTGTAAAGTATAAATACTGTTTACATATTTAAAACATTTGTGTGCCAGTATGCATGAAAATTCGTAAGGGCAGATCCTATTTCACAGTTTTTCAGCTTTTGAGAAGGTTCTGGTCCCTATTAACCATGAAAAACAAGGGATCACTGTATTATGAAATGTTAATTTTTTCTTTTATATAAGTATTTATTAGGATAAAAGTTGTTTAATAAGATAAGTTAGGATGTTTTTTTTAATTTTTACCGCCAGTAAACTGTAAGTAAATTCTTAATGCCAGACTTAAATGTTGTATATTTTATACATTTATTAAAATTTGCAAAGCTACTTTTTATAGTTCTGGATCCCAAAAATTTTCATTGTTGAGCATTTTATTAAAATATTTATTTTCTAATTAATATATTTTAAGTCAGTGAATTATGCATTTTTATTTCTGTAATCGTTAAACTATCAGTAAATTCTTATTGAATAATATATAAGAATTTCATAATATATTTGATATATTTCATACAGTTTATACATTTTAATACATTAGTTCAGTAAATTATATTTTATTCTTTTTTACAGCTACTGAGTATCATTTGGGTGTTTTAAAAGCAAAACTTGCAAAATATAGATCTCAATTACTAGAGCCTACTGGGAAAAAAGAAAAGGTATTGAAATTTTCTTAAGATTTTCAACTGTTTATATGAATTCCATAACATGCTGTTAAAATTGTTAATTTATTATTAAATGTTTAGATAACTTTATTGTTTCTATGTTTTATCTGGATCATAATACTCTGGTTTGTAATAAATATTCTATAGATTTTTATAAATTAAACTATAAAACTTTATAAATTGTAAAGTAGTCAGACTCTTAAATTTTTTAGGCTTAAAAATGTTGCATAAAAATAAATTTTTATCTATACAAAAGAAAAAAAAAATTAGCATACTAAATTGAAATTCATTACCATACAAATTAGAAAATACAAAGTTTTATATTAATATATAATAAGCTAATATCTTACTGAAGAATCTAATAATGATGTCAATCAATATAAAAATTAATTATATTAGGTACTATTGACTGCAATATTTGAAGCTTAATTTTGATTTAACTGTTTTTTTAACATTGTATTACTATAATGTAATCTTAAAATTTAGACATGTTAAATATTTTTTTAATTAAAAACAGAAAGATTACACAGCTTTTTTGAAAAGCTTGGGAAACTTATATGAAAAAGTAAGCCTTGAATGCTTAATAAATATATAATGGTTATTTTAGAATTAAACAGAAGTATTCAAATTTATAGTTTAAGAAAACTAGTTTTTTAATACCAAGTTATAAATTCCGAATTCATTTGTATAAAATAATTATAGTACTTATTACTATAAATTTATATGTAAATCAACACAGGTAAGTAATAATTTTATTACAGATATAGGTAAATATATTTGTTTACATTATTACAAAAGTTACTTATAAAAAAATATTTGTTACCTGTAGTTTTATTATCACTTAATAAATTAGAAGGAATGGATATTGTATCAAAATAAAAAACTGATATATTCAAGTTCTGTCTCTCCCTTTTTTAAAGGAATGACCCTTTTAGTATTTAAAAGTTAACTGCAAACTTTGAATGGCATTTCAAGTTAATTTATGTGTTATGAGAGGATAAGTTTTGGGATATTTCTAAATAGCATTGGATTTAGTGGATTAACAAAATAAACATTTTTCAATGTATGCTAGACATTGTTTAACTAAGTTTTGTTTATAACACATTCCAACAAAAAGCAGCTATGGTTGTATGTTTATATAAATTTAAACTAGTCATTTGAGAAATCACCTTTTAAGTTTCAACATATTATTAAAAATACTGTTCTGAGAAAAATGCATTTGAAATTTATGAAAGAAATTTTAACTATTAAAAAATTAAAATACATGCTTAAAATTCCCCACACTTTCTTACTTCAAAACTTCCTGACTGTCAAATTTCTAATTATTAAAAATATTAGAAAAATGTTTAAACTAATTTTCATGAAAATTTAAAAAGTTTTGTCTAAAAAAAGCTCTCTAAAAGGCTTTAAATTCACAATTTCCGGTTCCGAAGTCGCTACTTCCAGTTTCTTTGACAGCTGTCACTGATGTTTAAACAGTTGTAACTTTTCTTTAAAATGTCGTAGAGACAAAACAGAAACAGATTTAGAAGCCTAAATGATGAAATTTTACAATAGAGAAGTAAAATAATTTTGATTTTTGGCAAAAAATGACGTTTTCAACATAGACGGATACCTTAAATTAAATTCTGTAATTAGGTAGATAATTTTTAAATGCCTAAATTTTATCAAGTAAAAGGAAAACAATTTGGAAAAGTAAGAAAAACATTAATGTTTTATAACAAAAATAGAATATGATAACATAATAATAAAATATGTAAACATTATATTTTTGTTTTTTACAGGGTGAAGGTTTCGATGTTATGAAATCAGGTGATGCCCGTGTGGCACTTATAGGTTTTCCATCTGTTGGTAAGGTAATAAAACCTCTGTTTATTATTTAATTTTTTTCAGCTTTCTGTTTTACTGAAGACCCTAAAACACAGCATTGATAGATAAAAATTCTAAGCATTTTGTGCTATTCTCTTTCAGATACGAAATGCAATATATCTTGCTTAGTGTGCTTCAGATTGTATTAAGCAAATTAATATATATATTGCTTATTTTTACTTTCCTTGTGATGTTAGTAATTTGTTTAAACTGTAGAAATATGGATTTATTGCATTTTGTACTGCTTTATTTCATTTTGTAGTTAGATATGTAGTTATTATTAACACATTGTGTGCAGGTACATTTCGCAGATGAAGAGAAATTGATGTCTTTTCTGTGAACTGTTTAATCCATTTATGCCTAACATACCTTGTTAGGGACACTAAAATATAGCTTGTAGAATTTATTTATTTATTTTTCTTTGGAACAATGTTTCTTTTTCATCAAAGCTGCTAGATGACAATCTTATAAACAATCTACCAAAATTTCAAGAATCTGCTATCATTTATAATTTTTTTCTTTTGGATGGATGTCTCATGATATTACAAGCCTTGCTCATAAATTTCTATTTTCGATGGAAACATTGACTTAAATCATGACAAATGGCTTTACCTGCTATAAATCTTCACTTTACTGTAATGTGTTTTCATGTGGTACCAAATAAATCTGTTATCACTAAGTTTTTCCTTTTTATTGTAATGGTATTCTATAATGTTCAAAATGACTGCTGATCTTTAATAAAAATGTACTGGCATTCAAAGTTGTTAAAATTTCACATTTTTATTTTTCTCTGTAGTTCCTGTATAGATTTAAGATGTTCAACAAAACACATTTGACAAAAATGACTCGTCAATAGTGGGTTAGCTTGAGAAATTAGTAATATCTTTTTTCTTGCTAGTTTTTTTTGTTTTAATTATGAAATTGGGTTTACTTACTTAATTTTTCCACCTTTAACCCTTTGACTACTCATCCCGCGATTTCCACAGGCAATTAAAATGTAGCAAAATTTGCTAATCGCACGATTTTCGCATTCATGTGTTTTTCTTCTTTTTATTAAGAAGCACATTCTGCCTTTTCACCATTTAACTAGTGGAATAAATTATATACAGTGTTAGATATTTAATGAGGTAAAAAATATAATTATATGACTAGAACTATAGTTATATTAGATATAGAATTATAGATAGTATGTTATAAATAGAAATTAACTATATTTCAATTGAAATTTATTAAAAATAAATTTTTTATGTGATAACACCTGAGATTAGTTTTTCCAAAAGCTTAGTTTCTCATGATAAAAGTCAATATAAAAAATATTTTCTAGAAAAAAAATTAGTATTTCAATTCTCCAATTTATATATACACTTAAACTTAAAACTTAACACTTAAAATACACAATTTTTAAAGAGATCTTGGTTTACAAATTGAGCAGTCAGAGGGTTAATATTTTCTATTTTTATTTCATTATTGTGTAGGCAGCTATACATTTGTATACCTTCTAAGTATTTAAATGTAAATTTTAGAAGTTTTGGGAAATCAATGGTTTTTATTAAAGTAATATTTCGTAGAAATACTATTCTGTGGATTTTAATTTTAATTAGAATTAATTTAAATGTTTTAAAATTGAAACATAGCTTTAGAATCAAAGAGATTTGTTTTTTTATTTTCTAGTCTACTTTACTCAACATTTTAACTGATACACACAGTGAATCTGCAGCTTATGAATTTACTACTCTGACCTGTATTCCTGGAGTTATACCAGTAAGTAATCACTCATTTCATTATGTTGAATATTTTAGTCAAAGCATCTTTTATGTTATGTTCAATTTTTATGTTATTCAAGCTGAAATTTGAATTGGCAACATTTTATTGTAAACTACAGCATATTATCATATATTGGACTCTAAAGTTTTGAGAAATGACATTATATACACTGTCAACCAATAAGTATTTGGACACCTGTGATAGAAAAGAAAAACTAACTTTATTCAAAATCGATAGTTGGTAGAGCCTCCACAAGAGGCAATTACAGCGTGAACCTTCCGGGGTATACTTTCCACAAGTCTTTGTATTACAGCTAGTGGTATTGTCTTCCACTCAGCTTGGAGTAGACATACAAGTTCCTTCATCAATTTTGGATGGGTAGTGCACCCCTTAATTCGACGATTGAACTCGTCTCCTTCCACTTCTTAATCACATAGGCCACTGTCGATTTTGGGTACTTCAGATTGCTAGATATGTCCCTTAAGGATCGGCCACATTTGTGATACCCCATAATTATACCTTTCTCGAAATCAGAGAGCTCTGAACTGCGCAGCATCTTGCATGCGACTAATGCCGATTATGTTTCCTACCGATGTATACCCGCAGAGGCCATGATGTACCTCAGGACCGCAGATATCGTCATTTGCATAGGTGCCCAAATACTCATTGGTAGACAGTGTAGTTGTGGAAGGTAGAAAAAATTCAGCTTAGTTTGATTTTCTTATACAAAGGTATTCATTTTATTTAAGCAGTTAATCACTGTCCAAATTACCATTATGAGTTTTCTTTTATTTAATATGAATTCATGTGGCAAATTTTTCATTTCTGTTCACTTATTCTGAAGTTAAGAAATGTGTATTTGTATATACTGTTGCTGCTTTATGAACTTTTGAAAATTAATCTTTTGGTTTTTAGTGTTAATATATAATTTCAGTCTTAAATAGTGATTATTATGGTTTCAATGCTTATAGTTATGAAAGAATAATTTTCTTTTAAGTATTTAAATTCTTATTGAATAATAATAAGCAAATAGTGTTTTCTCTTATTGCTGTCTTTTTTAAAAATATAAAGTTGACATTTTTTCATTTCCTCACTTTTATTTATTACTTTGTAGAAAAGTAGCTTTTGAGTAGTTTCTTAATTTTATAGTTATTTTTAAGTTAATTTTATTTAAGTTTTACTGAGTTGATAATTTCCAAAATTAGTCATTGTCAGTTTTATTTTATTCATTATGAATTCATACTATCAGTTTTCTTAATTGCATGTTAGAGATATAGCCTGCATATCAGTTATTGGATTTATTTATTACAGTATAAAGGAGCAAATATCCAGCTTCTTGATTTGCCTGGTATCATTGAAGGAGCTGCTGCAGGTATAACTTTTTATATGATTTTATGGCTCAAAATTACTGTTTACAGGTTTATAGTTTTAGGAAATTAGGTGTCATGAATTTAACTGACATTTAAAATTCAGTTAACATGCATATATAAAGGGTATGTATTAGGTAACAGAGTTAATTTCAAAAGCAATGCAATTTTAGGGAATTAATAACTTTTAATTAATTCTTAAAAGATTTAATGAAACCTAATTTAAAAGTTATTATCACCTCATCCATTAAATCATCTAAACTCATAGTTTTAGATTGTGTTAAGTATTCTTATAAAGCCCCAAAATATTTATGAAACATTTTAGGAAAAGAAAAAAAAAATTTTTTTTCTTAAAGTTAGTCTTTAAAAACTGTATTAATCAAGTACCTCTATTTTAAAGATATATTTTTCTTGATAAACAATTTCTTTGCTCATTTATGAAATTTTTATTCCATATTCAAAGTATGCTGCCTTTTTAAAAATTTTAAGCTGAACAATGGCCGAATGGTTAGGGTACTGGCCTTCGGAACTGGAATTTGCAGGTTCGAATCCCACTATGGCATGGATGTTCGTAGCCTTTCGAAATCAGCTTTAAGCAGTAGGTCCCGGTCTCATTAGCCCTTGTGTTACAAAAAATAGATCGTAGCACTCCAGAACCAAACTAAACTTTAAAAGTTTTTAAACAGTCTATCTGCAGAAGGTCTTTTAAGAGTTTGTCATTTACAGACACTCACTTACAAACATGTGTATATGCTAACACAAATGCATATATATTTTTTTTTTTAAGTGAGAACATTTAAATTTTTTAATTCATTAAAATAGCTCCCACAAATCTTAAAAATTTAATTTCCGAAAATTCTTTTAAGAATTAGTATGAAACCTTCAAATAAAATGGTTAATTTCTGTACTGTTGATCTAAGTAAAAAGAAATTTGCTATTAAAATAAACTTAGCAGGATAAATATATGACTAAGAGTTTTATATTATGTTTTACATATATTTTATGAAGTTATTTTAATTGAGTTATCTATAGAAAGCCATTTATTTTTTTAATATAAATACATGTAAACTTAACTAGGTCTTATAAATTCGATAGGGGTACAGTATATTTATTTTATCCCTTTTCTTTCCCCTTTTCTTATCCAATGTATTTTCGACTAAGTGTTTTATATTATGTTTTACATATATTTAATAAAGTTATTTTAATTGAGTTATTTATAGAAAGCCATTTATTTTTTGAAGATCAATGTAAACTTAACTAGGTCTTTTAATTCAATAGGGATACAGTATATTTTTTTTAATCCCTTTTCTTTCCCTTTTACTTATCCAATGTATTTTGTTTCATCTTATAAAAAAATTAAAAGAATTTTCCAGAAGAAAAAAAATCTTAGAATTTTTAGATATACTTTTCTCTACTGATTATTCTGACATTTATCCCTGTTTTATAGGCAAAGGTCGAGGTAGGCAAGTTATTGCTGTGGCAAGAACTGCAGATTTAGTTGTAATGATGTTAGATGCCACTAAAGGAGATATTCAAAAGTGAGTAGTCGAATCTTTTAACTTTTTTAAAGTGTTTCTTAATGAAAAAGTTACAAGCTGCACTTAAAAAGGGATACATTTTCCCAATTATTTTTAATTTTATCTAGAACATATGTTTTATTGAAATCTTCAATAAATCTTCAATTTGGCATAAAATGTAATTTAATAAGTTATTTACTCAAAGGCTCAGTATAAAAAATTATCTACATATTTTTTTTTCTAAATTTGCATTAGTGATATATATATAAGTATGATATCAATTTTTTTTAAACCCTAGAAAAATAAATTAAAATTTAATTCAAACATTTAATTTTACTTTATTTTAAAATAAAATTTGGCCTTTGAACTTACTTTTATATGAAAGTTTACAATAATTACAGTATAAATGATCTACTAAATCATCAAAGATTTTCATTGAGAATGTGGGAAGTTTGTATATTAATAAACTTCCTTGTGCTATATTATTAATAGAACTTTGTCAAAATTATTTTACTTTATTTATTTATTTATTTATTTATTTTTTGTAAAATTAAGAAACAAATGTAGAAACTAGCAAAAAATTGGCTACCAATTCAACTCTACATTATTTCTGCCTCCCTTTTCCCCTTTTTTAAGTGAAAAATATTTCAAAGTTTTAAGATTTAAGATAATTTTGAGTAGCATATTTTATGTTGGTTTTTATCAAAGGAATAATTTAATTTATAATGTGGTACTTTTCTTTGAGATACAACAATGTTTACACATAATCCAAAACTTTTTCAACCTTTTTAAAACTTATTGGGTGTTTTCACATTCCCATTTTTTACTTTCTTTTTAATAGAAGAACAGAAGAAATTTACTGTTTAGTTTTGTACTTCTATATTTAAGTAAAGATTAAAGTTGTAAAATAAAACCTAGAGAGCAAACCAATTACCAGTTTTGTTAATCATTTTTGTTTTTTAAAGCATCAAATATGTAGGATTTTGCTACTTTTTCTTCTATGTACAGTTTAGTTCTTTAATATGGATAATAATCCATTATTTTGTATGAAGAATTAAAGTTCTTTAACAGTAGATTTACGGACTGAGCCAATTTGACTCATTAAAAATTTGATCACTATATTTATATAAAACTTTAATATCACTTTTCAAAAACATATGTTGGTTTTTAGTTAAGTAATAAAATATGTAAACTTTCATTCCTCGTCCCCACAGGTCCCTTCATTTCGCATTATCAAATGTGTTATACCTATTTTCATGGTTGGGAGCCAATTTGACTCATAGAATGTATATGAAAATATAGTAATAAATATAGTATAAAATAAATATAAAGTTTAAAGTATACAAAGTATTGTATAAAGTAAATATAGAGAAGAAGTTGAGAACACTTCCATTTCAATGCAGAAATTCATGCTACTGACGCACGGAAGAATTGTCAAGTTCAACAATCATGCAAAAGAAACAGATGTAGAAACCATTGTGCTAAATATAATGGAAATGTTTGTTGAAAATGTGTTTCAAAAACAGATTTTATATGTAAAAAATGTTTTTCATGAATTTTTTGATAATAAACATTTTATTTAAATTAATTTGAAACTATTTTCTTTGCAAAAAACTTCAATTTTCTTGTATGAGTCAAATTGGCTCACTTCAGTAAAAATAGGTATAGGATCAACATCCGTAAATCTAGTGTTAAAAATGTTGATCAGTGATAATTTTTTATTCTATATGAAAATAAAAATTATTTCATTGTTAAACTGATAGATTATATTTATTATATTTAGACAGTTACTTGAAAAGGAGCTGGAAACAGTTGGAATTAGATTGAACAAAGAAAAACCTAATATTTATTTCAAAGTAAGTAGCTGCATTATAAATCGCTCTTTGTCATAACAGAAATGTTTATTTTCTTAGTTAAACTAATAAATTTATGGGTAGGTTTTTAAATTTGTTTTGTAAATAATCATCCACATTTGACTTTTATATTCCTTAAAATTAAAGTAATATCTTTATGGGTATAACTAGGGTTGGCATGATTTAAATCATGATTTAAATTTTTTTTTTGAAAAAATCATTGATTTAAATCATTTTTTCCTTTTTTTAAAAACCTATATTCCAAAGACAGGAGAATTGGAAATCAGCCAGAACAGTAATATATAACCAATAAGTAAATAAGTGTAAATAGATAGCATGTGCTTCCAAGAATTTAGGGGTTGTTATCAGAAAGTATGTAGAAGGGGTAGGTACATTGACTAGTTATGACTAGTGGAATTCATTTTATGTAATGGGAGGTAGAGTATTACAGAACTTGAAATCCTGTTTATCTACCAAATAACAACAGCCGTGGCTTTGTTTGCTGGAATGGAAAGACAGTTTTCTTCTTTTGGTATTGTTCATTCTAGCTTTCATAACCAATTAGGAGTGGATAAAGCATCAAAGCTAGTGTTTTTATTGAAACAATTAAATCCATAATTTGGTACTTAAAAAATATTGAAATAATTGTGATTTTTTTAAAGATAAATAGTTTTCATTAAAAGAATATTTAATTCTTTAAATTTACATCTTATTTAGTTTGCACTATCCAATTACAAAATAATGGAATGTATTTAGATTAAAATTTATATATTTAATTTTAGGTAATCTGTGTGTAGAATATAATAGATAGATAAGATACTACTTCTTATAACAAACTATTCTATGTATATTGCAAAAAATAAATAAATAAATAAAATAAAAACAACAATTAAAATTTGTATTCAGTAAAAAATCAAGATTTTTTTCCAACCATGGTTGTAACTTCTTTATTACATATTTTCATCTGTACACTAATGATTGATATTGCTTTATATTTTGTTCCATTTTCATCTTCAACTGATTTTTTTTAATAATTATTAACTTATTTTAGTTAGTACATGTATACAGTGTACGTAGAAATATGCTAGAGATAGAAATATTTTCTGTGTACTATTGTAATGTCACTGCATAGATTAGTTTAAATTTTTGCTTCCACATACATTTAAACTATTAAATTAATTTGATTAACTAATAAAATGATTGACTAATATTTCAACTTTTACATAGTAGGTTAGCTCTGAGCTTTTGTGTTGTTTATTAATTAAGAGTAATATCTTTATAGCAATGCAGCATTTTAAGTGCTTACTCTTATCTGTATGTTAATGATTTATATTACTATGGGCTTTATGTTATTACCATAGTTTCCTTAATTATGTTTTCCTTTTAGTAATTATTAATTAAATTTTTATATTTATACATGTAAACTTGTAATTATGTTCCTGGTATGCTTTTCTGTGTTTTGTAGATTAAAAAGGCTGGTGGAATATCTTTCAATGCTATGTGTAATTTAACAAGATGTGATGAAAAATTAGTTCAGATGGTTTTACATGAATATAGTATCCTTTAAAATTTTAATTGTGAAATATTTATTATATTATACTGAATGATAAATGGCAATTCTTAGTTTATTATTTAGCAATTTTTTTTTTCAATTTTAGATTTGATTGTTAATATTATATAGAGTCTAGGTATGGATTACAGATTCCATAAGCAATATATAAATTTTAATTCACCCTAACTTTATTAACCTAGAATTACATTGTTTCTGTTGTATTAAAATTACAGCAAGGAACTATTTTGAACTCTCTGTTATAAAGCCTTTTTTCAGTATTTTAATATTATATGCCAGATTAAAAAAAAATTAAGAATCTAAAGTTTAAAATTTACTACTTATTGTATAGAATTTTGTATTAACTGCTTAATGAAGTCTAATATATGCATTGGTTGTAATTTTCCTTAAATTTTCAAAATTCCTTTTAAATAAATTTGCCTTGAATGAAAAGACCTTAATTTTTATAAGTTCCTGAAATTTTATGAAAATATCAAAGTAATTTCTGCTTTAAAAGTATACCATAGAAAGTTACCTATTTTAAAACAAAACAGATTTATGTTTCAAAGAACTTTTAATCCCACTGCTGGCATGGTTGTTTCTAGTTCTTCAAAATCAGCTTTAAGCAGTTGATCCTGGTCTAATTAGCCCTTGTTTAGTAGATTTGTAGCACTCCACACCTACCAACCTGAAAATACTCAAACCTGAAATTAATAAAAATTATCCTGAAACAAGTGTTTCTTACCTGAGATATAGCTAGTAGTCTATTAAATGTGTACTATGATTTCATTTTAAAATAGTGATACCATAAGAAAATAAACCTGAATAATTGCGAATACATATGTAAACTATAGAAACACTCTATATCAGGGATGGGCCAACTCTGGTCCAGCGGTAGGTTTCATCCGGCCTGCAGATAGAATTTTAAGTTGCCGGTCCAAGGCAAATTAAAAGAAATATATATTTATACATTATATATCCATCTCCTTTTCCACTTTGCTTAAATATTGTATCCCAAATTTATTATTTCACGTCCAGAAAATCAATGGTATATTTGCTTTTTATATGGGAACAAGTGTTTTTAACTTTGAACTTTAGAAAGAATAACTTCAGAAGTAGACTGACAGATGAGCATTTAGCATCGTTCCTTAAAATCAGTACATCTCACTTCAAACCTCAGTATAAGAAACTTTCAAAAATGAAATCGAAATTATTCATCTCATTAATGTATTTAAACTGTTAGGTACTTGTATATTGTTTTTAAAATTTTAGAAAAATTTATCTTGGCCCGCCAAATTTATTTTCTTTTGATTTTTGACCCGCGGCCAAAAAAGTTTGTCCATCTCTGCTCTAGATCTTTTTTTAAAGCTAATGAATGCAAATAAATAATAGAATAAATTTTAAAGATCACATATTTTCAGTATTTATCTCTAACAGAACTGTTGATGAACATTAGAGTTTGGTGATTTATCATGGTAAATTTTTGACATTACTTATCTATTTGCATATATATATGTATATTGAATGCTGGGCTAGTTTTGGTCTTTGAGCCGCCTGCCTGCAAGTGGTAAATTTTTGCCATTACTTATCTATTTGTATATATATATGTATATTATATGCAGGGCTAGGTTTGGGCTTTGAGCCACCTGCCTGCAAGGTAGTATTTGGCTGTGATGTATTCCTGTGGGCAAGATAGCATTTGGGCACCCACTATCAATACATATATCTAGTAGATACTCTATTGGCTGTGTTAGAAATTTGGCCACATGCATGCATGCAAATACTGCACAACTACTCTTCTCAGCCCTGTATGTATGTGTGCAATCTGTAAAGTGGTAAATCACATTCTTGAAGAAATTATCAATTTTATCCCATACTTCTTATGCAGGAAAGTTTAATAGTTTAATTTCCTTTTTTAGTATAAATTATCTTGTGTAGTTTGTGTTTTTCTTATCTGAACTTGAAATAATTCTGCATGTGCTATAATTATAATAATGAGTGTTAAAGGAGTTAGATTAATGAGATGGTTTGAAAATAATGTTTAAAAAAATTATTATTGTTAATAAAGATAACCTTAAGGTATCTGTTTATGTTCAGAGAACTTTTTTCTTTAAACGTAGAAATTAGTTCATGTTTTTACATTTTTAGATTTACTTTTTATATTATCATAGAGAATTGCATATGAGATGTGTAGGAGAGACAGTTTATGCATATTAAAAGTAACTTTATCTTATTTTGAATTTGCCTGTCTATCAAGTAGTAGTGTATGGATATGAATTATTTTTTATTGTTTCATTTTATTGCATTATTAGTTTATGACTTTCTGTTATACTGATTTTAGTATTTTAACATGTTTTCAGCATTTAATTCTGTGTTAGGAAATTTTTCTTAATTTTCTTAGAAATTTTTAATGCTGAAGTCTTATTTAGAGAAGACTGTACTCCAGATGAATTGATAGATGTAATAAATCGAAATCGTGTTTATTTACCTTGTCTTTATGTTTACAACAAGATTGATCAAGTGTCAATAGAAGAAGTTGATCGATTAGCTCATTTACCACATTCTATTGTAGTTAGGTATGCTATGTTTATTTTTGTTATAGATTGTTATAGAAAGAGATAATTGTTGATTAAATATATTTTTTCTTAATTTTTTCAGTATACTTTTCTTAGAATTTGAAATTTAAAAATTGAGGTTCTTTGAAATAGAATTATAATGAAAATAATTAAGGGAAAAAATGTTGGGTCTTTTTATGGGTTATTTAATTTTAGTAAAGCTTTTTAAATATACTTGAAGACTAGAAAAGTCCACATAATTCATTGTATTTTAATTTTATTTATAAAAGTTAATTACGTAAGAAGCAAGATTTGAATAAATTTGCCAGTGGTATTTTAACAAGTATATACAGCATGTGTATTATTTATTTTGAAAAAATTGACTACAGATAACTTTCTTAAATAATGGATTTCATGTTTTATATTTTTTTAAACTTATTTCTTATAAAACAATATGCAAAACTTCTGTTTTAAAACCAGTTTTTGTTGATTTTTTTTTTTCTGGAAAGTAAGTCTTAGTTTTATTTGTTACCTCAGATTTTATATGTATGGGCCTGTGTGACTTATTCCTAATCTTTGCTGTCATCAGATAACTTTCTTAAATAATGGATTTCATGTTTTATATTTTTTTAAACTTATTTCTTATAAAACAATATGCAAAACTTCTGTTTTAAAACCAGTTTTTGTTGATTTTTTTTTTTCTGGAAAGTAAGTCTTAGTTTTATTTGTTACCTCAGATTTTATATGTATGGGCCTGTGTGACTTATTCCTAATCTTTGCTGTCATATGCATCTGCTAACTCTGAAGTTGGTTCTAGTGCCAAAATGTTTTATACAGTAGTTTTATATTTCTTAAATTGTTTTGTATTTATTTTGAAGTTACAAAACAAATTATGTTTACATTGATTCATATGGGAATAATTACCTTGTTTTTCATCAGTTTTGAATTTTCCCAAATTTTTTTTGGATAGGCTATTGATGCAGATTATTACAGGGTTCCCACAATCCTTAAAAGTTCTTAAGAACTCCTTAATTTTAACTTTCATTTTTAAACCCTTAAAACTACTTAATTTTTGTCAAAGGTCCTTAAAAACTCCTTAATTTTTAAATTGGAACACAATCAATTTCTCTATTGACAAGATCCACAGTCTCATGTGATTTATCAGTTTTCTAATATGACAAATAAATAATTTTTCGCATACTTAAAAGATTTTAAGTATAAAGTCAGCTCCCCTTTCCTAATAGCTAACAGTCATGCAGATTTTAATTAAACGAAGCATGGAGGATGGGGGTTTGTAGATATATCAGTTACTTATGGAAGTTTAATTTTCCTTGTATTGATTGTAATAGCAAAGTGTAAAACTTTCTTCTTTCCCAGGCAATGCCTGGTATGATCAGCCAGTATATATATATATATATATATAACCCTCATAATGTGCTGTTTATAATATTATTTTTATTCACAATTTATTTTTAGTTTGATCACTCAAAAAACTTTAGATGTACATTTTTCTAAATTAGGTTTTGTCAAATAGATTTATCTTATATTAATTTTTAAGCATTTTTAAAAACTTAATTCTGAAATATTGTAGAGCATTTATCGAACATGCCTTGTCTGGTTCATAATCATTAAAGTATGTTCCTCAGGAGATAGGGTTTATGCCGTTATGCCGTGTATTTTAAGTAGGTCCTTATAAAAAGTTACTTTAGTTCTTAGAAAGTCCTTAAAAAGTCCTTAATTTTTGTTCTTGAAAAAGAGCAGGAACCCTGTATAATATTACTGGGTTTGTAAATATATATACATGTATGCTTGGGGAACATTTGGAGCTATAGGAAGTATGATGTGACTTGATTAATTACTCTTTATGCTCAGGTGGTACATGTGATCACAGTGCTATTAGGCTATCCCTATCTGTTTAATGTCGCTTACCATGCAATACCCCAACTAGGCCACACAACATTTCGTTCCTTGATATTACCATTTAGTGCGTGATCTGTTTGGGTTTTGCTCTTACCATCAGGCACCCATGCCAGAGCAGTTTGGGTGGGATCAGATGTAGGTAATCTTAGTATATGTCCTATCCAGGACAATCTAACGCTTTTTAATTTCTATTGAATATCACATATCACTTAATTATCCATGTATGTTAATATTTATGTTAAAGCTATTTATAAATATTCATATATTAGAACTGTAAGGAGTTGGAATTTTTTTAAATGCATATTTTTCTTTTCTAGCTGTAACATGAAGCTAAATTTAGACTACTTACTAGATAAATTATGGGAATATCTCGCTCTCATTCGAGTCTATACAAAGAAAAGAGGAGGCAAGTATTGATTGGAATTTTGTTTTGTTGGACTATTAAATTATTCAATCTATTTTAAATCTCCATTAAATCAAATATGGCAGTTTAAATGTATTTGAAAAATTATGTGTTTTATTAACACATTGTATGCGAGACACTTACTAGTATGTTTTCTGACAATTGATACTTGAGCGTAGGTCATGTACTAGAATGGGTTAGTGTAACAACATGGTTTGTTTGTAAGTACAAAAATAACGGTATATACAGGAAAACGAAGCCGAATGTTCTTGTCTACTACATAGATTCTGGAAATATTTAGACAAATAAAAACTAGTTTTTACATTATTAGTTTTATGATTGCTCTTTTCATTTTTTTATAATGTAAAAATGTTTATATATAACATAATTCGAAAAAAATAAAACTATCTACTACTATTTCTATTTGATTTTTCGTATTTACGATACTATTATAAATTTATCCACTAAAAATATATTTTTTGTTTACAAAAATCTTATGGTTGTTATTTATATATTAGTTTATATATTTCAATATAAAATACGAAAAGTTGGTTAAAAAATGAAATAATTTTCAAGCTATTGAGATTTAACTGAATAACTAAATTTATGCACAAAATGCCCACTTCCGGTTCAATTCCGCTGCGAATTGTACCAGCATACATGTGTTAATTGATTATAAAATTTTATTTGATTAAATTGCAACATTTTTTTTAATTAAAATTTTATATTTTAGTTGCTTATAGTTCAAATGTATGGTTAAGTTACAAAACTTTTAGTGCATACGATTATTTTTATTTATAAAATTCAGCCATCATGTAAGAAAAATCAAAAATACCTTTATATAATGGCTATTTGAAAATACTTCATCTAATAAATAGTATCCATCTTTTACTTGAATCAAATAGTGGATAAATGGATGGTTTGGTATTAGCTGAAAAGCTTTTTTGAATTCTTGTGATATGCATAAGTATTTTCAGGCTTTCAAAACCCACTATATCATAAGTCTCTTGTTGTTAGAAATTATTTTTATTAATTATGTATTTTAATTGTCAAAAACTTCCAAATATAAAATAAAAGTAAAAAAGTAATTATCATTTAGAATCCCTTCATATTCCTTTTCCAATTCTCCTGTCTTTGGAATATAGGTTTTAAAAGAAATGAAAAATAATGATTTACATCAATGATTTTTTTATAAAAAAACAACTGATTTAAATCATGCCAACCCTGATCATAAGTTTTTAAATGTCCCACAAAAACTTTCATTGATTTATACGCTTTTTTTTTTTTTATTTACTACATGATATGATCTTGCATTTTTATCTTATTTTTCTATTGTGGTGAATGTGTTCACTGTGATAATATTTGTTATTTATTTCTTTTTGTCTACAGAACCTCCAGATTTTGAAGGTGGCCTTATATTAAGAAGAGGTGCAAGTGTTGAGCATGTGGTAAGTCTTTCATTTTGTATCATATATATAGAGACATATTTCTTTTCACTCATTTTGCTAAACTAACCTATGATCGTAACTCCTTTCACTTTTTATTTTCTTTAGCACTCATCTGTACAATATTGCTGTGTGTAGCTTTTTAATATGGAAATATCAATTAGGTGGTCACTTTACCCCCAGTTAAGCAATAACATAAATACAGTAATAACCCATAAGAAGTTCCCACTTAAGTTTATATTTTCGGTACCCTATTCATACAATGTTAAAATAACCCATTTATAAAATTTTGTTCCAAACTCTTTCCCGCTTAAAAGTTTTCTTTCATTTCTAAGTTTACTGACAGAATGCGTTTATAGCTGCCTTCCGATTACTGTTTTTTTTCATCCCCTCTCTCTGTTTGTTAAGCATTGTTAATGGCTGAAAACGATTGTTGTCATTTTATTTAAAATATGCCTGAAAATGTTCTTAAAAGCTTAAGACAGCTGGACTGTTATCATTTACAAATTTCCGATAAACAAACAAAACAAAAAACTATAAAAGATTTTTTCTGTAAAATCGATTTCAGTGGTGTTTAAAGCAAAATTTCTTAGCTGAATTAAGTTATTTTAAGGTAATTATATTGTTTTCCTTTATTAGCTTGTTTTTTATGTATGGCAAAAAATGTAAATTTTTGAGAAAAACCAAACCTATTGTTTACATATTTTATAAAGAAAAAAAATCTCTTCTCATTATTTATGTGATTATTTTGTTTTTTTTTAAATTAATTTGGTTTAAGAAGTTTTCTCTTTTCATTCTCTTAGAAAACTTCTTAAGCAGGTTTTACTGTATATATATATATATATATATATATATATATACACACACACACACACACACATAAGAAATGCTTATTGCCTGATTTCCCATTTAAGAAGTTTTCCCACTTAAGAAGTTTTAATCAGTTAGGCCCTTGGAAAACTTCTTAAGCAAGTTTCACTGTACATCCAAATCTTATTCAAAAATTGAATCTAAGCCCATCAATTGGAGGCACAACAAACTAACTTCTTCATAATGGGGCATAGCTATCTTAGCATATAAGTATTAATAGGAAGAAAATTTCCTGAATTTGTGATATATGACAGTAAATAAATATGAATGATTTGGTTTTAAAACATGTCTCATTTTTGCTTTAGATTAGCTTCTTTAGCACAGGTTGATCCTGTATTCCAGTAACTCAGTTTATAAATGTTTCTTTTTAAACCCACTTCCTGATTTTTCATTTTGACCAAACTGAGTATGTTTGTAAGGGATATCATTCTCTTTACAAAAATTGTCCTTAAATGCATTAATCAAATTTTACACACCAAACTAAAAAATTTTCTATTTTAATAAATCAGTATTTAAAATTTTATACAGTAACGATTAATATAGAATAAGGACGAAATAGGTATCTGGTATCCATAGGTGCCAATGCTTCTGATTATTGAAAGCTTTTCGATTTTTCGGTGTGTTTCTGATATTCTGATCGGAAAACTAATTCTTCCGATTTTCAGACATAGAGTCTAAAGTCCATGAAAATTCCCGTTCTCTTTGTGATCTTTTCTCTGTCGATAATTCTGTATTCCAAGAAGAAGTAAAATGCGAATATTCAGCCAAATAAAAAAACTTCAGAACTAATTTTAGACAATCTCTGTATAATAAAACATTAGACAGTTATTAAATTATAAAATGCAGTAAAAGTTAAAATGCTTTGAAAATGAGTTGACAATCAATTTTTGAAAATGGCAAAATCTTGCAGAACAACATTTGGAAATACTAAAGTCTAATATGTCTGTTTTATATACTATACTCGCTTTTCAATTTTTTGATGTGTTTCCGATATTACTACTATTAGAAAATTAATTCTTCTGGTTTTCAGTGATAAAGTCTAAAATCCCTAAAAATTCCTGTTCTCATTTTGTTTTCTCCTCTGTCAATAATTCCGTATTCAAGCATGAAGTAAAATGCGAATATTCAGCCAAATAAAAAAAAAAATCAACTGATTTTAGACAATCTCTGTCTAATAAAACATTAGAACAGTTAATAAATTGTGAAATGCAGTAAAAGTTTAAAATGTTTTGAAAGTGAGTATGACAGTCAATTTTTGAGAATAGAAAAAAACCTTGTAGAACAACATTTGGAAATGCTAAAGTCTAGTATGTTTGTTTTATATATTGGATAAACAGTATTACAGTTTTTTACCTTTTTGATTATGTTTTATATATACACTAAAAAATGTTATTTCAATAAACAACAGAATTTTTTTTACTTTTAAATGATTTGAAAATACTAAATTAAATAAACCTTGCTATTTTTTCATATTTTTCCCTTTTTTAAAATTTATATTTTTATCTATATACTAAAAAATGGCGTTACTGTGATAAACTACAGATTTTTCTTTTTTGGAAGTTGGCATCTATGGGTATCCAACCTACATGTCTGAATTTTAGTTATTTTGTTCCTTGCTAAATATCTGATCTAGCTTATCTGACTGAATTTCAGCTCTAGTGTACCTCACCAGATATCCAAACTAAAGATCTGGATATCCAAACATTAAATCTGATACCTGTAGATGGAAATTTTTGCTCATACTGAAAAAAACAGATTTTGAAACATTTATTGAGCTATTATTTTTTTAAACTTTTAAATTTAAAACAAAATTTGCTGGATAATGTTTGGAAAATGGAAAAAAAATTGCTATCAGTGAGGAACACATAGGCTTTCTCTTGACATGAAACAGGTGACATGATGAGGCCAGAGAGGATTTCTCCTCTTTTTGAAAATTTATAGCTTTGGAATTTTGAAACTAAACCCCATTGGAGAAGGCTAGCACCCCTTTTCAATAAATTACTGTTACAACACAAACCTTTTTCTGGTATCAAAACCCAGCCAACTTTGTGAAATCTCATTATGCTATCTACTGTAGTGTATAAAAATGATCTAGTTTTGTATGCTTACGAGTAATAAAAAATATTTCTTATGTTTTATTTTAAATAATATGTGAATTAAGTCATGACAATAATATAATTTGACGAATTTTCATTTCCTTTTTAGTGTCACGCCATTCACAGAAGTATAGTCAATGTATTTAAATATGCCTTAGTATGGGTAAGCATATGTTTTGTTTGATTTGTAAAAACGTATATAGTGGCACTTTAAAATATGTTTGAAATATATGAGTGTTATTTTCTTTATTTGATCTGCAAATTTTCTTAAAAATGTGTGCATATATATTTATGTGTGTGTCATGCTTTAAAAATAAAGAAAATAAATTAGTTTTAAAATCAGTTATAATGTAATGCTATAATCCAATCCTCAAGATGAATACTTATTTCAAGAGTTTAATTTCCTATTAAAGAATTGAAAATATAACTTTTTGGTCCTTAATTACTGCTTGATTTGACATGTGCTGAACAGTTGGACTCTTCTATATACATTAAGTGCAGTCAAAGACAGATTTTAAAGTTTGAACTGATCAGACTCACGTGTCAGTGTGATATAATTGAAAAAATAAAATAATGTAAATGAGCAGGTGAAACTTATATAGAACTGAAAAGATTATAAGAAAATATTTCAAGAGAGTTGTGTCTTGAAGTTATATAAAAAGGCATGAGTTTGTCAAATAATGCAAAAAGTCAAATTCAGTACACTATTGCACTTAAGTATTGTTAAAATTCATTCTCAATCTGGTAAATGATGCTAACATTTTATTATTTTTTTTTTTTTATAAAATGTAATATCATATAAAAGACATGACAGCTGTAGATGATTAAGATTGACCAGAAGTTTATATTTATTCAGTTTAATAAGTTGTTTTGAGGATATTTTCAAACTTTTATGATATAATTAACCAATGTTTGGTTAAGTATGTGAAAAAGGTTCAAATGTAAAGCAAAAATATAGTTGAACTTTCCTCTACTACCCCTGAGATATAGTTTACTCTTTGTACTATTGGACTTTCTTTCTAGTTTCAATTGAACTTTTATATAACTAATGTTATTGTAAACTCCTGGGAAAGTGAAAATCTGCGTAAAGTGAACTGAAACTTTATTTCCACTTTTTTTTTTTCCAATTTTTAAAAGGTATTTTACATATGCATATGTATTAGGATCTCAAAAAACAGCATTCCTAAACTTTTGTGTCTTAATCTCTGAAGACTTAAAAAATTACACCAAAGAATTAATACATTTTAAATGGCAGAACTGTTGGAATAACATGTCGTCAAATAAATTGTGAGAAGTAAAATTAAAAATTACCAAGTAACCCCAACTCCCTTCTTGGAGACATGACATAATACTCACTCGTCTACGAGTGGGTCATTGCAGACTCACCCATTCCCATCTCTTACTGGTTGAGGCACCTCCGCAGTGTGCATATTGTAAAACACCTTACACAGTAGCACACATTTTGTCATTGGTTGTTGTCTCAAATCAATATATATAAAATTGTTTTTTAATTTATCGTCAAATCTTGACACAATCATCAGTGAAATGCCACATCCAGGCTTGTTTCCCTTTCTTCGCTGTACAGGTGTTTATTATGAAATCTGAATTTTCAATTTTCAATTTAACAATTTTTTGACTTTCAATTTCTCAATTTTGTTTTTTAATTTTCTTATAATGTAATAATCTATCTTGTATATATTTGATATTTTACTATCTCCGTTTGTTTGATCTTTTAAGTGCTTTTAAAGTTTAATTTATTGTTTCTTCTATTTCATCCTCAAAATTCCTTTCTCCTGTGTTTTTCTGCTTTTTTATCTGTTACTTTGTTTTTTATTTTCGTCTTGTTTGGCACAGTTTGTCCTTTCAGAAATTAGCATCACTAAATTCCAACCAACCAACCAACCAACCTTAAACTCTCAGGTGAAAATGACTTCAAACATTACAATGTTTTTAAGAGAAAATATGGGGAGTAAACAATGGAATCAATAAGAAAAGTAATAAACTTTACTTAAAATTGTTATGCATTCAATCAAAAATTACAATTTTTCCCCTGATAGAATGTAAAAATATAAGTAAATATAGTACTTCCAAATTCTTCATTTCTAATGAATAAGTTACAAATTTAAATAATTTATTAGTAAATTGTGTGTCATCCCAGTGATTGTTTCTAGCATGCACATCAAATGCTATGAATTTCAATGTTTCAACAAAATTGAATAAAGTGTATCCTTGGTTATAGTTGTGAATATTTTACTAAGTCTGTTTTAAGAAGGATTATGTTTTATGTCCATTTTAAGATAATTTTAAGGTTTGACTGCATATGTTCATTGATTCTTTGGTAACACTCAGTATAAATTGCATGATGTACATTTAAAAAAATTTGCAATAGAACCAATACCTCATGGAATACTTCAATGAAATAAATTAGCTAACAGGCATATAAAAACTAAATTAGTTCATGTACTCTACATACGTTTCTTCACATGCTTTATTTGGGACACAACACAAACATTTTGTTTGTGTTGGATTTCAGGATTTCATTCTGTGCAAGTCAAGCACATACTGCAGACGTGTCAACAACTCTGGATTTTCCGGAGTTACTCTGGAAAAATGAAAGAAATTGATAACTCCAGAAACTCCTCAAATTGCTCTGGAAAATAACAAAACTTTTGAACAGCTAAAAGATTACAATTCAGCAATTAAATACAAAGTTTTACAAAAAATACTGCTGAATATTACTCTTTCCACACAGTAATGCTGCATGTTAAAGAGTTTTCAGTACTGTGAGAAAAAACCAAACTGTATTTAGGTCAAATTTGAGTAGACAAACTCTAGAATCCCTGATGATAGAAAAATGTAAATATTTTAATTAGGGTCAATGTTGCTACAAGAAACACTGTTCTGAAAAATAAGTTGTTAAAGCTAAAAAAGCTACTCATACATTTTTAAATACATAAATTTTAATTTACCTTTTGCAATTTACTACTGTGTAAATATTTTGAATTTAATTTTAATTTAGAAACCAATAAGATATGCACTTAAGATCTGTAATTAGCATGTTAAAATTTCAAACCACACTGTTGCTTTGGACAAAAGTGCTTGAATGTTGGCATGTCTGATACTGGTTTCATTTGGCCATCATGGATTTAAATCTTATGAATAGGGTTTTAAAAATTTGTATAGAATTATGAGACGAATTTTCTACAGAAATGTTTAATCAAGTAACATTTTAATTTATATATATATATATATATATATATGTATATAATGATAGTAATAAACCTTCTTATATATATTTTTTCCAATTTCCTTTTAGGGTACAAGTACGAAGTACAGTCCTCAACGTGTTGGCTTACAGCATATTGTTAATCATGAAGATGTTATTCAGATTGTAAAAAAATAAAATATAACACTATTGAAATTTTGAAAAACTATACTTATTGTGTTTATAAACTTTATTTAGAGTTTTTCAAAAATAAAATTTGTTCTATAAAGTTTTTCTCTTTTTGAATAATTAGTTTGTAAATAAAACAAATTACACAAATTGGCATCCCTGATAAAATGTGAAAAAATTATATTTTTTATTATAAACTGTGCATTTCACATTTTTATTATGATTACAAAACTTTAATAGCTCATGATAGTAAAAAATTTGGTCTTAAATACACAAAATTAATGTAATTGTGCTATGTTTTTTTTATGTGTCTAAAAAAAAATCAATCTAGTTATCCATATAAAAAATAAAATTTGTTCTATAAAGTTTTTCTCTTTTTAATAATTAGTTTGTAAATAAAACAAATTACACAAATTTGCATCCCTGATAAAATGGGAAAAATTTATATTTTTCATTATAAAACTATGCATTACACATTTTTATTGTGATTACAAAATTTCAATAGTTCATAATAGTAAAAAAAAAAAAAAAAATTGGTCTTAAAGTACACAAAATTAATGTAAAAGTGCAATGTTTTGTTTTGTTTTTGTGTCTAAAACCAAAAATATATATATATATATATATCAATTTAGTTATCCATATGAAAGAAAGCCATTTCCTTGAAGCCTTTTTTGAATGAAAATTTTTGTAATGGTATACTATAGAGATACTAAATTTTGTAGGACTTAGTTATTAAATTATTTTAAGGTTTTCAACTATTATACCAGAATAATGCTATTGAAATAAAAAATGTCTATTTGAGCACAATTTTTTTTGCAAGATATTAGTTTTATAGAAAATAAGTAATTTATTTTAAGTCTTTAAAATTATTAAATATTTAAAATTAATATTAAATTTACCACCAAGGAGAAACAGTACTTAGTAAAGACTTTACTGTTGTCTTTAGTTTAATATTTTGCAGATTTTGTTTGTAAAAATAATTTTCAGTTTAAATTCGATTACCAACCAAAATGTTTTTTAGGTGGCTATTTTTTTTTCATCTTCTTTACTTTAATGGGAGAAAAACTGCTGATTTAATTAGAAAATTTTTTAAAGCAGTGTACACAAAATTAATATTGAAGTACAACATTTTTTGTAGAGACACTAAATTTTGTAGGACTTATTTATCAAATTGTTTTAAGGTTTTCATCTATTATACCAGAATAATGCTACTGAAATAAAAAATGTTTTTTTGAACACAATTTTATTTTGCAAGATATTAGTTTTAAAGAAAATGAGTAATTTATTTTTAGTCTTTAAAATTATTTAATATTTAAAATTAATATTAAATTTACCACCTGGAAAAAAACTTACTTAGTAAAAACTTTACTGTGAGCTGTAGTTTAATATTTTGCATATTTTTTTGTAAAAATAATTTTTGGTTTAAATTCTATTAACAACCAAAATATTTTTTAGATGGCTATTTTTTTTTATTCTTCTTTACTTTAATGGGAGAAAAACTGCTGATTTAGTTTGAAAAATTTTTTAAAGCAATGTACACAAAATTAATATTGAAGTACAACATTTTTTATTTTGAAATTCAAATAAATCCATTTATATTTGTCTGTATGTCAATATATGTATATGTATGTATATATATATTGTACACTCACTCTGAAATTGAACTTGATTTTCCACAAATCCTCTTTTTATCTCCTAATTTTCAAGTAACCTTTCTTTGTATTGTTGCTCAGGTGTAAAAATCTTTTCCCTTCCAACTTAAAGCATCTACCAGTTTTCAACATTTACCCATACAACGTGGTGGTCAATGTTTATCATTTTATAAATGAGGGTATCATAAATGCAGGCCAGGGTTGGAAAAAAATCATTTTTTTTTATCAAAAAATATCAGATTTGTTTTTTTCTAAATTCTAATTTTAATTATTGTTGTGTTTTTATATTTTTTGCAATATATATGGAATAGTTGGTTATAAGTAACATCTTATCTATCTAGTATATTCTACACACTGATTACCTAAAATTAAATCTATAAATTTTAATCTAAATACATTCTATTATTTTGTAATTGGATAGTACAAACTAAATAAGATGTAAATTAAAAGAACATATTAAATATTCATTTAATGCAAACTATTTATTTAAAAAACAAAAAATCACATTTCAATATTTTTTAAGCAACAAATTATGGATTTAACTGTTTCAATTAAAACACTAGCTTTGATGATTTATCCACTCCTAATTAGTTAGGAAGGCTAGAATGAACAATACCAAAAGAAGAAAACTGTCTTTCTATTCTAGCAGGTGAAGCCATGGCTGTTGTTATTTGGTAGATAAACTGGATTTCAACTTCTGTAAAACTCTCTTTACCTCCCATTACATAAAATGAATTCCACTAGTCATAACTAGTCATTACTACATACTTTCTGATAACAACCCCTCTAAATTCTTGGAAAACACATGCTGTCTATTTACACTTATTTACTTATTGGTATTTCTGTGCTGACTGATTCCCCATTCTCCTGTCTTTGGAATATAGGTTTTAAAAGAAATGAAAAAAAAAAAAGGATTTAAATCAATGATTGTTTTTTAAACAACTGATTTAAATCATGCCAACCCTGATGCAGGCAGTGATACTATGACAGAAATGCATCCAAGCCTTTTTTGGATATTGAACCCAATATCATTACCATTGTATAGTGAAATATTGAACTCTCGTTATATAATATACATGACAGTATAGAAATATTTTCCATGAAGCCTAAGGTTTGTAGTGACCTGAGACTTCTTGATAACATCCATTTGACCAGATGGTTGTGAAGATATTACTTCATATTGTATAGCTGCCAACTTGTACTATTTTTCTGTCAATGTATGAATTTACAGATGATTATTTAATTGAATGGATGATTAAAAAAAAACATGAATTTTAGTCAAAAAAAAAGCATGAAAGCAATTTTGTGATACATTTTCAGATTTGGGATTAGAAGATTTATTAAATATCAAAAGTAATCCAAAAAAGCTACAGTCATGAGCAAATATTTGACTAAGTAGTTATGAAAAAGGCTATATCAGCAACATATAGTCAATCTAAAAAGTAGGAATTCTGAAAAACAACTGTCATGTAGGGCCTTCCTGTTTATTATTTGTTTAATAAAACTTTGATGCTGTACTTACAGAATAATAAAGATTCTTAAATATGCTGACAACATTCCATTTTTAAAATTAGCAGTCATGCCAACTACTTCAAATTCTCTGGAATTACTCTTTAGAAATGAGAAAATTTGATAACTCAGGAAACTCCTCAGATTGCTTTGGAAAATAATAAAACTTTTGAAAACAGCTAAAAGATTTCGATTCTGCAATTAAATACAAAGTTTTTCAAAAAATAATGCTGAATATTAATCTTTTCACACAGTAATGCTGCATGTTACAAGTTTTCAGTGCTATGCAGAGACACCAAACTGAATTTAGATCAAATTTGAGTAGAAAAACTCTAGAATCCCTGATGATAGAAAAATGTTATTAATCAGGGTCAACATTGACCCTGATTAAAATACCATTATTACCACCAATGTTGCTATAAGAAACACTGTTCTGAAAAATAAATTGTTGAAGAAAAAAAGTTACTCATAATTTTTTAAATGCATAAATTTTAATATACTTTTTATAATTTACTACTCTGTACACATTTTAAATTTAATTTTAATTTAGAAACCAATAAGATATGTACTTATGTATAATCTCTAATTATCATGTTGAAATTTCAAACCACACTGTTGCTCCTGACACAAGTGCCTGAATGTTGGCATGTCTGAATTAGTACAATTTTACCAGCATTCTATTTTAATAGGTATTGATACATTATGTATATAGATAGATGATAGATACGGGCAGCATACTCCTGAATACTATGGCAATTTTAAAATTCTTAAGATACACACACACACATATGTACACACATACAGCTTATTTCTTTAGCATGATGCTAAATGGAAAACAACACAATAATTAGAAGAATAACTCTTCTGAATGTACAGAAACAATGTACTTATTAAAGGAATAATAAACAGAAAGGCTTTACATGCTATTTATTTTTCAGAATTCCCAATTTTAAACTGATTATAGTTACTGAAGATGTGTTCAAAAATTTGTTATCTTTTTCAAAAATACATTATCAAATGTTTGCTCAACAGTAACATTTTAGATTACTTTTGATAATAAATCTTCTAATCCAGAAGCTGAAGGCATATCTGCTTGTTTATTTTTAACGACTAAATTTTGCACATTTTTTGAATCATCCATATAATTGGGCTATCATCTGTAAATCTGTATATTGTATGGAAAAATTGCACAAATTTTAACTGTATGCATCTTAGTTGTTCTGGTTTACCTGCTAAGGATGTAAGCTGCATGTGTATATGTATAAACTTATGTGTGTGGGTAGATATGTATATTTGTTTTAAGAATTTTAGGATTTGCAAATATTGTATTCAGCAGTATGTTGCAGTGTGTGTATAATATAATGTAAACAAGTTAAAATAGCGTTTCAATAAAATTGAACTTATTTCAAAATTGGAATGTTTGCAGCTGTGACGTTGTGACAAGCACAGAAAGACAAAAATTTGAAAATTTATTGGAGAAGGAGACAATAGCTTATCATTATTTTCCAGTGTGGATCTTTTGTAATTATCATCAATTACATGCTAAAATATTAATAATATTAGTTTTAATTATAATAATTTATTTAAACATTTATTTTTCTCTTTCTAGTACTCAGACTCAAATAAAAATGAAAATACTCAATGAAATAAAAGCTTTTAATCTTTAAGCATCTGGAATTAATACTAAAATAAATCTCTTCTTTAGTTCTACAGTTATATTGTTTGAAGCATCTGGACTTCTATACATGGTTTCTGCGCACCTGGAAAATCATGGATTTAGACAATGGATTAATTTTGTCATGGAAAGTCTTGATTTTTCAAGTAAAATGAGTAAAAGTCATGGATCCGCTAAACTACTGATTAAATAATGCATTGAATTGTTTAATTCTATTTTTACTTGTCATTTGGCTGAAGTTACTGAGTTTGGTATTTATGTATTATCCTATTGACCATATTACCAAGTAAAATTTGTTCACCAAGGAAACTCAAAGCAAGAAAGTTTAATGGGTGGGTAAATGTATATTATTCTGGTTTTTTCTTAAATTGTAGATTAAAATTTTATTAATATAATAATAATTATTTTTTAATAAAAATTAGTTAAGATTTTTGCGCAAAATATAAGTTTATCTCTAGGGATATTGTATATAAACATTATAGGGTTATATTTGGCTATTATTCATGGTCACCTTGATAATACCAAAGTATCCTGAATTCAAATTGGAAACATTTTGATTGAAAAATTGCTATATGATTAAACTTAGGTATGTAGATACAACAATTTATTTTTATGTATGTGGGTTTATTAACACTTATAAAGTAAGTTTATAGTATTTTTATGATAAAATTCCTGTAATTTCTCTCAAAGCATATATTTTATTTGTATGTACATCAGAAGTTTTATTCATATATACTTTAACGAAAACTTTTTAAAGTCATGGAAAATGATCCGCTAAATCAGGGAAAGTCATGAAAAGTCATGGATTTGAAAAATTTTATTTTGGCAGATACCCTGTCTATACTACAGTGCCATACCCAGGAATTACAGTTAATCCTTAATTCTTGTGATCTCATGGTGGAAATGGTTATAGAATCTAGTGAGATCAAACAATAGTCAGTACTTATGAAGGAATAGCTGTGATACATTTATATAGTATCCAATCTATGAGAAGCTTTGTCAGAATATGGTGTTATTTAATATTAACTATAAATATTTTGTATGAATCCCCCCTTATTACCTGTTTAATCTTTTGAGGAGTTTTACACTAAGAATCAAAAAGAGTATAGCATGTTTTATTTCATCTCTTTAAACAAATAACAAAGTTTTATTTCATATGGATTACTAAAGTTCTCTTTGAAGTTTATTCTAGCACTAAATAACTAAAAATAATGTTGATTTATTACAGGGTTAATTCACTGTTTCACCATTAAGGCTAATTCTAGATTAAGCATCAAGCATTTATATTTTCGATAATCATTGATTGTTTTTGATTAACTATGATCAGACAAGACTTGAATGTTAAAATAAATTAGTGATTAATTTTAGGGTTTTCATATTCTAGTAATGCAAAAAATGGGTAATTTATTTTTTATGTTTATCACAAAACCTCATTCAACGGCGTTATTTTAATGTAGATATTTATAATTGTAAGTTAAATTTTTCAAATTTAAAAAAAATTATCTGCTCTGCTTATGTACTTCTTCGAACAAATAAATGGTCACTAAGAAATATTTTTTTGTGTAAAATGTTACATGAAAAAAAAGAGCTTTGATAAAATACTGCATTTGTTTAATAGATTAATATTTATTCCATGAGAAAGCAAAGTAATTATAGAAGACTCAAACTCAGGACAATTCTGAATTAAAAAAGCTAGCTTGGCATTTAAAAGGTATAGTTTCAATTCGAAACAGTAATTCACATCTTAAAATCCTGGCTTTCCTGACTGTAAAACGGTCTGGATTTGAACCAGATAATTCTCTGTTTCTTTCCAAATGTAGGTTGTCTATTTCCAGGACATTTAAAATATTAATTTCGACTTTCATTATTCTAAATTCACATGCTTTGAATTAAATGTGTTACCTCCAATGTCTTACCAGTTACTTGCATAGGATCGCGCCGTTTCGTTACTCTTAGATATGATAAACTCGTTTGCATTTAATATGTGTGTATATACATACATGTGTACACATATATAATACTGTATTTACGAACGTATGTTTTTGTTATATTAAATTTATTGACATACTTGGCTTGGCCTCCCTCTAATAGGATGTCCCTAGTGAACGCAAAATGTAATGTGTATTTATTGAAAATATTTGCATTGATTTAATGATTAAAATTTCAGTATTTATAGTATTCAGGTATATCTGCTGCACCGTACTACAAGTCATATACGAGATATGTTTATAAAGAGATGGAACTTTTGTTATAACACCTGTATTGCTGATTTTACAACCTTTTAAGTACTACGCCCTTCTAAATAGCCATCGATACTGGCAATAACAGTTTTCACAAAGTTTCTTCCCGTTTTTGGAGAGCTTCCTGGATCGCACTTTCTGGAATGAGAGTTTCTTGTGACATTCTCCTGAGACTCCTCTATGGTTTGTAAATGGTGTGCTTTCAGAGTGGTTTTATAAGTTTGTAAAACGAGACAAAGTCTGCCGATGCAAGGCCATTAGGGTGTATGGGGCACAACGGGAGTTGGGATGTTTTTCCAAATAATTGCGATCAGGAAGGCGCATGAGCCGGCACATTGTCATGGTGTGTGGCTCAGACATTGCCGTGATGTGAAACAGAGATATTTTTGTGTCTCATTTTAATCCCTTTTTCTGCATTTCGTATGTTACTTTTCCCACACCGTTTGTCACTTTTCTCATCTTTTTAATGTGAGTCCGTACCTGCTGTATTGGAATCCTCTCGATCAGTGTTAATCTATAATAAAAAATATATAAAATTCTCTCTGTTCGGCTTAATAAAATTGCATGGCCAGCTCGAATTTTAAGGCCCCTCCACACTATGGTCCACTGCAAGCCATTACCACCGTCTGGAGGTGGTATGACTTATTGAGGTCGACGATGTCAGACGATAAAATGGTCTTGGCGGAGGATGGCTTCGGGAGCGGTTGTTCTCCAAAGATCAAAGGCAGCCAGATGCGCAATTAAAGTGAGCAGTAGACCCTATGGACGAATCCACGCGCTCTGCTCATTTAGAGGCCCAGTGTGTGGATGCAACCCGTAAACCATCGTCCAAGGTAACCATTAGGAAGTGGTGAACAATTGGCATAGTGTGGAGGCTACATTAGGATTCTTAACAAAAATTATACCATGCGATAGAGCAGTAATTTTTTCGCCCTTTTGATGGTGGATCTGCACCTGCCATATTGGATTCCTCGCTGTCAAAGTTAACCTGTGGGAAAAATAAAATTTCCTCTGGCTGGCCTAGCTTTATATATAGAGATATTAAATATATATGTATTACATGATAGAGTAACAAATTCTCTAGGAGGCTATCTTTTTTTTTTTTTTTTTTAATTTATATTTGTTAAATATTTTTATTCAAAAGACGGGCCGAATTGTCAAAGTTACGTAAATTTAATATTTGTTTTTATTAAGTGTAGTTTAATAATTTAGGTGTTAGATAGTCATGAATATACATTTGGCTAAAGTGAATCGTATATTAGTGAAATAATATCCAAAGGTATCTCAACAGAAAAGCAGGTTCTTGTTTCTACAAAGAAGAAAAATAAAAGTAAAGCAGATCTTTGTCAGAGAATGCAATAAAATATATCCATAACAGTTTTATTTCTTAACTAGAACGACAATAAATACATTTATTAAAAATCACACACTTGTATTTTCAGAAAAAGAGCATTGAAGCGTTCATGCAAAGTTTAACCTTTCTAGTTTAAGAAAATCAATCAAATACAGAAGTAAGATGCACAAAATATTTAGTTTCAATTAAAAAGAAGGATTAGGTACGATTATTACATGCACAAAGTATGAAGAAGTGCTATATGTTATAGAAAATTCGAGATCATGCATGCTTTAAAAGGTTTATTAACAGGGTTAGTCAGCAATAGTGTATGAACGGATGTTACACTAATCTAACAGTATGAAAAATGCACACTATTGTATTATATTATAAATATAATAAAACAAATATTGTCGTTATATTCAGAATTAGAAAAATCATCTCACGGTTACAAAGACGTTCTAAACACTGATCGATACAATCTTAAGAAACAGTAAAATATTTCATAGATCCTTCCTAAGTCACACAAATTCTAGTCACCTCTTTAAAAATTTAGTTTAAAAATACATCAAATTTTGAGGTATTGCGGTCAAAGATAGTTACATGAGCATAAAAATATTTAACTTTATTCTAATCGGTTAACAAATAACGTGTTTTAAGTTTGCATTTAATGTATTTGTTCTGTTACGCGTTGTATTTTTTTTTTTCTCGTCTGCTAGCTGAAACCGAAAAGATTTCTAAATGAAAAGTAAAACAACCATGGAAATGGAAAGCAAAAATGGTATTTAAAACTTAACCCTTTGCCTGTGGAATGTGTGTGTGTAAGAAAAAAGTGCCAAAAATGGAAAAATTTTTTCTGCTTAATTTTGTTCGTTATTATTATCAATATGTTAGAAATAGATTACTTTTGAAAGAAAAATTTTAAACGAAATAACTACTATTTTCACCTATATGAGAAATGTTAATCGGTTACAGTAATTTTTGCTCAAATTATAACAAAATAAATCAAATGACATAAAAAAACTAATATTGTTGTCTATATCAACTATCATGAATTCCATGTCCCTCAGATTCCTTTGCATTGCACAAATCCTTTACACGACAAATAACACGAAACTGCCAAACTTTTCAAGGGAAAGTATCTCTATCTATCGAAAAAATGGCAAATTATATATTATGCATTGGACGAACCGCTTTCAAGCTTTACGGAATTGAAATACTGTTTTTTTCTCTTGCCCCAACTCAGGTCGAGCATTCCAAATTTGGCGCATTTGCGTTGCCCAAACTGAGTTGAGGATTAACAGGCAAGGGGTTAAAGCCCATTTTGTGAGTGGAATTGCATAAAAATTTTAGGGGTATTGATTAAAAAAAATTGTTTGAGTGTATATATAAAACTGTAAAGTCTAAGACATACATTAATTTCTATACATCAAGAACAGATCTTGTATATGTATATGTGCGCGTATATGTTTATTCAAATTTTAAAGAAAATTATTTATGTATTCAGTATAAACTACATTAATCATTAATTTCCTAAAAGAATGGTAGAAAAATTCAATAAATAGCTTCTTATAAAAAAAGATTTTAGTACAGTGTTAAATTAATTTTTTTAAACTTGACTGATTATATTGTATTCTTATCAGCCTTAAATTATAATTTTTTCTTATTATATATATATCATCGAGGTACTCTTTAGCTTCTTTGAAGTAATTTTAAACTTATTTTTTGTCCTGCTTGCTTATTTATCATTACAATACAAACGAATTAATATATTAAATATATGGCATTTATTTTTTAAAAATTGAATTTGTGTTTTTCCTACTGGTAATGGTCATTTTGCATTATATATATATATATATATATATATATATTATATATATATATATATATATATATATATATATATATATATTTTAATGTTATATTTTATAAACAAAACTGAGACCATAAAAGTATCCCAAAGAAGTTTCAATATGGACGGATTTTTAAGCTATGTAAAAAGCTGTGTACTTAAAAATATTTTTTCTAAATCTTTTAAGGCTATTCATAGTGTCAGCAAAGTAATATACATTAAAGTACATTTACGTTATTATATAATGCATATTAAATTATCAAAATTATATTTTTAAACATTTATATCAATGCAAAAAAATAAATAAAAAAATAAAAATATATATATATATATATATATATATATATATATATATATATATATATATATATATATATATTAATATTAATATTATACTTTAAAACCAAAAATGAGATCATAAAAGTATCTCGAAGAAGTTTCAATATGGACGGAATTTTAAGCTGTGTACTTAAAAATATTTTTTCTAAATCTTTTAAGGCTATTCATAGTGTTAGCAAAGGAATATACATTAAAGTACATATACGTTATTATATAAGGCATATTAAACTACCAAAAGAAGTCATTTGTGTATTGGTTTTGATATTTGTACAGTTTAAATGAAAAAATCTCTATTCTTAATGAAGTTATTTTTAAATTACCTGGATGAAACTTATACATATATATATATATATATATATATATATATATATATATATATATATATATATATATATATATATATATATATATATATATATAAATATATATATATATATATATACATATATATATATATATATATATATATATATATATATATATATATATATATATATATATATATATATACATATATATATATACATATACATGTATATATATATATATATATATATATATATATATATATATATATATATATATATATATATATATATATATATATATATATATATATATTGATAAAATATTAGATCGATAAATAATAGATAGATAAAGGCATTCACACCCAATCCATCTTTCTTCCTATCCGGTTTACATTTACTGGGCTTAATGGATTTATAGTGTTTTGGTCCTGATTTTGGTTCTGGTTTATTGTTATTATTATTATATATATCAATGTTATATCTTATAAACAAAAATGAGACCATAAAAGTATCCCAAAGAAGCTTTAATATGGACGGATTTTTAAGCTGTATACTTAAAAATATTTTTTCTAAATCTTTTAAGGCTATTCATAGTGTTAGCAAAGTAATATACATTAAAGTACATATACGTTATTATATAATGCATATTAAACTACTAAAATTATATTTTGAAACATTTTAATATTGCAATTTAAAAACAAGAATGAGACCAAAAAGTATCCCAAAAAAATGTTAATATGGACGGATTTTATGGACGGAATTTTAAGCTGTGTACTTAAAAATATTTTTTCTAAATATTTTAAGGCTATTCATAGTGTTAGCAAAGGAATATACATCAAAGTACATATATGTTATTATATAAGGAATATTAAACTACCAGAAGAAGTCATTTGTGTATTGGTTTTGATATTTGTACAGTTTAAATGAAAAAATCTCTATTCTCAATGATGTTATTTTTAAATTACCTGGATGAAACTTAGCGCTACTGGAAACAACTATAGAAGAAATATTAATATACAATTTATAATATTAATGTACACAAACAAGCAATTTGATTAAAAAAATTCTGATAATTTTATGAAATTTTTTTTATTAGCTTCAGTAGAAAATTATGAACTATATCAATATTTATGTAAAGTTTATTGTTTTGAAATTTGAAAATTTTGGGTACTTATTAACCCGTTTAAGATCACGACTAAATGTTCTTTCAGATTTAATGGCATTAGGTTAGAAACGTTGTCCATGAAACTCATAAACAGGAAACATATGAAAACGATTTTTACATTCCATTAGGAATTTTTATTTTTATTTTTATTTATTTATTTATTTATTTATTTATTTTTGAGGGAGGGGTTATTGTGAAAACCATTCCTTGTACAGCATAAAAAGAATAGTTTCTTAAAATTAATTATATTTGACAGAAGTAATTATATTTGAAGAACAACGTATAATTATCATTAAAATGATGTAATAAATAGATAACTATGTAATTTAAAAACGTTGTTTTGGGAAGAAGTTTTTATTTGGAGTCATAAGGAGAAAAATCAAATTCTTGATTTTTTCTTGTAAAGCAACTTTAAACTAATACATTTCAAAGAGAAAAATAAATTATGCTTAATGTTACCATCTGCTGCTACATCAAAGAATAATAAACAAAGAAAACAGACAAAAAATACTTCGCATGTTTTTAAAAATAAGAGAAAAATATATTAACAGGTGGTTTCGCGGGTTTGAATCATTAAAATATTTTTTGTTTATAGAATTCTGTACTAAATTAGTACTTAATCTCAATGTCTTAAAATTCTAAAATTTACTCTAGGTTTAATTTACATCGTTTGTTTATAGAATTCTGTACTAAATTCTTATTTAATCTCAATGTCTTAAAATTCTAAAATTTACTCTAGATTTAATTTAGAGCGTTAAACAATTTTTGTGTATTTAAAAGTTTCCTTCTTACATAATTCAAAATTTATATTCCATTTTGATTTTAAAAAATCCTACGATCTGTTTTTAATTAAACAAATTATAAATAATGAATCAATTTCTTTTTATGTTCATCATAGTATATCTTTCGATTACAATATTTTGAATTAATTATAAACGACTTTTTTAAATTTAAATGATTTAAATTTAATTTAAAATTCGAAAAAATTATTTTTACTTTAATTTACTTTAAAAAATTACCGCTGACTGAGGTATATCCTCAAAAACTACTTTTATAAAGTTTATACTTACTTTTTATCATTTAAATATTTTACTTGTTCAAAGAATTCATTGTATGATTCTGCAATCGTTTAAGGCGATTATATATATATATATATATATATATATATATATATATATATATATATATATGTGTGTGTGTGTGTGTGTGTGTGTGTGTATTCCTCTTTGTTGAGCTTAAGCTAATAAGTGAAATTCAGTATAATTGCATGTATATTCAACACCAATTATTATTATTTTAATTTTTATTATTTGCACTAATTTAGTTATCCGGTTTTGGCAATTATTTTTTTCAAAATTGGAAAATGATATTTAAAAGAATAAACTTGACACTTTTATGCGTTTTTTACTTTTGTGTTCTTTTCAATTTATTTTAATACTGATCCAAAATTTATAATTTTCACGACAAATCTACAATTTGTTTATAAAAAAACAACTTGTTTATTTTATAAATTATTTATTACACTAAAAATGGCTGGAATGAAAATTGAGGTACTGTATTTTAAAGCATTCATTTACTTCAATACGAGAATTTTTACTACGAGAAGTTTTTATTTTGGATGGCTAATTTCTAAGTATGCTTGTAAATAGATATTTTCATTTTACTGAAAGAAAAACAGTTTAACTGCAATTTTTAGATACTTTAATTAAAGGAAAAACATTCTTAAAAATTAGAATTAATGATATTTTTTACTGTTTAGCTGGGTCTTAAGATTTAATTAAAAAGGATTTTTTAATTTTTTGGTAATGTAAGGTAAGAAATTAAATTGATCCCTTGCGTAGCTAATGCTCTTGATTAAAAATTTTTTTTTAAGTGTTAGCGTAAAGCATTTTTATCTCTTAAAAAGATATAAAGAAAGTTTTGCCACAGAGTGCAAAAAGTAGTGTGCAAGCACACCGTTATAAAATTCAGATATCTAATAATAAAATAAAAATAGTTTTAAGGTAAATAATTCCGTACATTTTCTAATTGATTAGAATTTCTTAATGGTTGAAATAACCGGACTATTTAAATCTATAACTTATATAAGGTAATACTGAAAAATAGGGTGCTCCTTGGCATTTTTGGCGGGATTAATGGCGATGTTTACTGAAAAACAAAAGTATTCCATTCTAACATTGTATTCCTTGCTTTTTGAGCGACTTTAATTGATGAAGAGTGCGTGACTATTATAGAATTATATACTTTTACTTAATTAGCCAAAACCATTTAGAAACCGGGCATTTATATTTATGGGCAATCAATCCCTCTATAGTTTACAAAGCCAACAGCTCCAAATTATTAAAAATTAGTCATAGTGGACCATTAATGGTTCATTATATCTATTTTTTAAGCATTACGAACATTTAATATATAAGAAAAGGTTTGTACAAGGAGAGCTGGATACAAATATAATATAAATAAAAATATAGATACAGATTGTTTGGATACGGCGAGATCAGGAAAAAGTCTTAGGCTACCATGCTTAGAGGTTTATCACCAAGTTGGCGGAGGCACCCTGTTCTTCAGTCAAGCCCTTACATACATTTAAAAGATTATTTCTATAATTTTTCATATTTATCCTAATTGTGAAAAATTGTTTTGTTTTAATAAACCACTAATTGTGTTTAATTTTTGTTAAATAAATACTACAAAATACGTTACAAAGTTACGCTAAACATCTTTGAATAACCGTTGCCATTATTATGTTTAAAAAAATGTATCAACTGAAACTTAATAGCCCAGTAAACGTGTAAGATACATTATTTGGAAAACGATAAAATTTGTTATGGGCAATTGAACATTTATCAAACAAGTCAGCTGCTATGTAGTTAGTAAAATGCTTCTTTTGGCTGATTTATTATTATTATTTTGTTTATTTTGTATTGCATAATTCTTGGGTTTAAAAAAAACTAAATCTTTGCAGGTGCATTGACAATAGTCTTTTGCGAGTGTATTGTGTTACATTTTGGGAAAAACTAGCTAATAGTGTTCTTACAAATATTCGGTTAAAAAATTACGGATATAAAGATTCGAAACTTTCTCTTATTTGGAAAAAATACTTAAATTTATTTTTATAATTTTCTTCTACTTTATTTTCTGAAAATTTTACGCTGGCTATTAAATTACTAGTAAATAAGAAGTAAACATAAAAGTTCTATTAAAATGTTGTTAAATGATTAAAAATTGTTAAATAACTTTTTATGTGTAGACGAAATGACATATTTAACAAGTCTTTAAATTATACAAAATTAGTAATAATTTTAGAAGTTAAATTTTATAATTAGTTTTTATTTTTATACGGTAAAAAAAATTTCAAGATTTTTGTAATGTCTCTCACAGTTTTTTTTTTATAATGGAAGCAAAATTTTCACAGTGTAAATGTTATAGGAATTTTTATCGTTAAAGATAAAGAGTAAGTTTTTTTTGGAAGGGGGGGGGAGTTAAAACGTTAATTAATAATTCAATGCGAAAAATTTTCTTTTATTAATATTTAATTTTTAATTTTTTTTAATTCTCAGTTAAATTATTACGTTGAGTAAGGTAAATATTACGTTTAAACTAACTGTATCTAAATAATTTTGTCATTTATTCATTCAAATACATTATCTTGTAAATCATCACATAAATTAATATGTTTAAATTAGTAAACACCTATTTCACAACGTGTTCTTTCCTTCACAGTTTTAAAACTTTCTGGTTTAGTGTTTGATCATCTATTACTCGAGTAACTAATTTTTTGCTTTGCTTTCCAAGTGTTTGTACCATTTTGTAGTACAGTGAAATAAAGGAAATCCTTTGTTATGATTTTTACACAAACAGTCAAGTTATTTGAAGTGAAATCTAATTTACTGGTGTTATACTTATTATTTATATCCAAAATAGGCTGTGTTTCTGTCACCTAGTTATTTATGTTATAGAAAGTGTCACGAACAGTAATAATAAGAACGACTGTGTTTATTTTGTGACCTTACTTTTATAATGTTTTATTGAATTAAATGCTGTTTAACAATAAATTTGATTTGTCTGGTTCTTAAAATTTAAAATGATGATTGATGTGCGATCTGGCAATTCCAGTATAAATGACAACAATGAAAAGTTATTTATTTATTTTTGACTGTTATTTGACCATATTTGTGACTCTGTGAAATAGTATTTTTCGTGATTTCAATTTACTTAATTCATGCTACCGCTGAGTAACTAAGCAAACTCTGAACTTCTATGAAAGAAAGAGCATAAAAAAATAAAAGAAAAGTAATTGTAGTGACATCACAGAACGTTTTCAGGGCCTGATTATCACAAGGGCAAACGGGGTTTAGGCCGGGACTCCCAAATCTTAATTATATTTACATTAGTTTAGGTATTAAAGTTCTGCGCCTGGGCATATGTTTATATTTATCGTTGGCGTTGTAATAGAACTTTTTTTCGCCCTCCCTCTAGTGACGACCTGGAGAAACTGCTATCAGTGTATCTCAAACAGCGGTTAGAGTAGGTTATCCAATGTAATGTTATGTCTGGAATCTGATGTAAAATTAATTGTCGTTTATAGGTTTAAGTTTTATGGACCGATCTCACCAAAGTCGTTTAACATCTAACCGCGATTAACCTATGGTGTCAACCAATGGTGTGACGCAATTCTTCTCTTAAACAGAGATTAATCGTGGTTAGCCCTTAAATCACTTTGGTGAGACCTTCTATTAGTGCTGTTTTATAACTGTTCTGTGCTCTTTTAAAATATGCTAATAAAGAAGTTGGGAGCCTGATGTTATGTTTATTAAAGAATGGTTAAAGTATTGCTTTTAACAAACATGGAAGAAGGGTTTTACTATTTTAGTCATATATATCAGTGTTTTTCAAAAAAGATTCTACGAGGTGTCCCCTGGGCTACCGCGAGCGGATTTAAAAATGTAAATAATGCAGTATTAACTGTAGTTATGTTAAATCCACGAGTTACAAGTTGTTATCTTAACATCTATGAAACATGGTTTTGGTTTCGGCTGTTTACATTCTATGCACTTATGGTCAAACATTCTGGATGCTTCTGTGCTGCCAACAGAAGTTATCAGCCTCAATCATTACAATTTTGATGATTAAAAAAATATATTTATTTGACAAATCATTTTTCACATATGTAGTAGCAACATAAACGAAGTATCGAAATAAGATTGATGCATAAAACGAAATATGCCTGCAGATAACACCTATGAAGTTAAATTTCGGTTATTTGTGCAAAAAATTGGAAGCACAACCTAGTCAGTAGACGTTATGTTGTAAAATCGACAAAGTAAATTGTTGTAAATGATATAACAGTTGATGACACTGATAGTAATGCTATTTTTTTAGATAAATAAAATAACGTTATGCAAATTTTGAATTCAGCTGAACAGTTTTCTTAAAATTTGTATTACTACTACTAGCATTTACACACTGTAACTGATATACATAATTTTGGTTTTGTTTGGAGTGCTACGGTCTACTTTTTGCAACACGAGGCCTAATGAGACCGGGACCTTCAGCTTAAAGCCGATTCCGAACGGCTACCAACATCCATGTCACAGTGGGATTCGAACCCACGAACTCCGGTACCGATGGCCTAACCAATCGGCCATCGTTTGGCTGCGTAACTTTGGAGAAAGGTATAGTATTGCCACAATGATCTGAGCTTTTCTCACCATGAATTTTAAGCTGAACTTAATTTTTAACTTTAATTTTATCATTTTATTTCTTTTTCTTAAATTAACTTAACTCAAATCTTATTGTATCTTAATATCATTCACATTTATCTTACTGCATTGACAGTATTTTTCTTAAAAAAAAAAAAAATTCTTTGCTATCCTTAAACTTTTTTTTATTAGCTATCCCTAAACTTTCTTTTAGCCTTTTTAATATTTTATTATATTTATCTATTAATTTTATGGGTCTAGTATTTTCTATTTATTTTTAATATTATCTAAAGACCTGCATTTTTATTTTATTGTTTATCGTCTTAATGACCGGACACTCATCATAAATTTAGTAGCCTCACAACAAGGGATAAGGCCTTTGGCCAAGGGACCCTAGTCAAACCTCCAATTAGTTCGAGTATTGCCTCAAAAGGACATATGGTTCCAAGTTTGCCGTGAGCCCTAAAAATTTGAAGACCACTGATATATTTATTCCCCAATTTAATTATATATGTATGTATAAACATTTTGATAGTCAAAATGCAATTTTCCATAGAGGATAATATTGCATGAGTTCTCCAGAATATAGTCTTTATTTTTCTATTTATGACTATTTTAAATGAGCACTCATTTCTCACAAAATGCAATTTATGTATGAATTGTCAATTCGGCCTATAATATGATCTTTCTTAACCACTTGCCTGATTATCCCAAGTTATTTCGGGTTCGTATATATTGCAGTTAATTATTATCTCGAGAAAACTGGGACGAATCAGAATTTGTCTGTAAAATTTCTTTTATCACGGTTTTACTCGACCTGGAGGAAATTAAAGGAAATATTTAGCTTTGGTAGGTAGTTTTACTGGTTTCCCAGTAATTTTGGTGAAACTGGTCACATGTTTTCAACTGATTAGAAAATTTTCAGAAAATCATAGTGACGAGTTTTCTGCCACATCAGGAAAGCTCAGTATTAGTCCTTTACCAGTCAGGTTAACCTTATGGTATTTTCCAGATGTTACTTCTACTACAAAAAAAAATCAAATCCAACGAGACAGTGTACTCTGTGCTCCCGTAAAAGAGATTCCAGAGGCAAGCCAATAAGAAAAGAGACCGGATACTATTGCACATAATGTCAGGTATCACTTTGTGTTGTCTCTTGCTTCAAAAACTATCATACAAAGACAAATATTTAACTTTTTTCAATTTGCCCGCGATAACTCGGCATAGTAAAATAATATTAAAACTAAATGCTTTTACGCCTGTAAAAAATTAAAAATTCAACCAAAACCCAACATATTTTGTTTTGTTTTATTTTTTTGTATTTAATAATAAAATAAAAATATGTGATGATTTTTTGCAATTTTTTTCAAAAAAAAATTTGTAATGGACGCAGTTAAATGAATTATTTTTTGCGATGACTGTCATTTTTTTCATGTTATTACATTGCAATGTTTTATACTTATAACTCCACATTATTTTATCGATAAAATGGTTACAGATTGATTAATTAGTTGCATTTATCTAATAGTATGTCTCGGATCCTATTTTAAACAAATCAGATTTCTGACTTAACACAAATTTCTACTGATGTATTTTCAGGAAGTCCTATTTAAAACTGTCTCATTGAAGCTGGTTGTAAATATGCTACGTTCGTTTAAAATGTACTATAATTTTCTCTATGACTTAATATATAATCTTACGCATTTATCGTGATATTGTAAACTACACACTAACTAATAATGTTGCTGTTGTTGTTAAAATCGCTTTGTGTACATGCTAAATTAAGATGCTTGTGATAACATGGGGGTCCCATTGAGAGATAGATGATCAGGCCCTGAACGTCTTTCACCAATAAGTCGCATACAGACTTTTTAAAAATTCATTTTACTTCCACTATAACCTTAGACTTAGGACATCGTCTGCTCATTGTGTGGCTTTTATTCAAAGGAAAGACATATACGATTACATTTTGAACGCAATTTCATTAAAGCATTCGCAGGTTTTATGGCAATTTTCCGTGACATCGACTGTGATATTCATCTAGGATTATATTGTAAAGATACACTGTGGTTTCAGTCAGGAGGTTTGAGCACTAAAGTCAAATTAATTAGTAAAATTATTCTTATAAATACTATACTGATTAAATACAACTAGGTCCCTTGTCAGCTTGAGCATGAAATATCTAAATCTTTTAAATTACGTTATTCTTCTTCCGAATTTCAATTCAATTTTTCTACAACAGAAATCAAAACTAATATAAAAACTTCAAGTTTAATACAGTTGGTTTTTTTTTGTAGCTATCTTATTTTTAAATATACAAAAAATCATAACAAACCACTCAAATTTTCAGAAAGGAAACGAAAAACCATTCGAAACTGCTTTCTTTTTAATACTTTAATAAGTCATATCATGATGTAACTTAACTTCAGTTAGGGCTTAGTATTCAATATTCATTAATTATTCCAGTTAATAAAAACTAATAATTAGTAAGTTATCTTTGGTACTTAAATGTAACATCAGTAATTCATACTTTAATAAGTTATATCATGACGTAACTGAACTTAAATTAGGGCTTAGTATTCAATATTCAGTTATTATTACAGTTAATAAAAACTAATAATTAGTAAGCTATCTTTGGTACTTAAATGTAACATCAGTAATTCATACTTTAATAAGTCATATCATGATGTAACTTAACTTCAATTAGGGCTTAGTATTCAATATTCAATAATTATTACAGTTAAGAAAAACTGTTATAATTAGTAAGCTATCTTTGGTACTTAAATGTAACATCAGTAATTCCTATTTTTTTAGAATTTTGAAGGGGACTAGTCCCCTTAATCCCCCTCCTTGGCTACGACCTTGGTATGGGATATTAATAAAAAATTAGTATTTGAGATATTACAATAAATAATTCATAAACGAATGTTCCAAAGTAAATTTTCTTACTATTTCATTGATCAATTTGTCATTTCTAAATCTAACTTTTATTTAAAAATCTGTAAATTTATCTATCACTGTCATTTTTTTTCATGTTATTACATTGCAATGTTTTATACTTATAACTCCATATTATTTTATCATTAAAATGGTTAAAGATTGATTAATAGTTGCATTTATCTAAAACTTATGCCTCGGATCCTATTTCAAACATATCAGATTTCTGATTTAACACAAAATTTCTACAGATGTATTTTCAGGTAGTCCTATTTAAAATTGTCTCACTTAAGCTGGTTTTAAATATGCTACATTCATTTAAAATGAACTACGATTTTCTCTATGACTTAATATAATCTTACGCATTTATCGTGATATTGTAAACTACACAATAACTAATTTCAAAGAAATCGAGAGATTAAAACACAATCCGGTACCAAAAATTTGAGTAATCTGCTATAAGTTTAAAATTTTGTTTAACGTATTCCAAGAAAAGAAACATATATTAAATTGCTGAGCCAAGGGATAGTTGTACAACATTGGAAGCCTTACTACTGAGTCACCACATACACTGGGAATTTTACATATATTTATAAGTAATATAAGTATATATACTGTATGTACACACAAAAGCAGTGATTTTCTGCGTTTTATGGATGGATTCCTTTTGAGCACTTTTGTGCTTTTAGAAATTAAAATTATTCGAATTGAAGTACGACACTCTTGTCTTAAATAACAACATGCTGTTCAATATAGCTATAAATAGAAGCATTTAAACAAAAATCCACTAATAGATTTGGCCTCTCACAAATACTAGTTTTGACTTTCTTGGAGAATTGGGTGCAGTATAAGTCTGTGAGACAACTTTAAAGTTTTTTACCACCCCACTTTTTATTGTAAATACAGAAAAAAATTTCTGTAAACTTTCACGCTTTACAGCATGTTATTCTAAGTTTTGATTTTGTCTCCAGTCAGACAGTTCACCACTAATCTTGGTATTCAGTCGAATGTGCACGACACAAAACACATTTTTTCATGATCAAAAGGGATCCTTTACCTTACAGAAAATCACAGCACAGAAAGCAAGAATTTATGGAACAGTTCATAATACTAGGGGGGAAACGGCAATGTTTTTTTAGTACGCATGGACGGGATCCAAATCGCCGAGGTCATCTAAATCAAGGGCCGCTGCTTCGAGGGCCGCTTTGCATTCTGCCCATGGTTGGTTCTGCAGTAAATCTTGCTGCTGTTGCTGTTGTTGTTGTTGCTGCTGTTGTTGTTGTTGCTGCTGCTGTTGTTGCTGTTGTTGCATGGGCTGCCTGTCCACCACGTACGAAGAGGCATTCTGTACGTAGTTGTTGATGAATACCCCGTTATTATTGCCGTTAGTCAGTACGTTATTCGTAGAGGGTACTGACGACGACACACCGGTATTACCGAAAGGTACAGAAATACTGAGCAGAGGTGTAAGTGTGACATCCAGACCTGAATGCTGGAATCCCCACCAGTCTGTAGCCGTCTGGATTCCATGCGCTGCTCCTCCTATGTCTAGGTTGTCAGTTGCTACGAGATCTAACTCATTGGGTAGATCCGAGCTACTTCCATCAGAGCTGAACAGGTCATCATTCAGGGCTAGAGCTGTATTTACTACCGAAGAGATTGAATCTTCCGGTCTGTATTTATAGAGGCTGTCCAATTCCAAATCTGGATCGCCTAGCACTTCATTCCAGTAAAGGTCGTTTCCCGTTTGTCCGTTCACGACTGTGCTCTGGACAGTCCTCAATCCCCCCGGCACCAAGCCGTTGTGGGGTATTGGCTCGAGAACTGCCAGGACCTCTGCATCGTCTTCGGTAAAAGATGATGGGGACGTTTTATGGATCTGTTGTCGATGAGATGATTGTACCAGCAATCTGTCGGGTTGAAAATCGCACATATTGTTAGAACTGGTCGTTGCGTAAGCAAAAACGTCTTGATGCGAGGGCGATGACATGACCGGAAGAGGCTTCAGGTCTGCCATTATTTCCATGTCAGTGTGCGCGAGTAGGGATCCTGCAGAGCTCGGAGGTGTGTCCTGTTGAAATGTTTCAAGGACTCTCGACAAAGTATCTGACTGTCCTTTCAGTTTGTTATCCCTCCTGGATTTCTTTGAATTCCCTGTTCCAGCTTGTCTTTGAGTGGGACGCCTCTTTTTAAATATTCCGTCTACCAAGGATTCTGCGTATTGCGGATCGAGTCTCCAGAAGCCCCCTTTGCCAGGTTCGTCCTTACTTCTTGGAATCTTTATGAAGCATTTATTGAGCGATAGGTTGTGGCGAATGGAATTCTGCAAAAGAAGAGAAAACAAATATTTTAAATTAAGCTCTGTAAACGAAGCTTAAAAATATCTCTGATTGTTACTGAAATCTAAGTTTATTAACAAGAGGTCACAGCAAAAAATATTCATATTAACAAAGTAAAAAAATTTTCAATTAACATCCTGAAATTAGGGATGGAATAAGTTTCACATTTTATGCCTTATCAACCCTGATTTTCTCATAATGACTGATTATCATTCATGCCTATAAATCACTTCGTATTGTATAATATATACTAGAGATAATATCTTTAATTTGTGATGTTTCATGCTTTGTCTCAACCATTTGTTTCAATAAGTAGCCAAGTCTGTTTATTATTGAAGACGTTAATCTTAAAACCAAATTACTTGTATGGTATGAAACTTTATTGGTATTTATCTTTTAAAGAGGTCTTTGAGTAATTTTAAACAACTTTGAAGTGGAAAATTGTCCCTAGAGAAATTTAAAACTTCCCTAGAAAAGCTTCCCAAAAGTTCCCAAAACTATTATTATCTTAAACACATTTAAGGTGGGTTTGTACCTACCATAATGAAATCCTCTTGCTTATTGTTAACTTATGGGGAAAATGAAATTCCCTCTAGCTGACCACATTTTAAAAATTCTTTAAAAAAAACTTATATCACGTAATAGAACAGCAAATTCGCTGTGGGGCCGGTATCGACAACAAAAGTGTATATTCCTAGAGAATTTTGTGTAAAGTTGTTGCACAATTCAGACGGTCACTTAACAGATTCCTTTTCTCCAATAAATTTAAAGTTCCACAGTTCTGGACTTGTGTTTCTGATGGCGTCACGACTGCAATTTGAATAGTAGTTTCTTTTGACCAGTAAGCCCAGGGAACTTAAATAATACGGCCAATTCTCCCATGTGATAGATGAAAAATATTTTCAATGATTACATATTTATATATATTTCTAAAAAGTATTTAAGATCATATATTATGCTATGTATTAAATATATCAGATATAATTCGTCTGCCAAATCAGAATATTCACGATTCTCAAAATTACCTGGGAATGATAGTTCTTCCTATTTCCTGATTCATTCCAATTCAATGAATCAGATACATTAAAGAATATTACATGTACAATATTAAACCGATTAAAATATTCATTTATCCGAGTGGTTCCTGAAAAACCCATTTTTTAATATGTTTGATCTTGGCTTACATTCAAAACGAAATGAAAAATTACATGCATTTATTCGAAAATCATTTAGATTTTGAGCTTCATAATTACAATTTAATGAAGTACTATGAAATATCTTTTCTGCTTGAATAAAATATACCACCATAAGTGGAGTGTAATGCGATTTTCCGCCAGTTCTTATTCAGTTTTTTTTTTTTTTTTTATAAATGTCAGGTTTAGTATCTTTTTTTTGTTTTTTTTTTGTTTAAGCATGGATTATCTATAATAGCATCCATGTCAATTTATGCAATTTCTCAGAGATAAAAAAAAGCTTCAAAATACGTATCAATATAATATAAGCAAACTATTAAAATATATGATAAAAATAAACTATGCATAATGTAATATAAAAATAATTTAACATAAAAATAAACTGTAATTATATAATAAATAATATAACAATTAATAATATTATTCAAAGTTATTATGTTATAAATTATATTAGTAATATAAATTATTATGATTTTGTAAAATATAATATTATTATAAATTATATTATTACTATAAATTATTATGATTTTATAAAATATAATATTCATTATAAATTGTTATTAATTAACAACAATAACTAATAATTAGTAATCAATTATAATAATTATTGAAATATTACTAATAATTACTGATAATTAATAATAAATTATAATAATTATAATTATAATAATTATTAATATTATTAATATTATAATTATTATTATAATTATTTAAATAATTAATATTAATATTATTATAATTATTATAATTATTTATTAATTTAATAATTATTAATATTATATTAATTATTTAAATAATTATTATAAATAATTAATAATAAATTATAGTGATAATTAAATTAATTGTTATTAATAATTAATTATATTAGTAATTAATAATTATTTATAATAATTGATAATTGTTATTAATAGTAAATAATAATCAATACTAATTATTAACAGTAATTATTATTAATAATTATTAATGATCAATGATTATAAATAATTAATAATAAATTATAGTGATAATTAAAATAACTGTTATTAATAATTAATTATATTAGTAATTAATAATTATTTATAATAATTAATAATTGTTATTAATAGTTAATAATAATCAATACTAATTATTAACAGTAATTATTATTAATAATTATTAATGAGCAATGATTATTAATAATCAACAATGATTCATAATTAAAAATTATAATGCGAGAATTCAATGAGATCTTTAGAAAATCTTGCCATTACTTCCTTAATATGAGAGATTATATACCTTGGCTTTGTTCACCTAAAACAGTTTGAGTTTTTATCGCACTGTAAGTTTGATAAATTTTCTCAAAATATGCTGTTATTTTTAATATGAAAAGATATATCAAGTCTTGAGTTAAAAGTTATGATTAACAGTGATTTCGCAAGATTAAAAAATGCTCCATACTCCCGTATTCGAATGCATTGCGTGTGGTTTTGCTATTTATGTAACCCTTCCCATCACAGTTGGATAAAACTAAAATGCGTGCCTTACTTAATGATCCTAGAAAATGTAATGTAGGCGGATGCATTGACCCTTATGGGCGTTGCCTTTCTTAGAAGGAGAGTCGCGTCTATTTAATGTTGCAGGAAATTCGGAAGAATAATGAACTAGGTTTACTAAACTTTTGACACCGATACCCTATATCTTATCTCTTGGTTGTTTTTTGTATTTTCTTCGTCTAGAGAACTTAATTTTAAGAACTAAAACAGTCATTTCACAAAATCGTATTGATTTTTCTTGCTAGTGTATAAGCTACTTTTTAAGCAGCTGTGAAAATTGTTAATTATAGAGATCAATATTCATATGCAGAGTGTTGTGATGAGGGACTCGCAATGTGGTCAGCATAAGTCGAAGGATCAACTTTAGGGGTCGACACCATCGTAGCTTAACCAAAAGGAACTCACTTCCGGAGGGGGCACAACTCATTTTTTAGTCTACCCCCTTTTTTTAAATTTTTAATGTTCTTTATTTTATTTTTTTCTCATTTAATAAGTAGTTTACCCCAATTTTTATTTTATTTATTTTTATCATGGTCTGGTTTTATTAATTACAATAACTAACAAACTTGACTTAAGAACTGGGTTCCCCCTCCAACTTGGCGATAATGGTTTAAGTATGGTCGCCTAACATTTTATCCTGATCTCACCGTGTCCAAACAATCTGTATCTATATTATAATTTATATGATATTTGCAACCAACTCTCCTTGTGTAACTCTTTTCTATTAAAAGTACGCAATGCTAAAAAAAATGCATATATAACAAACCATTAATGGTTCATTATGGCTGATTTTTAATAATTTGGAGCTGTTGCGTTTGTAAACTGTTAAGGGATTAATTGCCCTTAAATATAAACGTCCGGTTTTCAATTTGTTTTCTTTAATTTAGTAAGAGTTTATAATTCTATTACAATGGCGCACTGTGCATTAATTAAAGTCGCCAGAAAAAAGCAAGAAAGGCAATGTTTGGATGGATTATCTTTGGATGGAACCCAATTCTTAAGTAGTCCCATTATTGAAATAATTATTACTAATAATTATTAATAATTATCTAAATAATTATTATAAGTAATTAATAATAAATTATGGTAATTATTAAAATAATTGTTATTAATAATTAAGTTTATTAGTAATTAATAATTATTGATAATAATTTAGGTTTAGGTTTGTTAGGTCATTTTCACCCCTGAACTATTGCGAGGTTACAGTGGGTATTTTTGAGCACGCCAAGTCACGGGGATTGCGCAGAGTGGGCCGTCCCGTCGCAATGACTTATGAGTGATGGTTCCGAGGTCTAGGATTGTAAGTCACCTCACTAAATTTCCTGTCTTCCTCTTTTGGCTTTTCGGTTCCTCGTCTTAAGGTGTAACGAGCAAAATTCCCATCTCATTCTCTGTCTTTTCTTTCACTCCACGTGGTTCGCGCCAACCCTCAATAATTCAGGAGTCAAGAGGTCAGCTAAGCATCTAGTAGTCTTCCAAATTCCTCCTCTCAGCGCCATTCTTCTGCGTTCGCTCGTGGATTGCGCCTACGAGCACGGTCCGGGTACTTCAAGGCGACTGGAGGAGTGGGGTGGCCCATTACTCGCGATCTGCGGCTCGGTTCGGTGCTTGATTGCCACTTGTGTCAGCCAAGAACATGGGTCACATGCCATAAGAATTAAGGCAAAGGGTGACCTCTTTGTTTTGACATGCACCGCTAGGGTGAAAGAGTGATTTCGTTCAATTGTGCCCTCGTAATTTAGAAGCTGGGACCAAGAAGAAGACCCCAGGTTTAGTCCTTGCCCCTCCCCCCAGATGTAGCGTTTGAGAACTTGGAGGACATTGAGACCCCGAATATGTTCTGCTTTTCAAAGTCACCATTAACAATCTTAGGCCGACTCGATCTTAGAACCCCCAAACTTTTGGTTAATAGATCGCTGCATTTGCCGAATGAAGAGTGCTTAGTAAAGTCCTTAATCGTGACTTTCTTCTCCGCAACCACTAGTCATAGACATATACTTCGAATTAGGTTTGGTTTGGAGTGATACAGTCTACTTTTTTGTAACACGAAGGCTATTGAAACCGGGACCTACAGCTTAAAGCCGACTCCGAGCGGTTACGAACATCCATTCCATGGTAGGATTCGAATCCACTAACTCCAGTACTGATGGTCAGCACCTTAACCAATAGGTCATCGTTCGGCATACTTCGAATTAGAAAAAAATATTTCAAATAAGACAAAAATTCCTTTTATGGTATTTTGAAATTAAAAAATTCGATTTTTCAAAAATTAAATTTTTTTAAATTTTATACATTTTTCTATTTGCTATCCCTATATTTAGTAATACTGAAACTCGTCCTAAGAACCTGAAAACGAAATGTTCCCCTCAGAGCATTCGAATGAATTACAAAATTGATTGTAGGTCATGATGGAGTCAGGACTTTTTAAGTCCTCCATACGGCGATTTCACGTAGCAGTGCACATGTCCATTTATGACAATTCTGGCTTTAGTTTCAAACGGAAGGGCAGTTTATTATTTGTCTATTGGCTGTTCTAAACATGAAAATGAATGGGAAGGGCATTATAGTAGTTCGTGAAGTTGAGACAAATTACTCTATTGGGCTTCGTAACCGCTTAGTATAGTGTCATAGGAAATATTTTTCTTTTAAATAAGTGCCAAAATTTTCAAAAACTTTTATTTAACCTAATTTATGTGATAGTGTTTGAAACATGTCTTAAGATAATATAAGTTTTGGTGCTTTTTGAATAGAGTTACTTTATTTAATCTTCTTTTCTTCGGCATATTGCTTTCGTTTGAATATGAATGTCAACATTTCTTCCAATACAAAATTTATTTCGTTTCCAGGAATAACAAATCCATAATTTGTAAAATTATAAGTGTTTTACACTTTATTTATTATATAGTTCACCAGCGATTATTTACTACAGAAATATACGGCGGCATATTTGATTATTTCTAATTTACTGTAGTGAGATAGAGCCATAATACTTTTTAGATACATTGGTTCTCTTTAAATGATTTTAAAGAAAAGATATTCAGTGCAAGGCTAAATCACCAAATACAACGCTTTTATCTTAAGTTTATTTTTAAAAAAATTAAAATTAAATTTAAATTAAATATGTTATTTGCTTTGTAAAATTAAATTATTTTATTTTTTAAGTTGTTTATATTACTAGTTTAATTTAAAATTCAATGTCACCTTTGAAACAAATATTAACTTTATTTGGGATTCTCAGTTACTCACACCGTACGCTGGGTAACGGAAGCTTTTAGTCCTAAATAACTTTGAACTTGCTAAATTTTCTTTCCACACTAGCAACTGTAACTTGCAGTGTTCATGGGGAAAATACCTCCAAAATGACAGAAATCAACCAAAATGTAATCAAATTATAATCGAATTTTCAATAAAGAATTTGAAATGTTTTTTATCCTGAAAATGCCAAGCTAGGCATACATTTTACAGTCAAATGAAAATTTTTTTAACTGAATGATTATTTTCTTCACTGAAACCTCAGTCTTTTCGTTGGTCCTTGTTTTAAAACTTAAAATCTTATTTTCTATTTTTAATTTGGTATCGAATTTGTAATTTTAAATGTTCCAAGTGAATTATTATTTTATCAATCTCCCCTAAAATTTTGACATTTTCTATTAAGATACGTTCAGGACTTTGGACGTTAATCTTTTTTTAGTCTATCTTGCACATTTCCTTCTTTTAATTTTATTTTGCCATGTACTTTCATATTGCAATCTATTCCTGATTAATACTTCTATTTTTTATACTTTTATATTAGTGGAGTATAATTATTAAACACCAAACAGAACCCGTTTATTTATTTAGTATATATATATATATATATATATATATGTGCATACATGTAATATATCAAAATTATTACGCTTTAATATCTCATAAAAATCCTCCTCTCCTCCATTCTAATTCCTTAAAATCTATTTTCCCAGCCACAAAATGTCTTAAAGGAGTGTTCTCGACTAAAAATTCTTCCAACACATTTCCCAAAGCTTTATCTGCAATAGATCAAATTGTTTGTCCCCTCGACGCATTTCCCAACTGTCGCTGGCAAATGGCTCAGTTTTCCCATCCGATCTAAGCTCTCTTTTCTTGTTAATAACGCCGACTAAACTACTTTCTATGAGAAAGATTTCGTCTTCGTCTCGCTCTGCGGTCCAACACTGTTCCAGCACTTGTTTCGATGTTCATTCTACCTTCTGCCTGTGAAATACATGACGTTTTCTTAACTAAAATAAATTGAAGTTCTTCTCGGACTTGTGCTTTTCTTTAATGTGGCCCTACTGCAATATTTTTAATTAGTTTAGCTGCATAGGCTTCTCCTTGCCCATTAGCTCGGGAAAGTAAAAACAATACATGAGAAGAGAAGAAGGGAGATTTTTTGATATATATTTTATGTACTTTAGTTTTTATTTATTACAGACATTCATTATATATATATATATATATATATATATATATATATCTGTAATGAGACGGACTTCTCGATGGGTGGTTGCAGTCATGGCCATAAAAATGATATTGTTTCAGCTGAAGACCTTTATTAAGATAACGTTGAAGGACGAGTTCCCACTTCATCATAGGGACAGGACAAACTGAAGGGTCAGCTAGCATGAAGTTCTATGTACAAGACACGTAACACCTGGGTCAACATCTGTGGGAAAATATCTCTAGAAAAATCTGCCTCCGACAGAGGTCAATTTAGGAAATTTCCTAAATTGTCCGCTAGGGCCATGTAGGATTATAATTGGTCAGGCCCCTTCTCCGAGGGCGTAAACTGTAGCCCCAGTGGTCAATTTAGGTTAGGGCTTAAAAAGGGGAATGCAAAAGGACGCGACACTTTTTAGCCCTTGATTTAAGTTTTGAAAACCCCTGAGAATTTTCCTTACACACACACACACACACACACACACACACACACATATATATATATATATATATATATATATATATATATATATAAGTGTAAAAATGATATTAAATTTAAATAAAACGTGTAATTAATTTTATCGAAACGATTTTTTTGAAAATTTTTATATTGAATATATATTGAACTTTATATTGATTGTTATACTGGTATGTAATAGAATATAAACCTAATTTAAATTTTAAAATAAATATAATCTTAATTTTGGAGCCTTAGTTATTCAGACCGAAGGGTGGGTGCGAAGCGGCTAACGAAATTTCCGGAATTTTTTGACACACATATATACATACATATATACGCACACATGTATCACACACAGAGAGACATATATATATATATATATATATATATATATATATATATATATATACACGTATATATATGTGTAATATGGGCAAGATTCTTCAAAAAGCACAACACATTTTATTTCTGGTGACGATACATCAAATCCACACAACAATCCAAAAACTTCTAGAACATAGTGGACACGACACATTTTAAGTAGGGATTTCTCAGCTAAAAAGACTACGAATAATCTCTAAGCACATTTGATCACGTGATAAAAAATATCCATTTTAACGCGTTTAACGTGTTTAACGTGTTTACTATTGGCTAAAGGAGTACAGAAGCTGAATTAAGTCTATAACGTGTCTGGAGGGAAAAATCAGAATTACCGCAGAAACCTCAACATAATTTAGGAACAGAAGTTATTAAATTAATATTAAAATACGTAAATAAGGAATTTTAATATTACACACACACACACACACACACACACACACACACACATATATATATATATATATATATATATATGTATATATTGCATGCACAAAAATAAATAAAAACTGTCTTTTATCACTGTGTCAACACTTGCATTATCCGTTCAATATTAAAGAAATAAGCATTTTTATAAAAGAAAAAAGCACTTTGCCAACAATAGACTTTCCATTTTGAAAATGAAAGGTGAAGATTTTGACTTTTATTTTATGCCTAATTTTCTTTTCCATATATTAAACACCAAGAAAATGAAAAAGGAAGGGCTCTCTCTTAAGGAATCTTTTGATGACAATGCACCGGAAGTTAAAGAAAAAAAATCGATATTAGTTTTTAATCTAGTTCCTAGAGAAGTAAGTCGATAACTGTGAAAAAGAGTCACGATATCCGTGAAATAAAGTAATCAAAGCATTGTATGATATTGCAGGTCCAAAGTTGACGTCAAAACCTGATGTTTTGTTCTTTTTTTAGTTATCGGTTCAACGCTTTGTCTTTGTTTTTTTTAGATTACATTACATGTTAAGAACGATTGCTATAAAGTGTTATAATGAATGTATGCGTTCGTAAGCATTTAACATATTTCTGGAACGTGAATACATTGTACCTCTTATTTTCGACAGATAGAAATTTCTTCTGTTTACCATATTACGTAGTGGAATAAAACTGACCCCGGATGGTAAAAAGTAGTTGGTAGCATAGACATTAAGCATTTAATTGTTGTCAAATTCCCGCAAGTTAAGACAAGAAAAATTGAACATAGAGATTTACACGGAGTAGAGTAACAATTAAATAGGCCTACGGCAAAGAGCTAGTTTATTTCTCTGAAGCTAGCAGCATCATCGTCATTCTTTGACTGTACACACTCCTTTCTGGGCGGGTTGCAAGGGGCTTTCCTCTAGGTCAGCGGTCTGCAAACTTATTAGTCAAAGAACCAAATATGAACATTACAACAATTTAAAAAAAAATTGGGAGCCAAATCTGCCTGTTTAGTAAACTTTTATTCCACTAAATAAGTAGTACACTAAATAAAACTAAATTTCATACTTAATAAATATTTATTAATGATATTTATTAATGGTAGATAAGACAAAACTGTTCACACTGCAACGGCTGGTCTGTGATGCAATTTGTACCTCCCGTTACTTTAGAAAAAGTATGCGCGCTCATGCTTGTGGTACCTTTGTATTACACCGGAGTGCGCCGAAAACATACGATTAATTTCAGCCGGTAGCTTGTACGTGGTTTGTGTTTACGTTTAAGAAAACTAATAAAATTAAACTCGATGTTCGTTACGTATTTTCACAGTAATATAAAATTTAAATTACCTATCTGTTAAATTAAAGAAAAAAATATACATGTTCTCGATTTATAGAAGAATTTTAATTTATCAAAATAAGATGTAATTTTTATCTTACATAGTTTTTTTTTAAATGAAAATATTATTGCGCCTTCCGTGGATATCTGTGCCAGAGCCGCACTTAAGGAGCCAAAGAGCCACATGCGACTCTGGAGCCTCACTTTGCCGACTACTGCTCTAGGTCGTCTCTTCAGCGTGGGTTAATGGGCTTGATGTCGAGTGCTTTCAGATGGATAAGATTTACGATGTCATTGGATGCTACGATGTCAGCCGTCATAGTAACTAACGTCAGATTTAGGAACTTATACAAAAAGACCCAAAGTTTATCAGGGCCGTAACTAGGTGGTGGCAAGCGTGGCATTTGCCACGGGTGTATCAGTCGATGGGCGCCTCACCGTTAGGAAAATGGGGTCCGAAAGGTGACGATTGGCCCCAAATAGAAATAAGGAAAAGTTGAAAGAAAAAAAAAACTTTTATTATAAAATAGAAAGTGTTTAAAAATCATTTTTTATGAATTTTCTTATTTTTTAACTTGCTTCTAGAGATTAAAGCTATTATAGATTCTTATTAAATGTTTACCAAACACTCATAATGTGCCTTAATATAATTCCGGGTATTCGTTTTCAATTTTGAATTTATTAACGATTTAGTTTGGAAGCAACATAAGAAACATCCAATGTATACAAAGGAAAAGAAAATTTCTTATGTAGCCTCCACACTATAGCCAATTGTTCACCACGTCCTGATGGTGATCTTGAACGATGGTTCACGCGTTGCATCCACACGCTGGGCCACTAAATGAGCCGAGTGCTTGGATTCGACCATAAGGTCTACTGAGCACTTTGTTGTTGCGCATCTCGCTGCCTTTGATTTTGGAAAAAAACCCGCCTCTGAAGCCATCGTCCTCCAAGGCTATTTTATCGTCAGTCTCCATTGACCACGGTAAGCCATGCCCCCACCCCTCCAGACAGTGGTAATGGCTTGCAGTAGACCATAGTGTGGAGGAGCCTTTAGAGTTTGTTTAACAGTGTAATTATAAGAAAAATAGCTAAAGAAAATAATGAACTGCATTTCTATTTAAAACTATGTTAAAGGGTCTAATACTGCTACACGTTTAACGATTCCACACAAAATACTGCTTTCTACGTAGATAAAATCAATACAACAACAAAGGTACTTTAACGAACAGGGAAAGTACAAAGAAAACTTACACTAGGTAAAGTAAAAGCACTCCTCTTATATATATTTGTAGAGAAAGAAATTTTGAATGCGTATCAAACGTTCGTATGACTATTTTATATATTTTAAAAATTAATTAAAAATTGTCTATTTTATAATTATTATTTGGTTTACTTTATATAATTGAATTTATATTTAAATATTTCACTTTATTTTTAGAATTTATTAACAAAACATAATATAAGAATAACTTTTCTCTGTTTTGTTTCAGAATATGGTAACGTTAACGGCATATTTTGCTCCATTTGGACGGTTTGGAATGCTACGGTCTACTTTTTCCACACTAGGGATAATGAGACAGGGACCTAAAGCTTAAAGCCGATTCCGAACGCCCATGCCATTGTGGAATTCGAACCCACGAACTCAGGTACCGAAGGAAGCACCCTAACCAATCGGCCATCGTTCGGCTTGCTCCATTTGGAAATGCATTTTAGATACACGACGAGAAGTGTTTTAATTTATTTCCCATATTTAGTTACGCAATATATATTTAGAAGTCACTGACTTAGCATGAAATAGCCCTTAAACTTTCTTTATAACAGAATAAATAAAGAGAATAAAATGAATAAGTAAATTTCTTTAGAAGAAAATCATATGCTCGTAAAAAAGATTGTAATGCACACGTACACATTTCTATCACCTTCATTTCTTATCTATAAATATATATATATATATATATATATATATATATATATATATATATATATATATATATATATATATATATATATATATATATATATATATATATATATATATATATATATATATATATATATATATATACATATATATACATATATATATATATATATATTATATATTTATATATACACATATATATATATATATATATATATATATATATATATTATATATATATATATATATATATATATATATATATATATATATATATATATATATATATATATATATATTATATATATATATATATATATATATTATATATATATATATATATATATATATATATATATATTATATATATATATATATACATATTTATATATATATATATATATATATATATATATATATATATATATATATATATATATATATATATATATATATATATATACTATATATATATATATATATATATACATATATATATGTACAGATATATATATACATATATATATTATATATATATGCATATATATATTACATATGATATATATACATTTATATATATATATATATATATATATATAAATATATATATATATATATACTATAACTTAAGTTACTAGTATATATTATTTATCTATATTATTATAACATATATATCTGTATATATATATATATATTCATATATATATATGTATATTTATACGTATATATGTATACACACACAAGTTAACAGATAAAAGATTACAGACTTAGAGAGAGATGTTAGAATGTAGTTATGTCCATCAGAAACATTATCCGATTAGGGATTAGTTCTCAGGTTCACAGGGTGGTGCCAAAGACGACAGCACACGTATACATCTTTTATATAAGATGGTTATATAAGTAATGCTGACTTGATCTAAGATTATTAGAGGTTTGAAGAGTGGACGGAAATTTCATTAAAGGATGAGAAGGGTTGTCTTCTAAAATGTAGAATCACCAAAATATTCTTACGGAATACATCCAATGTATACAAAAGGAATAGAAAATTTATTAAAATTTGTCAAACAGTGTAATTATAAGAAAAATAGCTAAAGAAAATAATGAACTGCATTTCTATTTAAAACTGTGTTTAAAGATCTAATACCGCTAGACGTTTAACGATTCAACACAAAATAATACTTTCTACATGGATAAAATCGATACAACAACAAAAGTACTTTAACGGACAAGGAAAATACAAAGAAAACTTGCAATTGAACGTGCGGGGATGAATAATTTTTACATCTACATTAGGTAAAGTAAAAACACTCATTTTTATGTATATTTGTAGAGAAAGAAATTTTAAAGAATTCTTATCAAACGTGCGTATGGATATTTTACATATTTTAAAAAATTAATTAAATATTTTCAATTTTATAATTATTAATTAATTTACTTTATATAATTTATATTTAAATATTTCAATTTATTGTTAGAATTTATTAAAAAAACAAAATATAAGAATAACTTTTTTTTCAGAATATGGTAACGTTAACTGCATATTTAGCTCCATTTGGAAATGCGTTTTGAATACATAACAAGAAGTGTTTTAATTTATTGCACATATTTAGTTATGCTATATATATTTAGAAGTCACTGACTTAGCATGAAATAGCCCTTAAGCTTTCTTTATAACAGAATAAATAAAATGAATAAACAAATTCCTTTAAAAAAATCGTATGTTCGTAAAAAGGATTGTAATGCACCCGTACACACTTCTGTCACCTTCATTTCTTATCTATTAACTTATATATTATATATATATATATATATATATATATATATATATATATATATATATATATATATATATATATATATATATATATATATATGTATATATATACATCTATATATATTTATATATATATATGTATACATATATATATAGATACATATATATGTATGTATATATAATGTATATATATACGTATGTATATAATGTATATATTTATATTATGTATATATAATGTATGCATATATACATATATATAATATATATATATATATATATATAATATATATATATATATACATACATACATATATGTATATATATATATAATGAAATTTTTATTTCGGTAAGATTCTATTTTTTAATTTTTCTATATACATATAGCAAATATCTAATGTTATATAAATATTATATATATAAAATAGAGTTTTAATATATATTATATATTCAAGTAATATATGTTATAAAATATATTTATTTGACTTTTATATATAGATTTCTATATAGTTTTTATATTTTCGTATAGGTTTATATATTGTGTAATTTTATGATATGTAATACAGCGTATGTATACATAAATATAGAAAATATAAAAATTATTAAAATTTGTAACAGTAATTCTAAGAAATATAGCTAAAGAAAATAATGAACTATTTCTATTTAAAATGTGTTTAAAGATCTAATATATAGACGTTTAACGATTCAACACAAAATAATACTTTCTACATGGATAAAATCAATACAACAACAAAAGTACTTTAGCGGACAGGGAAAATACAAAGAAAACTTGCAATTGAACGTGTAGGGATGAATAATTTTTACATCTACACTAGTAAAGGAAAAGCACTCATTTTTATGTATATTTGTAGAGAAAACATTTTAAAGAATGCGTATCAAACGTGCGTATGGATATTTTACATATTTAAAAAAATAATTAAATATTGTCTATTTTATAATTATTATATAATTTACTTTATATTTAAATATTTCTCTTTATTGTTAGAATTTATTAAAAAAAAATATATAAGAATAACTTTTCTCTTTTTTTTTCAGAATATGGTAACGTTAACGGCATATTTTGCTCCATTTGGAAATGCGTTTTGAATACATGACGAGAATTGTTTTAATTTATTGCACATATTTAGTTATGCTATATATATTTAGAAGTCACTGACTTAGCATGAAATAGTCCTTAAACTTTCTTTATAACAGAATAAATAAAATGAATAAACAAATTCCTTTAAAAAAATCGTATGTTCGTAAAAAGGATTGTAATGCACCCGTACACACTTCTGTCACCTTCATTTCTTATCTATTAACTTATCTCTCTCTCTCTCTCTCCCCCCCCTCTCTTTCTCTCTCTCTATATATATATATTTATATATATATATATATATATATATTATATATATATATTATATATATATGTATATATATACATATTTTATATACATATTTATATAAATATATATATATATATATATATACATATATATATTTATATATATGCATATATATATGTTTATACATATATAGGTATATATGTATATATACATATATATATACATATATATATGTATGTATGTATGTATATATATATGTTTATACATATATATGTATATATATATGTATATAGACACATATATACATTCATATATATAATATTTGTGTGTGTGTATACATATATATGTTATATAAATATATACATATATAAATATATATATATATGTATGTTTATAATATATATATTGTTATACATATATGTTATATATATATAAACATATATACATACATATATATACATATATATATATATATATATATATATATATATATATATATATATACATATATATACATATATATACGTATATATGTATACACACAAAAATTAACAGGTAAAAGACTTAAAGAGGGAGATGTTAAAATGTAGTCATGTCGATTTTTACGCCAAAAAAAGACCGAAATTTTGGAGCTTAGTTTTGCATGTTTTATTTGTCAGACAATTTTAGCTTCTGTCCGAGGAGAATGCTGAAAAAGAAAAAAGAATAAAAACGAGAAAAAAGGACTGGTTATCAGAAACATTAGCCAAATAGGGATTAGTTTTCAGGTTCACAGGGTGGTGCCAACGACGTCAGCACACGTATACATATCTTATATAAGATGGTTATGTAAGTAATGCTGACTTAAACAGAAGATAGTATGGCGAATATTGCTGTCCAACAAGATTATTAGAGGTTTGAAGAGTGGATAGAAATTTCGTTAAAGAATGGGAATGGTTGTCTTCTAAAATGTAGAATCGTCAAAATATTCTAACGTTACATTTTAAATTGGTCAACTAGGTTAGAATATCATTGCATATATCTATCTATGCATGTATGTATATATAAAAGAATTTTCTTGCTCGAAATCTATTTTCAATTGTCTTTGGTTTAATATCTATCTTATAACAAAGACAAGCTAGCAATGTTTGCGGATTTCCAACCATTAACATATGCTATAAAAAAATCAGAACCAACCAAAATAACGTTTACTATTTTAACCTTCTTTCTTTCATGAAAGAAAGCTGTAAAATTTTATCTCGCATTCCAATGAATGAACAATGAGTTTGTAAAACTTATAAACTATGATATTAATCTTCAGCCACCCATTCTGACGCAGTGAACGTTGAAATGGCCTTTTAATTATCGGCTTTCCCCCATTTCAGGACTATTCATTTTTGGGTTTTTTGAACCCGGTCAAAATGGGCAGAGAGATAAAGAGGAACCGCCCTCTTTCTGGACTGGACGTGGTCCAGTGGAGGGAAAGGTCGATGACCATTGACATTTAGAAGCGCTGGTCAAGGACGAAATTTCTTTAATTCTGTTCTTGAATTTCCTGGAACTGACTCGTGATCTCAGGAAAGTGTTATAGTTCTAAATATAATCGTGCTATTAGACCTCAAAATCTGACACGGTTGTCACTTTTCTTTTTAATAAATAAAGCAAATTTTGGTAAGCTATTATTTAGGCTTAGGTAGAGGTCAAAATAGAATTTCTTATAGAAAGCTAGGAGCATGTTATAAATTTTAAAGAATTTTAAGTGAGAATATCTATTTGAAGTTTGCCTAGAAGTAGATAAGAATAGAATTGAATTTTAGAAGTAGATACTAATTAAAGAAGTAAAGTAAATCTATACGTAATATTTCTTAGGAAATGATAACAAGTGTAGTCTTAACAATTAATAATTAACCCTTAATTTGGCTAAGTCTAGCCGCTACACCGGACATGTATATTTATAACTACTATATAACATAATTGCCAATGTTCGCCTCAGCGGACATTAATTATCTCAAAAATAGAAAATGATATATTTTTTTGTTTATTTTACAGAGATCCTAATGTCTATACAGACATGGGAAAATAACAGAAATTAAAAAATATTTGAAAAAACATCTTGTCAAATTAAGGGTTAATACTTTATATCACATTTTTAAAAATGTTTGAACAAACAACGGATTTTCGTTGAATTCTTGGGTTCAAATCTCCCTGTTGGTATAGATATTCGTAGCTATTAGTATTCAGTTTTAAACAATATCATTGGAATAAAAAAAGTATTAATTATTGTCAAAATAGTGCACCTATATCCAAAATAAAAAAAATACAAATTTCTTTTATTATAAATCTGTATGTACATAATGAAACCGAACTTACTTTTGAGATATTACTACTTCTAGAAGTATCTTCTCTTTTTAAATTTAGACAATCCAAATTTTATGTTTCAGAAATAATCATGTGAAACTGATCGAGTGATAAATGAGGCTTTGGTATGAAATGAAAAGTTTGCATTGACATTTATTATGGGTACTAGCATAAAGCCCGTCATATGACGGGATCAGCAAAATTTTTAATTTTCCATAATTATAAAGTTCCCTATGAGGCAGTTCAAAAATGGTTTGTGTTTTGGCTCAGAATTATCTGGTACTTGTTCAATAATGTGTTTATTTTCATACTCCTGTAAAGTCTCCCGATACTGTGAATGCAGCTTAGAATCACGTTGAATTCATTTAGAAATATAATTTAAAGTTTTCTTAGCCACGTCGAAATTATCGTTAAGTTCTTCCTTTTTTTTTTTTTTTTTTTTTTTTTTTTTTTGCCACAGTAATTAATGGAAGTAAATGAATGAAATTATCATTTTCACTACAGCCTGGAGGTAGATAGAATTTGTTATTAATACCGGTGATATAATTTTCATTGTAAAATGTTTGAAAATAATGCAGACGATATTTAAATAATTTAAAATAAAAAATGATTAAATAAGATGGTTAAAGGAATGAGGCTAGAAAAATATGTTATTTATACCTATTTATTATGTGATAAATTGATAAATTTAATCAAAGCATATTTATACCAATTTATTTTAGAATCGGATCGATAGTATAGGAGAAGATAAACTTTACTCGGTTTGAATTTGGCTAACCCTAACTCATCGAGAATTCAATATGGATGTCTCTATCCATTTCAGGTCCAACCGCTTCCTGAATTCGAGGACAGACAGACAGATAAATTAGGCTATTATTATATAGGGGATTATACGAACAAATTGTATTAATGATAGTGCTGTAGGATAGAATAAGTTAATAGTAATATTTCTAAAATATAAGAAAATGACTCTGACTTTTTGTGTGAATTAGAGAAGAGTCGTAACGAAGATTTAGTATCGGGGTGCTAAATTAAACCAAATGTATTTCATCAAAATTTATTTAAAAAATATTATGAAATATAATAATAATAATAACAATAACAATATTAAATTTAGATCAAATTTAATATTACTATATAGCATTAATAGCATTAAAATTATATAATGCCTAAAATTATATATGCATATTTTGCGTGGTATGTTTTAGTAAATATATAAAAAAATTGGAGCAAAAATATTAAAACTGAAAAAGTAGAGCAAAATTTTAAAAATTTCAATTTTAGTTTAAAAATAAAAATTTTGATTGAGTATGTAGTTTATAAATTTTGATTGAGTATGCAGTTTAAAATCACTTTATTTGAAAAAGCTCTTTTATATTAACATTAAAATTCAATGCGTTAAACTTGAGAATTTGAGGAAGGATGGAAACACGGCTCTGTGTTGGAGGAAAGCAACACAAGGTAGTCTAAAAAAATTAAAATTATAGCCTTAAGTACGATGCTAAATCGAAGGATTCAATTTTGCTTTGATAAATCATTTTGATATAATTATTTTTTACATTAAATTTCATTTCTTTTAGTTTATCTAACTTTGCCATACCCAGAAAGAAATTCCCCCAGTGGTATAAATCTTTGATCAATTGAGCATTGTTTTTATGCTTTAATGGTTTGAGTTTTAAATGATTTTATTTACATAACTATATATATATATATATATGTATATGTATATGTATATATATATATGTATATGTATATATATATATATATATATATATATATATATATATATATATATATATATATATATATATATATATATATATATATATATATATATATATATATATATATATATATATATATATATATATATATATATATATATATATGACACGTTCAACTA
>CM063500.1:46345904-46360904 GCA_032207245.1 Pardosa pseudoannulata
CTAGAAGCATATTACTCAGATATAAAAAGTCTTATTTTTTGTGAATGTGAATTTTTTATCAATATAGTATGATTATCTTTAGGCTATTTTTTCTTTAATATTAAAGGCTTTCATTTCCCTCCAACCCTTTTTGTTTCAACCACATTGCGATAAAAAATGATACTAGGCATGAAAACTAACTGGAACAGAATGATTTGTCTTCTTGTTTGCACGCACACGGTATGATACAAAATATTTAACCTCTCACGAAAAACTCGAGTCTGTAAGGATGAAATGTTTTACGTATCATAAATTACTTGTCATTAGAAAAATAAAACTCTATTCAGTGAAAGTTTCAACGTCTACAGTTGGACGACATGCTTGCAGCAAATTCATATTTTTTGAGTTCATTAAGGTTCATTTTAGCACGTTACAGTCCATAAATAATTAAAGTAAAGGTGATTTTACGTATCATATGAATTACATGTCATTAGAAAAACAAAACTCGATTCAATGAAACTCTCGAAGTCTATAGTGTGTGACAAAATGATTGTTCTAAATTCAAACCATTTTTGAGCTTTTCATTTTAGCACGTTAAAGCCCATAAAAAATCAAAGTGAAGGGGATTTTATGTGTCATAAATTACCTGTCATTAGAAAAACAAAAGTTGATTTACTGAAAGATTCAACTTCTAAAGTTGGACGACATCCTTGCACCAAATTCAAACCTTTTGAGATCACTAAGGTTTATTTTAGTACGTTACAGTTCACAAATAATGTAAAGGTGATTTTACGTATCATATGAATTACCTGTCATTAGAAACTAAAATTGATTTACTGAAACCTTCGACGTCTACAGTTGCCGTCCAACTTCAACGTTGGACGACATCCTTGCACCAAATTCAAACCTTTTGAGATCACTAAGGTTTATTTTAGTACGTTACAGTTCACAAATAATGTAAAGGTGATTTTACGTATCATATGAATTACCTGTCATTAGAAACTAAAATTGATTTACTGAAACCTTCGACGTCTACAGTGGGAAAAAATGCTTGTCCTAAATTCAAACAATTTTTCAGCTTTTCATTTTAGCAAGTTGCAGTCCATAAATAATTAAAGTAAAGGTAATTTTATGTGTCTTAAATTACCTGTCATTAAAAAACAAAAGTTGATTTACTGAAAGCTTCAACGTCTACAGAGTAACAGAATAATTGTTCCAAATTGAAACCATTTTTGAGCTTTTCATTTTAGTACTTTAAAGTCCATAAATAACTGAAATAAAAGGGATTTTATGTATCATAAATTGTCATTATAAAAACAAAAGTTGATTTACTGAAAGCTTCAGTGTCTACAGTTGGACGAAATGTTTGGACCAAATTCAAATATTTTGAAGTCATTCAGGTTCTTTTTAGCACGTTACAGTCCATAAATAATTAAAGTAAAGGTGATTTTACGTATCATATGAATTACCTGTCATAGAAAAACAAACTTTTTTTATGACAGGTCTTCTATCACTTTTCTATGACTTTTCTATGAAGGGGATTTTATGTGTCATAAATTACCTGTCATTCAAATAACAAATGTTGATTTACTGAAAGCTTCAACGTCTACAGTTGGACTGCTTGCACCAAATTCAAATCTTTTTTTTGGGTTTTAAGGTTACTTACAGCCCATAAATAGTTCAAATAAAGATTATACATGTATTATCTATCCATGTATCCACACCTATCTCTCTCTCTCTCTCTCTATATATATATATATATATATATATATAATATCAAAATCATTTCATTTTAATATCTCCTTAAAAACTTCCTCCCTCCCATTCTAATTCCTTAAAATCTACTTTCCCAGGCACAAAATGTTTTAATCAAAGGAGTGTGCTCGACTTAAAATTCTTCCAATCCATTTTCCAAAGCTTTCTGTGAAACAGATATAAATTTTCTGTCCATTTAACACGTTTTCCAGCTGTCGCCGATTTTCTCTGACTTTAATGAGGGCTTTCGGTATAAATTTACTTCGGCATCTTTGAACTCGCAGATTACTTGAAATTTCGTGACACTATATTCCTTAAAAGGTCGCCTTCGGGGTTTTTTTTTAATAAAAAATAGTTACATTACCCTACTAGAAATATTCTTAAGATTTTCTTAAAGTACCATTTTCTTAAGAAAATCTTCAAACATGTGAAGATTTTTTTTTAGATTCAATTTTTTCTTAAAATTTTTTGAGATATTTTTAGTTTGTTAGGGTTGTGGTGATTACTCAATAACAACTCAAGTCGTTGCCTCGTTTTGATTCTCCGAAGATTAACGTCATACACATCATTTCTGATTAAGGCCGTTAACGTGATGTTCAGTCTTTGTAAATAGTGTCTTGTATATATTATAAATATTGTAATGTATTTTCCCATAGGGCGATTTGTCGAAAAGTCACGAACTACTATAATGCCCTTCCCATTCCTTTTCATGTTTACAACAGCCCATAGACAAACAATAAACTGCCCTTCCGTTTGAAACTAAAGCCAGAATTGTCATAATTTGAGAATTTGCCCTACTGCTTGAAATCGCCTTATATTATTGTAACATGAATTCATTGATCTGTATTGATATTTGTTATGAGTAAAGTTTTATAATTATCGTATTTTTATTTGTGGCAACACAGCATCTTTTTAAATATGCAAATATCTGTAATATCTGTATATGTTGTCTGTCTATATAAGAGTCAGTGTGACAGTAATCGAAGGTGCCGATGTTTGTTTATGTAACTTGTATATAATTTCGGTATTTTAAACTTGTGTAACGTTAGTTCAGTTTGATATCCGGAGCTCTACGTTATTCATTATACTATCTTAAATAAATGCCTGTGTCTAGATCTAGTTGTTTTATTTAACTGCAATCCCTTCTGAGCATGGTTTTATATATGATGTGATTCCTGCGGACACTTCTTTAAGAATCGTCGAGTCATAGCAGGGGTCTCCATAAGGTGAATGAAATGTATCTTAAGACATTCTTAAGAAAAGGTTAAGACAATTTGCACAGTGACTTCTTCTTTAATCCTGAAACTATAGTTTCCCGATTTAGTTTAATTTTCCTTACAAATATATAATTTAAGATATTGTATATATGCACTTATACAGGTACTCCGCAATTTACGACTGAGTTCTGGTGTGACGACTACATCTGAAAGAAATTGGTCGATAAGCAAAAAGTTTGAGCAGTTTTAAAATTATAAAAATTATGGAACACACTTCAAATTCATTTATAAAACATCTCATATGTACATATTTTTTGGTAGATGTAGAGAGTTTGAGTAAGAGAAATGACAACGATGGCTCAGAATTTGTAATTTTAAGGCTGTAGGTCCTGTTTGTAACAGTAAAAAAAACACCAATTGTAATGTGATTTTATTCTTATCGTTTTTTTTTCCTTGATATATTTCTTTATGGCACTTTACTCATATCAGATTCAAATTCATTAAAACATTCAGTATTTAGATCGATAAGTTCAATTAACTTTTTAACAATTTCTTCGGGCGATCCGTACTTTTTCTTTTTGTTAACTTGTATACTATTTTGGGGTTACAAATAAGCAAAACCAATGACGTTATACAACCGCCGTTTGTAAAAATGAAACGGATTGATAAAGTGCACAGCAGGTTTATAATACGTTGGATGTGTGAATTACAATTGGCACTGACTGAAAGACTTTTCGAAAATACTCAGAATTTTTGGTCGTTTAGCGGATAGGTCGTAAAGTGAGGAGTACCTGTATGAAAGCTTTGTGTACATATTTACTTATACGCGTAATGTCGAAACTTAAGAAAATGAGTAAAGTGAGAAAAACCTGTACAAAATTTTTGTGTACATTTCTATTTATATACGTAACTCCAAAACCTGTTAAAGTGCTTAAAGTATACGAACTTTAACAAGTAAAAAGGTTTATAATACGATCGATGTGCAAATTACAATTTGGCACTCACTGATAGTTTTCGGAAATTCTCATAATTTTGGGTCGTTTAGCGGATAGGTCGTAAAATGAGGAGTACCTGTATAAAAGTTTTTACGTATGTACTTAATGTCGAAACTTGTAAAAGTGCGTAAAGTAAGGAATACTTGTATAAAATTTTTGTATACATTTTTACGCATATAAGTGACGCCGAAACTATTCAAGTATGGCCAAATGGTTATTTTCGTTTAAATCAGAAAGCCGAAAATTTTCAAAATTACAGTACTTCTTTTAATTTGTACGTGGAAATAAAAAGAAGAAAATATGCGATATTTTAAAATCATTTTAAGCAAATTTAAAAAAAAACAACTTTTCTTTTCAAATTATAAAGGTATTTTGAAAACTGTACATGTTAATAAGTGTATATATTGTAAATGTTAAAAAATCTATTCTTTAAAAATGAAAAAAAATCTGAAATTTCGAATAAAGAAACAGCAAATACGACTTTTAATCTTTTAAGGGCAAACGTACATATGCAACTTTATCTAAATTGAGTTAGGTAATGTTCAATATTGAAAAAGTCCACTATAGCATACCTAGGCCTACATATAATGGTAACATAAAGTACTCAATAAATATTCTATTTAAAATTTCATATGTGTTATACCAGTTTTCTAAATCAACTTAAGAGGCGTTGCTTATATGATACCTGTCCTCAAAGAGTTAAAAAGGCAATAATAATAATCAAAATATAACAATCTCAGTGAAACAATAAAGCACAAAGCATAGCTTTTCATCCACATCCCTATCACAACTGGTAAGCATGAATTTTTAACATGCACTTTGAGAAATTAAAACGTGGTAATTGCTTTCGCACTCGTTCATTGTATATTCATGATATGTCTATAGGGAAAAATCACTCTTACTGTTCATCAGCCTGATGAAAATCTATTTACAACCCACTAATTGTTGCTACGGAGATTCGGACTTTCTCCTGTTAGTTTACTCCAAGTTTTTATCCAAGTTTAACTATTTCGACATGCTGCCAGTGGCATGAACATTTATTTAAAACAAAGTGAGTTCACGAAATGCCGGTTATAATTTCATTAAAAATCCCCTATATAATAAAAGCCTAAATGATCTGTCCGTCTGTCTCCGAATTTATGTAGCGGTTGGACCTGGAATGGATAGAAGCATTGATATTGGATACTTGATGAATTACCGTTAGCTAAATTCAAAGTTTATCTTCTCTTAAACTATCGATCTGATTTAAAAATAAATTAGTATAAAATGCTTCATATCACAGCGAAAAATTCTGTCGTCTTTAAAACGTTCGAAATTCAACCCTTTCCCCCTTTTCGAAAGATTAATGCTATTATTTCAAGCCCTATTTCCTCGGTTAAGAGCAGGCGATTAAATTGATCAATTTATCACATAAAAAATGGGTAAAAATAACATTTTTTTAGCATTGTGACGTCATTCCTTTAACAATAGCATTTAATTAATTTTAAATTATTTAAATATCGTGTGCATTATTTTCATACGTTTTATCACTGAACTCAGATATGACACAAATAATTTTCTTTTATATTTGGCTTATTAATAGATTAGGTACATATGTAGTAATTTTAAATTTAATCATGGAATATTTTTTGTTGCAATGATAATTTTATCGCCAGTATTAACAACAAATTATTTTCATAAAAATCCAGAAGTCTATTTCACGGACTAATAAATATCTACAGTTTAAGTTATATATCTTTGAAAATTAAGAAGTTTGTTCGTGTGTGTGTTAGTTTTTTATACATAACCACACTGTTTGACTAAATGAATTCAACGTGATTCTAAACTACATTCACAGTATCAGGACACTTTAGAGGAATATGAAGATAAACAAATTATTGAGTGTGTACCAGCTAATTCTGATGCAGAAAATAGACCATTTTTTTATCTGCGCATAGGATACTTTACAGTTCTGGAAATTAAAAAATTTACAGTTCTGAAAATTAAATCCAGATCTATTCTTAAGGTATCCGTCTACGGTGTAAACGTCATTTTTTTTTGCCAAAAATCATAATTTTTTTTATTTCTCTATTGTAAAATTTTAACTTTTAGGTTTCTAAATCTGTTTTTGTTTTGTCTCTACGTCATTTTAAAGAAAAGTTACAGGTGTTTAAACACCAGTGACAGCTGTCAAAACAAAACGCAAGTACCGACTTCGGAACAGGAAGTTGTAAATTTAAAGCTTTTTAAAGCGCATTTTTTGGACAAAACTTTTTTAATTTTCATGAAGATTAGTTTAAAAATTTTTATAGTATTTTTAATAATTAGCAACCTGGCAATTAGAAAGTTTTGAAGCAAGAAAGTGTGGGGAATTTTGAACAATTTATTTTAACTTTTTATTAGTTAAAGTTGCTTTCCTAAACTTCAAATGTGTTTTTCTTAGAACGGTATTTTTAATGAAATGTCGAAACTTGAAATGTGATTTCTCATAAAATTCTTAAAATATTTTGTTGAAAATTATTATGAATATTTTGATTGTATTTACTAGTGAATGACCTAAAAGCTTTAATATTATTTTTAGATATAAAGGTAATGAAAATTCGTTAAAAATTCAATGTGTATGATTTTGAAGGACGAATATTTTTTACCAAATGTAAATTAAGCAAAGATTTTAGGGGATTCACTAGTCCAGTGTATAAGAAACGTGTTGTATAAAAAAAATATTGAAATATTTTAATTTATTAAAAAATTAAACCTTTTGAAAAAACCCGACTTTTTACTAAATTTTCTTTATTTATTAGAAATTTTATAAAAACTTCTCCAGGAATAAATTTTTTAAGTGCAATTCTCTATGATAATATAAAAAATAAACCTAAAAATGTAAAAACATGAACTAGTTTCTACGTTTAAAGAAAAGAGTTCCCCGAACGTAGACAGATACCTTAAGGCAATAACAATTTATAAAATTAAAATTAAAATTATTATTGGTCTTAATTAACCCTAAATTATATACTTACTTAAGTAAGATGTAAAAAGATAACCTTAATGAAGTTTTGCATCTTATAACAAGACACTAAAACAGGGAACTACTTCGTTCTGCTAAAAAATTTAGAAATGAAATAAAAATTGCAAATGCAGCATAGATCTAATTCAGTAACACAGTTTTGGAAAATCTTATCAGATTTAAAATGTCTAATATTAAGGAAAACTACTTATCGTTTAATTTTTAATATAACTTGGTGTGCCTGATGAAGTTAGTAAAATCGAAATATTGTGCACAGGTGACTTATCATCTTTAGCGGACGGCTTCAATACATTTTGCATCTAATTTCCTTAAAAGGTTTAGCTAAATATTTTACATTTTACCAATGCATTTTTTAATATTTAACCCTTATGTTCATTTTGTACAGCATACCATACATACAACTTTATAAAAATATACGTTCACTATAAAATAATTTTTAACTTAGTTTTAGTAAACACATGACATTTCTAGACGTTTATTTTTACTTCAAAAATAAAAATAGTATTTTATCTGTCATAATTTTAAATCAGTTGTGAAAAAAAAAACCCATCAATATGAGCCGCTCAGATTTATCTAAGGTAAGTTTTGTTTTATTTTTATGTTTGTACCCCTAAATATATATGTTTATTATAAAATACACATGCCTAAATGGTTGTTCTTACACACATTTATATATATATATATATATATATATATATATATATATATATGCTGTTGTAGCTATGAGAATAAGCATGATTTGTCGTGTTTTTTACTAACGTATATTATACTATACAATGCCGCAGTTGCAGTAATTTACCTTTCGTTGGTAGTGCATAGAATAATATACATTGCTAGCTTCAAGGGATCAATATTAATCTGGACTTTACTGTAAAATTTAAATTGCAAGTATGTCTGTCTTATATACTAAACCAATTTTATTAAAATTTAAAAGACAGTTGTACTGATGTTTGACTGCCTCGTTGATATAGTGGTTGTAGAAAGCGACATACAAAGTTGTGGGTTCGATTCCCACAAAAAATACTACTATTACTACCTACCTATATAAAGGGACAAATAATATACATTATTTACCTATCTATAATATATGGGTGTTGGAAGTAAAATAGTTTTAGTTTTATCTAAGACTATTAAAAATATAATAAGTGTGGTATATTTCGACAATTATTTTACTTCCTTGGAGCTGGTACATATGTTGAAGAAAAATTGTGGTATATTTAGTGTAGGAACAATCAGACAAAATAAACTCAAAGATGCTGCTACTAAACTGCTAACTGAAAAGGCTTTGAAAAAGAAAGGAAGAGGTGCCTTCTGTCAGGTTGTTTGTAATAAAAATAAACTTAGTATAGTCAAGTGGTTTGATAATAAACAGGTCACATTGGTGAGTTCTTATGATGATGCATACCCTGTCGAAAATATAAAAAGATTCAGCTAAGAAACAAATTCTCGTGTTCATGTAAAATTGTTAAAGTCCTAAAATTTGAAGCAAGCGCTCTAACGTAGGTTAATACTGACTCGTGAAAAGATTGCCCTTTTACGTTAGAGGGTAAACATTCAATTGGTGTCCAACTCTTGCCACTCGCTTAACACTAGATTGCCCGAGATTTCTTGTATACCCATATTGCCCAAAAACAGTCAAAATAACTGCATTGTGAAAAAATAAAAAATATGTAAAGAAATTTGTTTAAAATTAATTTTTAATATTATATAATAAAGGAGGGCGGAAGTAACTACAATTATTCATAAACCCATTTATATGCTATAGAAAAAATCACCAAATTCTAAGAAATTGTGTCATTATATTTCATAATTGTTTTTCTAATTGAAATTAAAAAACAGTCAAAATGACTGCCTTGGGCAATCTAGTGTTAAATTACCTATTATGCTTACACACACACATGAACGGAAAATAAGACATTTATTATTGCTACTTGAATAACAACATAACCACTGGCTTGTGGTAACAAAAATTAATACAAACTACAAACAATATCCTTTACAACGATGAATAACAACATGCAGCAACTCGGCAGACTTAATTTCACTCTCCGCAGCGGCATAGCGATCATACAGTCGCAGAGGGCACCTTAAGGTCGCACGGAGCGGGAGTCCGTATAACGTTGAAGTCGGCTACTGGCAGCGAGAGAACGAGGCAAGTCGGACTCAGGTGAATGACCTCTGTTGCTTGAGTGGCGGGTGCTTATATCATGAACAGTGAACAGCCCGGTTAACAGTTACAATTTCGTAAAAATAAAAATTAGCATAAACAAGTATTGTGAGATGAATTATAAACGATTATGTAAAAAATAAAGTACTAGTATTACAAAAAATAACCAGTGCGGCCGAGTCGCCACAAATTGTTAAAGACTACAATCGTCACTTGGGAGGTGTCGATTTGGCAGGCATGCTGATTACATTATATCGCACTGGAATAAGATCGCACAGGTGGTATATGAATATTTTCTAACAGCTTTTGGATATATGCATCAACAACGCTTGGAATTTACGTCGGAGGCATAACAAAATGACCAGAACCATTAGAAAGCAGGATCGCCTAAAAGATTTTAGGTACGAAATCTACAGCGGCCTACTGAAAGGAGGTCGAAACGTTTCAGTGAAAATTTTACACGCAATTACCGACAAAGCAAAAATAAAAAAACCGGTATCTGAATGACCATGCGATGATGTCCGGTATGACAAATATGACCTTTGGCCTCAAATAACCGGATATCAGAGGTTCAAGTACTGCAAAGCTGGCCAGGCAAGTACGATGTGCACAAAATGTAAGGTTCATTTTTGTTATGTGAAGAATCAAAACTGTTTTTTGGAGTACCACCGCAAGCAATAGGGTCTCTGAATTATTATATTACGATTATTTTGTAAAAAAAAAAGAATGTTCAAGAAAGATTTATTTTATTAGACATTTTTACTTCCACCAAGATAGGTATTTTTATTTAAAATCATGTTATTTACAATAATCTTTTGGTATATATTAAAAACTACCAGTAACATTCCAACTCTCCCTAAACTTAGCAATGTATAGCATAATATACATTCCAAAAAATTCTATAATTACTGTACGTGTAGCAATGTATATAATAGTATACATCTTGTTTTTCCAAAATTTTCATATCACGACTTTATTTATTTATTTTTTTATGTTTTTTATAGTCCAAAGAAGCTACTTATATACATTTTTTTCCCTTTTCTTAAAAAAAGCAATCTTGCCACGATAAGGGTTAAGTTTATGAATAAAGTTTTGAAACAATTACTTCTTTACTTTTAACTACTATACACATTTTTGTGTATTTTATAGAGCACTTTAATCTGTGTACCATTTTAATGAAACTATAAATGAATTTATGTTTTTAATACTATGTAAATATAGTGTGGTAATAACGGTATAGAAAACCAAAATGCTACTTTCTTTGATCTCATGCGTGCTCAATTAAACACAGGCGTTTGTGGCTCTTTAAAGAAACCAAAGTTTAAAACCCAAGCCTAAAATTGGAAACAACTATTCGTCAGACATAACAAAGTTTTCAAAAGCGATGTAAAGTCACTGTTCTAAGGTTTATTTTAAAACATTCTGGCACTGATTGCTTTATCGCGTGCCTTATAAACCCTTATAATCTTAAATATACAAACATGGGTGTACTTAGCACCTAGACCAAAGGATCTAAATTAGAGTTCCCAAAAAAAAGGTGGTTTTATAAAAAAATGTCAGTTTTGTGTGAAAATTAGTTACGTATTCGGCTTACATACTTCTCAACTTTTAAATGTAATAATAACGAAAGATAATTTTAACTATTAGTTTATAAAGAAAATATCAAAATAAATTATTTTTGGTATAATAGGTATTGAAATTATTTTACGAAGCTTAAAAGTTTTATTTTTCAATTATATGATACATTTTGAGTTTGGTTGTTCTTGTACTGATGATCAGGAATAAAAAAATATGCTACTGTGCGAAACTTGTACTATGTATATTATTTGAATATAAGTGATATAAAAATATTAATTTAATAATGATATTCTCGATCACAACCGCTACTGAAGGCGTCACCTATCTATAGTGTTGGATATAAAGGAATCACTGATACCTTCGAGAATTTATGCCATTCATTGTTTTTTTTTTCCATGTAGTATACACTCAAGAGCCAAAACATTATGACCACCCCTACATTTTGCAATGAACTCGCCTGGATGACGTGGAAGCCACGTGATCAGGTGGAAGTGGTATTTAACTGCTGCTGGAGAGTCTGAAGAATCATGCTTTCACTTACTTCTGTGTGCGATGGGAAAGGCTGCGGATCTAAGCGATTTTGATAGAGGGTAGATTGTAATGGCTCAGAACAAGTATCTCCGAAACTGCACGACTCGTGGGCTGTTCGCGTTCTACAGTTGTTAGTACCTATGCAAAGTGGATGAATGACGGTGAAACCAGCAGTAGACGACATGGTGGTGGACGTCCCCACGCTATCAAAGAAAAAGTTCGACGGAGATTGTCTAGCATGGTGAAGAAAAAAAGGAGCCAGACAGTGGCTCAGATGACAACCCTATACAAGGCAGGTCTAAGTAGAATAGTTTCGGATCACACTGTTCAGCGGACACTGTTGGATATGGGCTACGCAGCAAATGTCCCCCTCGTGTGCCTTTTCTGACCAAGCGTCATCGTCAACTGCGTCTACGCTGGGCACGGGAATATTGTGAGTGATCTATGGATCAGTGGGAGAGAGTTGCCTGGTCAGATGAATCCCGGTTTGTCATTCATCACGCCGATCGCCGTGTCAGGATACGCCGTCTTTCAGGCGAACAGTTGCTCCCTCAATGTACAGTAGGTCTTAGACAAGCCGGTGGTGGAGGTATTCTGCTTTGGGGGACGTTCTCTTGGGCGTCTCTGGAACCCGTGGTTGTGGTAGAGCAGACCATGAATGCTACAGGGTATCTGAATATCATTGCGGACCAGTTGCACCCTTACATGGCCTCTGTTTTTCCAGCTGGAAATGGAATGTTCCAACGGGACAACGCTCTATGTCACAAGGCTAAAATTGTGTTGGAGTGGTTCCAGAACATGATGCCGAATTCCTGGCCACCTAACTCACCGTATCACAATCCGATAGAACACATTTGGGATGTCATGGGACGGCAACTCAGAGTTCAAAGACTACCAATTCGCAATACATCGGATTTGCGTAACCGTTGTTTAAACATCTGGTACAATCTGTCTCTTGCCATCTACCAAGGACTTGTGACATTCATGCCAAGGCGAGCTGAAGCTGTGTTGCTCGCCAAAGGTGGGCTAATTCGTTATTGACAGGTGTTCATAATGTTTTGCCTCTTGAGTGTATATTGTGCATATCACATATACAGAATTACAGGTTTAGAGAATAGGAGGGTCAAAATAAATCTCTCTCTCCGAAGCTTCTGTGGAGGTTCGTTTATTTCATACACAAAATGGCTATTCTCGCTTAAAAGTTTGCCGACTCCAGTCCTGGCGAAAGAAAATGTGTTTTTCGGATTTCACCATTGTGTAATAAAACCCAGTGTATTTGGGTTCTGAACTTAGTAGTATTATTTCTTTACTATGACTTAATGAAAAATGGCATTATAAGGAGATATTATAAAGAGATATTAAATTGAAATAAATATTCTCGACTGCAGTGAAAATTTATTGCACTTAAAGAATATTAGTAAGTATATGTTATTAAAACATTTTTTAAAAATTTTCAATCGCTGGGGTCATAAAAGCAAGAAAAATGAACGACAGCAATAATAACATCGCTGAACAGTAAAAACGTACCATAGAACAATTCAAATAATCGAAGGTTACCGCCCCACAGTCCCCTAGTCTTTTAACAATTTAATAACTGTATTTTTCAATGGACAGCTCAGGTTTTCAAAGCAAAAAAACTATTTTTTATACTTGAAAACGTCTTCACCTTAAATTTAGCCTCTTGTATGAGAAAAGTGTTACAAGGTTATGCATTTAAACGATTTAAACAAGAGCTCAATCCTTTATTTATATCTTTGCACCATATAAACACGATACAGCGCTCCCTAAAACTGCATTGATACAGTAATTGACCATTGGGTACTAAAAAACAGTATATTATTTGGGTTTTGAACGTAGTAAAAATTATTAACCTCCATATTGAAATTATTATTTTCTTTCAGGATTCGTTTTGTGTTCAGGATCTCTATGATCTTATGACACGGGCGTCTGCACCGTATAACACACGATACAACGCTCACTAAAATTTCTTTGACAGAGGACTTGACCATTGGGCAAAATAGCATAACATTATTTGGCTTTTTAAAATAGTAAGGGTCAGTCTTAACAAAGTCGTTTAACGGCTAACTGCTATTAACTCATGAAGCCAATCAATGGTGGGACACAATACTCCGTTTAAACACAGATTAATCGCGGCTATCATTAAACGACTTTGGTGAAACCGGCCATTAAAATTATTAACTTTCATATGTGAAATTACCATTTTCTATCGAGAATTTTGTGTCTAGCATTTCTATGATCTCACAAAAAATGAAATTATTCAAAGAAATATTCAGTTAAAATCAATTTTTTCAAAATATGATTTATTTATTTTGAAAAAAAATTATTGCATGTGGAAAATTTATTGCATGTAAAAATTTATTGCATGTAGAAAATATTAGTAAATATATGTTTTCAAAGCATAAAAATTATCTTTTAAACTTGAAAGTTTTCCCATTAAGCTTAGCCTTTTTTGTGAGAAAAAAGGTTACCAAATTATATCTATCAAAGAAGTAATTTCTATACGCGCTCAACCCTTTATTTTTTGTCTCTGTACCATATAAAACACGATACAACGCTCCCTAAGATTTCTCTGACGGAGGGAAAAAAGGAAAGTTTTTTGTCTGGCCAATGACAGACATGCCATGACTGTAATAGAGTGCGTGCCGCTCCGTGTCTGCATTCCGTGTAGCTCAAGTATTTTTCTTGCTGGGAGCTCGTAGAATAAATACATTGCGAACAGGATTGCAATACGGAGCTCCATTTACTTTTGTCCAGTTATTTCGAAATCTTTAAATATATATTTTTTAAAGAATTACAGTTTTGTTCTGAAAATAATTTAGGCTATCACATTCTGTTTTATGTACACGAACCAATTAATTTTAGTCTCTTTCTCTCTTTATATATACATATATTACACACACACACACACACACACACACATATATATATATATAAACTAATTAACTTTAATATTTCTCTAAAAACCTCCTCTCTCCCATTCTAATTCCTTAAAATCTTTTTCTCAGCCTCTAAATGTCTCAATCAAAGGAGCGTTCTCGATTTAACATTGTTTCGATCCATTTCTCAAAGCTTTCTATCCTATACATCTAAATTTTCTGTCTATTCAATACGTTTCCCAGCAGTCTCCGGCAATTGGCTCCGTGTTTTTCCTGGTCTTGCACTTAAATTCGCTGAGTAAGTGGGAAAATTCTTCCTGCCCTCGATCTTGAGTGCACCTCTGTTCGAGCAGAGTGATTTTTGTGTCTTTCTCTTGTCTGTCGTTGACTAATAAAGATGTCCGTTTTAGCAGCTCTGAAATAAAGTTTTAATTAGACTTGTGCCTTTCTCTTCGATGTCGGCCGACTGCATTTATATTACTGCCAGCTGTTTAGCTTTCTCTATGTCCAGTAGTTTTGTAATTATTGGATTACTTACACACACACACACACACACACACACACACACATATATATATATATATATATATATATATATATATATATATATATATAAATTGAAACGGAATTTTGTGTTCATGATCTCTATGATATCACGAAAAATGAAATTATTCAAAGAGTATTAAGTTAAAATAATTTTTTCAACTACAGTAAAAATTTATTGCCTGGGGAAAATATTAGTAAATATATGTTTTCAATGCATAAAAACTATCTTTTAAACTCGAAAGAGTTTTCACATTAAGCTTAGCCCTTTTTGTGAGAAAAAGTTTACCAAATTATGTATATCAAAGAAGTCATTTGTACATGCCCTCAACCC
>CM063500.1:46365904-46378404 GCA_032207245.1 Pardosa pseudoannulata
TATTTGCGAAGTACATACGTAAAATTTTAATTTTAAATAGTGGTATTTAGTTTCAAATAAATTTCCCTAATATCTGATAAAATATTGTGCCTTCAATAACGTTTCAGAAGCTGGGAGATTCTTTTAGACTATAACAAATAAAAAACTATCAAAAATTGATCTTCGATTTTGTCTTGAAATGTAATGAAACCCTTTAAAAACACATATCCAGTTTTTTAACAAACGCATTAATAGACAATGTTCGAAAAATTCTAGAAAAAACAACGCACCTGAGACATTTGCAAGACTGTATAAGGTTTGAAAAAAATGCGGAAAATAAAATGATTTTTAATTTTTCAGAGAATGATATCCGATAAATTATCAGGTTTTAAAGGAAAAAAATCATCACTTGATTACAAAAATATACTCTATTACAGGGGTGGCTAAGCTCCTTAACAGTCCGGCCATTTTTCAAAATTTGAAGTTTTTCGATAGCCGCAATTAAATACGTATTTAAAAGGTATGCAAAAAGGTATTAAAAAAATTTTTTTACAGAAATTATATTTATTGAATGTCATTTGAAAGTTCTTCGTCCTTTAATTTTTCATGGAAATTTTTTAATCGTCGATGATTTTTTGCTTTGCAATGTGTTACACTGTAATCATAACATCAGGATATTATGAATATTTTGTAAGGAGATGTTATCGGTAAATTATGCAGTGAATCGATATGAATTGTGGAATTTGAGAATCACCTCTTAAAAACCCAATAAGACCATTTTTTTACCTAGGTTTGCCTGAGCTCCACCAATTGTAATAATTTTTAAAATAATTTTTAATAAGACAATGAAAAAAGGACTCGGGTACATTTATCGAGAGCCACAGATAATCCTTCAAAGAACCGCATGTGGCTCGCGAGCTGCAGGTTGGCTACCCCTGCTTTATTAGATATTTTTAATGTTTTGAATGTTTCTTGGCCGTTTAAATAACTATGAGAATAAATCTCTTCAAGAAATATTGACATTTAAAGGTACTCTTATATGAATGTTAAAATGCATGCTGTATGCATGTAGAAAATAATATTCCCAAGAAGATAGTATATACGTACAAATTAAACCTAATAAAGTGATAATAGCAATAATATTTTCTATCTTTCTATCTTTTTAAAGTAAATCTTAAACCCACAGCTGTAATGCTACTGCATACATTTAGTAATACAAATTATCAAAAGAATAATATATATGTGAAGGCAGAAAATTAGCACGAACAATTCTCTGTATCATTTGTTTAAACAAATACTATAGATAATTTTTTGGCAACAACGCTAATATATATATATAAAATATATAATATGTATAAATATATATATAATATATATATAAATATATATATATATATATATATTAATATATATATATAATATATATATAATTTATATAGATTATATATATAAGTAATATTTTAACTTTAACCTTTGAATGTGGTTTACATTTGTATTGTTGCGTAATAGTGAAATTGCAGAGTCAGTCCATCGTAATTTATAAAGGTTTGAAGCATGGGATTACGAATAAGTTATTTTGGTGTTTTCTTAATAGATTTTCCTTTTGTCGCCGTGTGGCTTATTTTAAAAGGCAAGAAGCCAAGTTTGAAATTGGGTTTTTATTAGTTCATGGTGTTCTTAAAAGAAAATAAAAGGATCTTTTCTCTACTGACAGTGTGTGTTTGTCTGAAATGCTTTTCATCATAATTTATATATTATGGGCATTCCTCTCTCTCTCTTACATACACACACATATTATAGATATATAGATACACATACATACATAACACATATAGATATATATTTAACTCAGTGAAATAATCTTCACCGATTACATGGGGTATTCACCTATATTATTAACTAGCATATAGCCCGTCATATGACGGGATCAATGAAAAGTTTAATTTTCCAGAATTGTAAAGGAAGCCATGAGGAAGGTAAAAAAATAGTTTGTTTTTTTATCTGATATTGTTTTGCAACAAAACATAATCGATGATTAAATTTAAAATATGTACCTAATCTATTATTTAAGCCAAATATAAAAGAAAATTATTTACGTAATATCTAAGTTCAGGGATAAAACGTATGAAAATAATTCAGATGTCATTGAAATAATTTAAAATAAGAAATGATTGAATGAGATGGTTAAATGAATGACGCTATAAAGCTAGAAAATGTTCTTTTACCTATTTATTATGTGATAAATTGATAAATTTAATCACTTGCTCTTAATCGGGGAAAATAGGGCTTGAAATAATGCCATTAAAGGCCCATAAAAGGGGGAAGGGGTGAATTTCAACGTTTTAAAGAGACAATATTTTTCTCGGTTGTATGAAGCGTAATTACAACAATTTATTTTAGAATTAGATTAATAGTTTAGGAGAAGATAAACTTTACTCTCTTTGAATTTTGCTAACCCTAAATCATCAAGAATCCAATATGGATGCCTCTATATATTAAAGGTCCAACCGCTTCATAAAATCGAGGACAGACGGACAAATAACTTAGGCTTTTATTATATAGGGGATGTATGGAATTTTAACGATTTCCTTAAATTCCCTATCGATGTTTCATGTATTGATTCTAAAAGTATTAGAGAAAGAAATGACGAAAACATTTTACACGAGAAATCTAGAAAATTACAAACTTTTATACACGCACATATAGATATATTACTGATTTTGTAAAACAGCTAACTAAAACAGTAAATAACACCATGCTTTAAAACCATTGCAAAATATTATTACAATTATATTGCTTTCTAAATGAAACATTAATGAAAAAAATATATGTTTTCCAAAGAACACATGGATGTTGAGAAACTTCTCTTTCCTGTGAATGTACTTTGCAAATATTAGATTATAAAAGAAAAGATGATTTTTCAAAACAACCAACTTTCACAGTGCGTGCGGAAGTTTTCTGTCACTTTAGCAATATCGTGCTTAAAAGTAGATATTTGCTAATCATCGTAGTGGTTGCAATTTTCCTGACTCTGTCCAACTAAACGGTGTTTGTTGCAGTACATATATCATTACTTTTAGACGATGTTTGCGTGTAAATTTCAGAGAGGATAAACTTCTAGGGCGATAATAAAGCTTTTTCGAGATCTTTTGTTTTAAGTCAAACGTAATTTTCCAAACTATTCCTTAAGCTTTCTTTTTCGTGCATGCATAAAATTACCAGATACTGAAAATATTCTCAAAGAGAGACCATGTTTTTAATTAAGGACCTAGACCAGGGATGGACAAACTTTTTCGGCCGCGGGCCAAAAATCGAAAGAAAATAAACTTGGCTGGCCAAGATAAATTTTTCTAAAATTTTACAAACAATATATAAGTACCTAACGGTTGAAATACGTTAATGAGATGTATGAAATTGCGATTTCATTTTTAAAAGTTTCTTATACTGAGGTTCGAAGTGAGATGTACTGATTTTAAAACGGTCTTATGTGGCTTCTCTTCAGTCTACTTCTGAAATTATTCTTTTTAAGGTTCTAGTAAAACATTGTTCACATATAGAAGCAAATGCTGATCTTCTGGAGTGAGATAATAAATTTGGGATATAATTTAAGCAAAGTATAAAAGGAGATGTTATATAATGTATAAATATATATTTCTTTTTTTCTCCTCGGACGGCAACTAAATTCACCCTCCAATAACCTCTCTCTCCCGTAGTTCTCTCTTCCTACACCAATAAACTTCACAAAAGAGTCGACAAAAGTAAAAGCAAGATTATATAACAGGAGTGGCAAACCTGCGGCTCTCGAGCCACATGCGGCTCTTTGAGGATTATTTGTGGCTTTCGATAAATGTACTCGAGTTCCCTTTCCATTTTTGTGTTATTATATTTTAAAAAATTATTGCAACTGATGGAGCTCCGGCAATGCTGGGTAAAAAAATCGGTCTTATGTGCTTCTCTTCCATGTTGGCTGACTGCATCTTACTTAGATAATGTAACTGCTTAGGCTTCACCTTGCCAGCAAGACCGGGCAAGTAAATACAATAAGGGCTTAATTATTTGTGACCGACGATTAATTTTAACGGTGTTTCTCTCTCTCTCTCTCTCACTCTCACACACACATAAGCACCAATAACTATATAATGACAAATGGTGTGTTTTAAGCCAAGGGTGGCAAACCTGCGGCTCGCGAGGCACATACGGCTCTTTGAAGGATTATTTGTGGCTCTCGATAAATGTACTCGAGTTCCCTTTTCATTTTTGTGTTATCATATTTTTAAAAATTATTACAATTGATGGAGCTCTAAATGCTGGGTAAAAAAATTGGTCTTATTGGGCTTCTCAAATTCCTTGTTCTGACTGCATTTCGTTAAAATAATCTAGCTGCAAATAGTGTCACCTTGACATTAGCACCAATGAAAAAATAATTAATTATTTGTGACTGGAAAATTTAACTGCTTCTTTTCAAAAACAAATAATCTCTTTCTATCTTTTCTGTACTCTGTCTGTCATTCACTTTTTTTACACAAGCACAATAACTATATAATGACAAATTTTGTATAAGGCTGTGAAAAAGGGCTTGGACCCCATGCGGCTATATAAGGATTATTGTAGGTTGATTAAAATATAGTTCCATTTCCTTTTTGTGTTATTATATTTTAAATTATATTACAACTGATATGTATGCTGGTAAAAAAATCGGTCTTATGTGCTTCTCTTCCATGTTGGCTGACTGCATCTTACTTAAATAATCTAGCTGCTTACTTATTGCCAGTAAGCCCGGTCAGTCAAGTAAATACATTGGCTTAATTATTTGTGACCACGAAATTTAATGGTATTCTTGTCACTTTCTGTCTGTCTGTTACTCACTTCTTCTCTCCGTCTGTTTTCTCTCTCTTCACACACACATAAGCAGATAACTATATAATAACAAATGGTGTGTTATAAGCCAGGGTGGCCAATTGCGGTTGCGAGTTACATGCGGCTCTTTGAAGGATTGTTTGTGGCTCTCGTTTAAATGTACTCTAGATTTTCATTTTTGTGTTTATTATATTTTAAACATAATTATTACAGTTTATGGAGTTCCAGCATGCTGGGTAAAAAATCGGTCTCTTCTTTTAAGAGATGATTCTTAAATTCCACAATATACCGATTCACTGCATAAGAGAGAAAGCGTTACAAAATATTTAAAAATCCAGTCGCTATGAAATAGTTAACACTTGTAAATTTTTCTCACTAATGCAAAAAAATAAAATTTAAAAATTTCCTTTGAATATTAAAAACTTTCAAATGACTTCAATAATTGCTGTAAAAAAAACTTTTTATATTTTTTGCACGTTTTTTAAATACTTTGAATTTGCTCGTAAAATTTTCAAATTTTGAAAAAGTCTCGGACTATCAAGAATTGCTAAAGCTATATAAATAGAATTTACTTAATATCGATTCAGATCAATATAGTATAATAAATACATAAAAATGTTTAAATTATGTATGAAAGCAAAAATCATATTAAAAATATATGTATGCTATCTCATATTTTTTAGACTTAAATTTCGTGAGTTTGAGTTTCAGTTTTGTTAGAAAAATTTTACTATTTGCTGTAATTTCTGAATGTGGCATGTACACATACTGGCATGCTTATATGACTATTTTTAATTCCTCCATTCGTTTACATATGCATTAATTATGTATGAAAAACACACATATATGTTTGAAGTAAATTTGTATGTTTATTGTTTTTTTTATACAACTTTCGTTTGTAGTATTACCTTTTTTTAGACAAAGATGTTTTGATATCGTAAAAGATGAATTTAATCATAATATGTATCATACAAATAAATAAGAAATTAATTATCTGCTGGTGATTTCATCTACATCGTCAAGATTTTACAGCTATAATAAAAGTATAAGCATATGCGCGGCTACTATTATTTAGCTGAAAAAGTATCGATAATTTTTAATCATAATATGTTTGTAAAAAAAAATTAATTGTCTAGCATTATTGTTGATGTTTAGAAGTGTTTTTTCTTAGCTATCAAAAAAAACATAAAACACAATGGTTGATTTATTATTATTTTTTTTTATGAAAATTGCATGTAATTAATGTTATATTTAATTTTATGTATCATGCAAGTATATATAAAATTTTAGTTGAACTTTAGCCATATTTTTTTAGACTTACTTTGAGACAATGTACTATTATTTAGTTTTGTTTTATGAAAAGTATCATGGTAAATGAATTTAATCATAATATGTATCATACAAATAAATAAGAAATTAATTATCTGCTGGTGATTTCATCTGCATTGTCAAGATTTTACAGCTATCACGAAAAACATAAAAGACAATGCTTTGACTACTATTATTAAATAGAAATCACCTTAGTAAAGCATGGGCATTTGTGCCATTACTTTTATATAATCTGAGTATATATACATATCTGAAATAGTCTTTAAGAAATGACAAATGATAATTTATAGACAAATATGCGTGAGCTAGTTTGTGGGATACTTCCTTCTAAAAGAAAGATAGATCTATAGTCATTAACTGCGCCTGTAAAACATTGTAAAGGTCAATATTTGCTCTATGTTTCTTTGAAAGGAAAAATACCATTGACCCTACCATCTGTTTTATTGCTCTCGTTATCTCATTCGTATTGTCATTGTCAGCCTTGGGTATAAGAAAACTGACTGCCTCCTTATATATCAAAGTTTGATATCGAAGGTTAATCATGTAGTATTACTCTGGTAATACTACATAATCCGGTAGGTCGCAATGAATTCCGGTAGGTTTGAGATTACAATGAATTAATTTTTTTGAATTAATCTTTGCTACTAAATTTCATAGTAGAGTAAATTTAAAGATAAATACGCTTTTTATATGGGATATCTTATTATCAACGTATACCAACACTTTAGTGGGATAATTTGAATAAATTTATAATAGCTGGGTATAGTCCAACAGTAGCCAAATAGTGGCTCGCGAACCACATGTGGCTCTTCAAGCAGATTATTGAGGCTCAACTTATAAATCAAAAATATTTGTTATATTTTAAATTTTTTGAGTCGTATAAATACATGCAGCCATAGGAAATGATTCGTACAGTTGTTAGCCCTTAATGTGGCTAAGTCTGGCCGCTACACCGGACATGTATATTTATAACTACTATATAACATAATTGTCAGTGTTCGTCACAGCGGACATTAATTATCTCAAAAATGGAAAATAATATATTTTTTGTTTATTTTACAGAGATCCTAATGTCTATACAGACATGGGAAAATAACAGAAATTAAAAAATATTTGAAAAAACATCTTGTCAAATTAAGGGTTTTTTTAGGTTCGACCCTGTTCAACCTTTGTAAAAATATAATATTTCTAATACTAATGCATTTGTTCAGGTTTCATGTAGACCGGATATGATTCTCAATCATTATTGTTAATTTAATAAATCCTATTACAAGATCAAGATCACCGAATATTCCATAAATTTCCCAAATTAATTAATGAATTTTGAAAATGTGTGTCAAAACTAAGTAAAAAAATTTTTAAAATGCAGCCTATCGTTTACTGTCGAGTTTTGGATCGAGATATGGTGTTAAAGCATTGCATTGAAAGAAGAAATTTATAAAATCCAAATTTCAAAGTTGACCAACCAGCATCCAAAATAATTAATAATAAGTACAGTTTCTAATTACTAAGTACAGTTGATTCTGCTTAATGTGATCAGTTTGGGACACCGTGATTTTGATAACAATAACCGATTTATAACAATAAACGATATGCAAAATTAGATAAATTTATACCCCCTCCTTTAATTCACACATACTAAATTTTAAAATAAAATGAACAATATAATATACTTCTATATAAAATACTTATAATAATATAAATCTATATTATATTATTATAAGTATTTTATAAGTATATTAAATAATTATTATTACCGTTAAATCGACCAAAGTTTTGGTTTAAAAATATATTTTTAAAACATATATAAATGAAAGCTTGATTATTTCTGTGAAAATTAAAACTAATCCAGAAGAAATATTTCTATAAATTAATGCTTAAAGGGATAAATTGTATTACTTAAAGAAAGTATAGGTTAATAGAATCTTTAAAGTCTTTGCGTGCATTATCCTTCAAATATTATGTGAATTTTTCTGAAAATTTCAAAGTATAGAAAGTCATTTAAAAACTTCAATTTTGAACCCTAAATTTAAGCAGTGCAGAGACATAGAAATTTTATTATAGCTTCTAAAATATTTGGAAATCTTCCAATTTTTGTAATTTTGTTGTTTTTAAATGTATATAAACACTATTAAAATGATATACAGGTTAAAGAGGACGACACTGTTACTTTAACTGTTACTGTATTAAAACTGATATTTTGCATCTACAAATTGAAAAAAAGGCCATAATCATGCATGTATGAATATATATTTTTAGCACTCAGTGACTTCTAATTTGCATTATTTTTTCATTATTTTTTATTCAGCTGTTGCTTATTCATGTACACTTTTGCACAGTTGAGAGATTTTGTTTATGGTTAGTAAAAAATGTATCCATATGACGGTCGTTTTCTGTCCTTTTTTTTAAAGAATGATAATTAAATCAATGCAAGCCGATAGTCAATAAAAATATTTTTTCCATAAGCTGATATTAGAGAAATCCAGCTTGAATTTCTATAGTCCGCTACGAATCAGAAATATCTTGTTAGATATGTGCATGTTTAAAAAAGATGGGTCTTTTCAGAAAATGGCAAAATTCGGTTCTAATTTTAAAAATATCTGGAGTCCAAGGATGTTTTTGGAAATATAATATTAAACGGAACACTGAATAGAGCAGTCCATTTCCTTTAGGATATTGAACTATGCAAAATATATGTAAATATATGCAAAATATATATAACAAAGCACAAATACGACCTAAAGATGACTCTATAAAATGCAGAGTAAAACTTATTTAAATTCCCCTCCATTTAAAACTACCTTTGTCTGAATATAACAAGTTGAAAAGCATTAAAAAATGTTCTCCGATCTCTTGCTACGCATGCTTTGGAAATACTAAGTCAAGTCCAAAGCGTACATAAGTTCAAAGCCTTACTAGGAACAACAACGCCAGAAAGCCAATGTTTATCCCCTCGTGACAATAACTTAAAAATATTCACAAGCTCGTCATTCACTCGTACAAGATACAGCTTACGAGAATAGACTTATAAAACACGAAAGCTATTGCGCATTACTTCTGGTACAATCAGTTTCCTTTGAAATATAATACATAAATAATTCAACATATATACATAGGCCTAGACAGATGTATACGGGCTTATTTAAATGCTAATTGTAGATAAATTTTATTATTTTTTGGTTTAAAATGACAGAAGCCTTAAACAAAATATGTCATTATTTATGTGTTTGAATCTATTATACATTAAACTGTAACTACAAGAATACCGAATTCGTAAAATGATTATTTCTAGCACTCTTAGAATATATCACTGCTTTTATTAAAAAAATAAATTATAAAAATAAAGTACAGGAAAATTTCTAAGACTAATTCTGGTTCAGTTTTTGTAAAAAGAGAGAAAAATCAATTTAATTTAAAATAATTTTGTGCAGTGTTTTTAAACGCAGATATGATATTTTGATTCACCGAAATTCAAAATGAGCTCCAGCTCGTTTTGAAATAATTGATAAATTCTATTTAATATTGGCCTTAACAATTTCTGCCTTTTTACATTAATAATAATGCTAATGACATTAAATTATTTTCAATCGAATTGATTTTAAAATGGAGTTTAAATGCCCATTGTCTCCTCATGTTTTATTTTATAAGTATATTATTATATGTGTACTATATTATAATATAATATACTTATATATAAAATACTTATTATAAGTATTTCATATATAAGTATATTAAATATATATTATATATTATATTATTATAAGTATTTTATAAGTATATTACATAATTGTTATTACCGTTAAATCGACCAAAGTTCCGGTTTTAAAATATATTTTTAAAACATATAATATGAAAGCTTGATTATTTCTGTGAAAATTAAAACTAATCCAGAAAAAATATTTCTATAAATTAATCAGTAAGGGGTAAATCGTATCACTTAAAGAAAGTATAGGTTAATAGAATCTTTAAAATCATTCTTCTGAAAACATGATTTTTTTAAATCTTTGCTTGCATTATCCTTTAAATATTATGTGTATATTTCTGCAAATTTCAAAGTATATAAAGTCATTTAAAAACTTCAATTTTAAGCCTAAATTTAAGCAGTGCAGGGTCATAGAAATTTATTTTAGCTTCTAAAATATTTGAAAATCTTCTGCAATTCTTGTTTTTTGTTGTTTTTAAACGTATATAAACACTATTAACATGATATAAAGGTTAAACATGACGACACTATTACTTTAAATGCTGTATTAAAATTGATATTTTGCATCTACAAATTGAAGGCCATAATTATACATGTATATATATATATATATAATTTTTAACTTTCAGTGACTTCTAATTTTCATTATTTTTTAATTAGCTGTTGCTTATTCATATACACTTTTGCAGAGTTGAGATATTTTATTTATGGTTTGTAAAAAATGTATCATTATGACGGTCATTTTTCTGAGAAAGATAATTATATCAATGCATGCCGATCGTCAGAAAAATATTTTTCCGTAAGGTGATATTAAGTCTTCTACGAATCAGAGATATCTTGTTAGATATAAGCATGTTTAAAAAAGACGGGTCTATTTCAGAAAATGGCAAAATTCGTTTCTAATTTTTAAACAATCTGGAGTCCAAGGATGTTTTTGGAAATATAATATTAAACGGAATATTGAATAGAGCGGTCCATTTCCATTAGGATATTAAAATATGCAAAAGTATATGTAAATGAACGAAGCACAAATACGATCTAAAGATGACTCAATAAAATGCAGAGTACAAGTCATTTAAATTCCCCTCATTTCCTACTACCTTTGTCCGAAATATAACAAGCTGAAAAGTATTAAAAAATGTTCTCCGATCTCTTGCTAAGCATGCGTTGGAAATACTAAGTCAAGTTCAAAGCGTACATAAGTTCAAAGCCGTGCTAGGAACAACGATGCCAGAAAGCCAATGTTTATTTTCACGTAACAAAAGCTTAAAAATATTCACAAGCTCATTATTCAATTGTTCAAGGTACAGCTTATGAAAATAAACTTATAAAACACGAAAGAAACTGTACGTTATTTCTGTTACAAGCAATTTCAGTTGAAATATAATACATAAACAATAAATACATAGGCCTAGACAGATGTATACGGGCTTATTTAAATGCTAATTACAGATATATTTTATTAGTTTTAACGTTTTAAATGACAGAGGCCTTAAAAAAATATATCAGTATTTATGTGTTTGAATCTATTTATCATACATTAAACTGTAACTACAAGAATACTAAATTCTTAAAATGATTATTTCTAGCACTCTTAGAATATATCATTGCTTTTATTAAAAGAATAAATTAAAAAAATAAAATACAGGAAAACTTTTTAGGACTGTCTCTGGTTCAGTTTTTGTAAAAAGAGAGAAAAATTAATTTAATTTAAAATTATTTTGTGCGGTGATTTTTAAACTCAGATATAATATTTTGATTCGCCGAAATGTAAAATGAGCTCCAGCTCATTTTGAAATAACTAATAAATGCTATTTTATATTGTCCTTAATAATTTCAACCTCTTTTTTTGAATACAAGGCTAATGACATTAAATTATTTTCAATCAATTTGATTTAAAAATAGAGTTTTGAATGCCTATTGTGTCCTCATGTTTTATTTTATAAGTATATTATATATATATATATATATATATATATATATATATATATATATATATATATATTATATATATATATATATATATATAATATATATATATATATATAATATGTAATATATTATACATAATATATAATACTATATATATAAATATATTATATACTTTTATATATAATATACTTATATATAAAATACTTATAAGTATTTTATAAGTATATTACATAAATATTATTACCGCTAAATCGACCAAAGTTTCGATTTTAAAATATATTTTTAAAATATATACATATGAAAACTTGATTATTTCTGTGAAAATTAAAAATAATCCAGAAGAAATAGTGCTATAAATTAATGAGTAACAGGATAAATCGTACCACTTAAAGAAAGTATAATGTAAGAGAATCCTTAAAGTTATTCTTCTCAAAACATGATTTTTTTAAAATCTTTGTATGCATTATCCTTCAAATAATATATGAATTTTTCTTCAAATGTTAAAGCATATAAAGTCATTAAAAAACTTGAACCCTAAATTTAAACAGTTCAGGGCCATAGAAATGTTTTATAGCTTCTAAAATATTTGAAAATCTTCTCCAATTTTTGTAATTTTGTTGTTTTTATATGTCTATAAACACTATTAAAATAATATACAGGTTAAATATGACGACACTATTACTTTAAAAATATGTATTAA